>VXBU01002982.1:475334-488957 GCA_013400315.1 Bombycilla garrulus | reverse complement strand
GCTGCCCTCCCGCAGGATGCCCGGCATCCAGGAGTACCTGCAGCAGCCCCTGGTCAGCGGGCTGCGGGACAAGGCGTCCTACGTGCGCAGGGCGGCCGTGCTGGGCTGTGCCAAGATGGTGAAGCTGCAGGGGGACTGCGAAGTGGGTGAGTGGCTGGTGGCCGTGGGGCCGGGGGGGGTGACCGCGGGGCTGCGGTTGGTGGCCATGGAGCCGGAGGTGGTGACTACGGGGCTGGTGGCCGTGCGGCTGAGGGTGGTGGCCTTTGGGCTGGTGGTGGTGGCCGCGGGGCTGGGGAAGCCCAGGTGCCGTGTTCGTGGTGCGCGTTCAGGCTTTAGGGCTGCCCTGGGGTCCCTGCGCTGCCCCTGCGTTGTCGTGGCTGCAGAGCAGAAAGAGAGGGAAAGTGTAATTAATGAAAGAGAGAGGGTAATTAATGAAAGACTGAGAGAATTGGGGTTGTTCAGCCTGGAGAAGAGAAGGCTCCGGGGCCTTCCAGTACCTGAAGGGAGCCTGTGAGAGCTGGAGAGGGACTTCGGAGAAGGGCATGGAGTGACAGGACAAGGGGGAATGGCTTTGAACTGTAAGAGAGCAGGTTTAGGATATTAGAAAGAAATTATTCCCTGTGGGGGTGCCCAGAGCAGCTGTGGCTGCCTCTGGTTCCCTGGCAGTGCCCAAGGCCAGGGTGGACAGGGCTTGGAGCAACCTGGGACAGTGGAAGGTGTTCCTGCCATGGCAGGGGTGGCACTGGATGAGCTTTGAGGTCCCTTCCAACCCATAACATTCTATGATTCAGTGATTCAATGATTTTGTTCCATCCCCGGTCTCTGATCAGCCAGGGGCCACTGTGACCCACACAGACCTTCAGGGAAAAGCTGTGCCAAGGGCATGTGTTCCTTGAAGTTTTGTTGATCCCTTCTCCCAGTTCAAGCCACACCTTTTTTTTTGTGATGAATACTCACATGCTGGTTAAACTGCAGTGTGCCAACAGATCTTGATGGCAGGAGCTCTGTGCTTTGCAGATGGTGCTCTGGTGAACGAGCTCTACAGTTTGCTTCGTGACCAGGACCCCATTGTGGTCGTGAACTGTCTGAGGGCCTTGGAAGAGATCTTGAAGAAGGAGGGAGGTGTTGTCATCAACAAACCCATTGCCCATCATCTCCTCAACAGGTTTGTTTTCTTTGGTATTAAGATAGTGCTGGACCTCTGACAATTTCTGTTTTCATAGTTACATTCTGTAATGCAGTGATTAGCAGGTGAATATCTATTTTGCAGTAATTAGGACCAAAAAAAGGCTTGTTGAAGAATTTATTCTGCAGGTTCTCAGCCCCATATCATAAGGAGCAAAAGAATATTTTTAGCACTCCTGTGTAGAAAACATTTTCTTGTCTCCTGCCACAAAAATCCCTCAGACCTCAGGCTCTATAATGAAGAATGGAGACAGGTTATGGTGGAACAAATTTTGCAGCTATGTTTTGAACCTGTTTTGAGTCCTTTTCTCCCACTTCCCACAGCCTTCCCAGTGCTATTGTGGGCACTTCACCAGACTGGCCACTAGACAGAATCTGCCTGTCTAAAATAGTTCCATCTCTGCTTGTTTTGTATGCAGAGAGGCAGTTTCTGGGGGGACATTACCTTCTCTGACCTCTTCTCAGGCACCCAGAGATGCAGGTGGCCATCCTAAGATAAACTAAACCACTTCAGGCTAAATGAAGAGAAATCTGGGATGCCCTGCTCTTCCAGAGAGTGTTTGCCTTAGCTGGTGGTTTGGTGTTTGTAATTGTAGGTTAATGTGATTAGACTTTTGGGAGTTTTTTAGTGATAATACACACGATATATCTGTGGTACAGGTGTGTTCTAGTCTGTTTCTCCAGATCCACTGAAAGATATATCACTGTGGTGCTTGAAGAATCAGTTTTTCTGCAGGTAATTCTACATGATGTAGGAAAAGAGGAGCATTGCTCTGCCCTGTCAGTGTTGCTGCCTGGTGTAAACACCAGCAGAAGTGCACCTGACTGATAGTGAGTTCATAGCTGGGCAGTTCTCTTGTGATAAAACTGCGGCACCCGCTTGGCTGGGAGCAGGGGCCCTAAGGAGGTGTGAGGCTGAGGTGCTCTGCACTGGTGTTCCTGTCCCCCTGACTCGTTCCCCCTGTGCTCCTGGCAGGATGCCTGACCTGGATCAGTGGGGGCAGAGCGAGGTGCTCACCTTCCTGCTGCGCTACAAACCCCGCAGCGAGGACGAGCTCTTCGACATCCTCAACCTGCTCGACGGCTGCCTCAAGAGCAGCAGCCCCAGCGTCGTGATGGCAGCCACCAAGCTGTTCCTGGTGCTGGCCAGGGAGTACCCAGATGTGCAGGCAGATGTGCTGGTGCGGGTGAAGGGCCCGCTGCTGGCTGCCTGCACCTCGGAGAGCAGGGAGCTGTGCTTCACCGCGCTCTGCCACGTGCGCCAGATCCTCCGGAGCCTGCCCGGCCACTTCAGCAGCCACTACAAAAAATTCTTCTGCTCCTACTCGGAGCCCCACTACATCAAATGCCAGAAGATGGAGGTGCTGTGCGAGCTGGTGAACGATGAGAACGTGCAGCAGGTGCTGGAGGAGCTCAAGGGTTACTGCACTGACGTGTCGGTGGAGCTGGCGCAGGCAGCGATCTTTGCCATAGGTGAGAGCTGGGCCTTGGCTGGGCTGCAGCCCTGGGCCTCTCAGGGGGGCTGTTCTCTGCTCAAGGGTGCCTGGGCAAGCACCAAATCACTGCTCTGTGCTGCAGCAGCACGCACACCAACCTGCCTGGGAGTGCTTTGTGTCACGGTGTTTCTGAATCACTGATTATTTCAGAAGTCCTGGCATTGAGCTGCTTCAGGTTGTGCAGAAAATCCTTGAGTCTTGTGCTGTGAGGAGATGCTCTAAAGAAAATGTGTCGTTTCATCTTGTTGATGAGCCTTTCAGTGTTCAGTGAAGCTGTGCAGGGGGTGGAGGAGCTCTAATTCCTGCTTGTTCCATGAGTTGTGATGGGGACAGAGTTGTGATAGTTTTGGTTTTGTGAGCTGTAAAAATGGGTGAATTATTACAGTATTCATAAGGGAAAGTTGGGGGTGATAAAATGCTTTTTTTAATATGTTGCATTTAAGGAAAGTTCAGAAATCTTCTGAGGCATGACCTCAAAAAAAGAACATGTCCCTGGTGTGGGGAACAAGCTCATTTGGCCACACTTTCAGAAATGGTAGTCAGAAAGGAAAGGAGGGAGACTGTTTCTTTAAAGTGAGTTGGTGCTGAGTAGCTGGGCTCATGATTCCTCTTTCACTCTGACAGAAGGTTGATTTTTATGTCTTTTTTTTGTCATCCTTGCAGCCAATATTGCCAGGACATACACAGAGCAGTGTGTGGCCATTCTGACAGAGCTGCTGGGGCTCCAGCAGGAGCACATCACCTCAGGTAACCATTGCAGCTGCCTGGTTCATGCCCTTGGCTGGGCTTGGGATCCCAGACTCAACACCCTCAAAAGCACTTGGCTTTCAGTTTAATTGGCACCTTGAGGTGGGAGTTTTCCAGGTGGGTTGAGGGTATAAGGTGTGTTCCTTCTGCAGGAACTGCCCTCTGTGGGAAAGGGGAAGATGGTTGTGGCTGTGTTCGTGCTTCTTTCTGGCTGACTCAGGGAGTGAGGGGCTCAGCAGAGACATTTTACTGTCTGAGAGCCCAGATGATTAATCTTTTAAATCTTTTAAACCTTTGTGATTTCTGTTCCTCAGAAATAATAATAGTCTGATTCAGTTGTACCCAAGCTTCCTTTTTTCTCTTCTGCCCTCAGATCTACCTTCACATCACTGCTGTTCCTGCTGTTCTCATTTAACTGGTCTTGCTCTCAGATTTGAAAACCACACACTTGCACTCAGCTGTTGAATTCCATCTCAGAAGCTGTTGGTGTTTCTGAGTGGGCAGCAGAACCTTTAAAGTTTTGACCTAAAGCTCACAAACCTCATTTTGAATCGGGGTCAGCTTTAATTTGTCATTCTAACCTCGTGTGTCTGAAGCATCATGAGTCAGAGGCTTTTTAAAGGCTTGCAGTGGCCAGAAAAGAGGCTGCTCTCCAGCAGGGGAACAATCTGAAGAGTCAGTGCTTTATTTTAGACCTGGTGCAGCTTTGCTCTGACAAATACAGTGTCATGGGATTGGGAAGGAGGGTGCCTCAAATCACAGTCACAGGCAGGGCACTGACCCTCCTGGCTGAGATTTGCAAAGCCCCTTGAGTGGGGAGGTTTGAAATTATTTTTTTTTCCCTAGTGGTTTTTATAACTCTTGGGGGATGCTGATAATCTGCTTTCCTTGCAGCTGTGGTCCGTGCTTTCCGGGACCTGGCCTGGCTGTGTCCCCAGTGCACAGATGCCGTGTGCCAGGCACTGCCTGGCTGCGAGGACACCATCCAGGACAGCGAGGTCAGGGGGCAGTGCTTGGGGGAGGGTGGGCAAGGACTGTTCAGCTTCCCTCTGCCTCGAGACTGGGGGCAAAAATCAGAAATCCTCAGCTTTGTTCTCTCAGCGTGCTTACTTCACGCCAACACGTGGCACACGCAGCAGCTGTTTGCTGGTGTTGCTGTGCTTCCTTCAGGGCAAGCAGGCGCTGGTCTGGCTCCTGGGCACGCACGGGGAGAAGATCCCGAACGCCCCCTATGTCTTGGAGGACTTTGTGGAGAACGTCAAGACCGAGACGTTCCCGGCGGTGAAGATGGAGCTGCTGACGGCGCTGCTGCGGCTGTTCCTGGCCCGGCCCGCAGAGTGCCAGGACATGCTGGGCAGGCTGCTCCACTACTGCATTGGTGGGTTCCCTGTGTCCCTGGGCTCTGAGGGACCTGCTCTGCTGTGTCCCTGGGCTCTGTCAGCACCCTGTCTCTGAGGAGGCCATCCAGGCTGCCAGGGTCGGGTGGTTCCGTGCCTCAGGCCTGGCCCCTGCCTGGCTGGTGAGTTACAGAGCCATGGAACCAGAATGGTTTGGGTGGGAAGGAACCTTAAAGATCACCCAGTTCCACCTCCTGTCCTGAGCAGGGACCCCCTCCCTGTCCAGCCTGGCCTTGGGCACTGCCAGGGATCCAGGGGCAGCCACAGCTGCTCTGGGCACCCTGTGCCAGGGCCTGCCCACCCTCACAGGGAACAATTCCTTCCCAACATCCCACCTAACCCTGCCTTCTGTTAATTTAAAACCATTCCCCCTTGTCCTTTCTCTGTCTGCCTGTAAGCAGGCTTGCATTATTCCTGAAAATCTGATTTTAATAAGTGAGTGCTAGTGCTCTGGGGAAATGTGGCTGATAGGATTCCCCGTGTGTGTGCTTGGCAGAGGAGGAGCAGGACATGGCCGTGCGGGACCGGGGGCTCTTCTACTATCGCCTGCTGCAGTCTGGAGTGGAGGAAGCGAGGCGGGTCCTGAGCAGCCCCAAGTGTGACCCCTCCCTGGGGCTGCTGGGGGACCAGAGCAAGCAGCCTGTCAACGCCTGGGCTTGGGAGTTCAACACTCTGGCCACAGTGTATGGCCGAGAGCGCTGGGCACTCGCCACTGCTCAGCAGCCTGTGGAAGCCTCTTACTCCTGCTCTCCTTGTGCTGACTCCAGGAGCAGAGACACAGGTAAAGCTGCCTCACCTTCCTCTGGGAGCCTTTCTAGCAGATCACGGAGTCCCAGAATGGTTTGGGTTGGAAGGAGCCTCAAAATTCCTCTCGTTCCACCCCCTGCCATGGGCAGGGAGCTTCCATTATCCCAGGCTGCTCCAAGCCCTGTCCAGCCTGGCCTTGGGCACTTCAGGGATCCAGGGGCAGCCAAGATGTTCTCCCGTGGGTTTGTTCTGAAGAAGGTCAGAGTGCTTGGGGAACTTGGTGTTTTGGTCACCGTGTGCGGTGTGTGGCTGGTCACTCACGAGCTGCTGGTGGCACTGGGATTCCAGCCTCCCTCTGCTCCATCAAACGGGCTTTGTGCAGCTGGGAGCTGCATCTCACACGTGTTTGTGATTTCATTTCAGAGTCACTGGTTTCTGAAGGGAATAAGGAAGTCCTCGAGGTTCATCCTGATGCTGCGATGTCTGAAGGGAATAAAGAACTCCTCAGGGCTCATCCTGATGCAGGCAGCCTAAGCTTAATTCCTGATGTTTCCTTGACTGCAGAACAGTTTGAGAAGACCTGGCTGAGCCTGGACACGAGCTGCCAGCTCTCAGTGCCCTGGTGTGGGCCTGTCCATGCAGACACCCTCCAGACAGCCCTGCGTGTCGTGCACATCCAGACCATTGCCATGAGCAAAGCTGGAGCCCAGCCCTGGAAAGCTTATCTGAGTGCCCAGGATGACTCAGGCTGCCTCTTCCTCACAGAGCTCCTGCTGCAGGCAGCAGATTCAGAGCTGCAGCTTTCAGTGAAGCTAACTGAAGCAAAGCCAGAGGCACTGCAGTCCTTCATCTCAGCCTTGAGGACAGTCCTGGAGGCAGTGGCTGGACTGGAGTCTTGACTGGTCCCTGCTCCCAGCAGGATGCAGGCTCAGGACACAGGAAAAGTTGATTTCTCTGGTTTCTTTTGCCTCACCCAGTGCTGGTCTGGTAGTTTTAAACTGCAGTTTCCAGTTTACCTGGAAAGCCCGGGTGGTGTGGGGGAATCTGCAGCTGGGGCTGGGGAGCAGGGCAGGGTGAAGGCTCTGCCCTCTGCCTGGGCTGGAAAAAGGACAGGGTCACTGGTGTGAGTCACAGGACTGGTGGCATCCCTGGTGGTTGTCATGAGGCACAAACATCACAGATGGAACCAGAATGGGGCAGAATTCAGGGGTGTGTTTTGGAGAGGGTTTTTTTTCCCCTGAGAATTATTAAAAATAAAAAAAAATAAAAAAAAAAAACACCACCAGAGGAACCAGGACTCTGCCACTTATCTCACATTAAGAGGAACAGTGCAGTGAGGAGAGAATATTTCATTCTTGGCTCCCTTTACATTTGTTTTAATTTCAGTAGTGGCTTCACTTGAGGGTGAACAGAGCTCTGCTGTGCCAGAGGAGGGTGGGCAGGTACCTCCTGCTTACTGGAACCAGCGCGTTCCTCCTCCAGGAGACACATGGGTTGTTAGAAATGTGTTACCGAGGTGAGAATTGCCCTCTCTGAAGCTCCTCCAGCTCCCTGTGCTGTTGCCAGGCTCCTCGACTGAGGGTGAGACACAGTGAGATTGATCTAAGAGGGATTTAGGGTACTCTGAGCAGCCGAGCTTCTTTTAACCCTATTCTGCCAGATTTCTTGTCATTTTTTATTTCTTTGAATGACTTGATTGTACCTTCAAATGGCATTATGCCTTCCATGCACCTTTCTGAAACGCTGTCACTGGCAAACAGACTTCTGCTTTTCCTAATAAAAACGTCATTCTTGGCTGATTTCTGGAGTTTCTTGTTCCTTCACCCCTCAGGACTGTGGATGGAGCGATCTGATCACTGCTGAGGATCAGGGCAGCTCTGCAGCCCGGCTCCTGCCTGTGTGCAACACAGCTTTTCTCTCTGACCTTCCTTGGAGCAAAACTTTAAGGAGCAATCGGGTAATAATTAATCTCGGTCTCAAATGCCAAATTACTGTGAGGGGTGAACCTGCAGGTGAGCAGATCGTCAGTCAGCTGTAGCAGGGCTCCTGTTAACAGCTCCCACTGCTGTTGTGTTCCTGCCCTCAGGGAGAGCTGCCCTGGAGCATTGGCATTATGCAGTTTTCAGGGAAAAACAGCTGAGAACGTGTTGGAAGTCCATTATTTACTCTGCTGTGGCCACACCAGGATTGAGTTCTGTCTGGAAAGGGACTTGGAGCTTTTTTTATCCAGCCCCCTTTCTTGAGCAGGTCAGCAGAATCCAATAACTTCTAAATATTTATTTCAGCTGATCTTAACAGAAATTACTCAATTTGGAACTAAACCATGGCCACAGGTGTATGCAGCCCAGGAGCGTGGCTTTGCTAAACAAAGTCCTGCTGGAGCCAGAACCAAACTTCTGCTTCTCTCAGGGTTTAGTTCCTTAACTCAGGAGCTCAGCTTGCCCCTTGAGTGAGGATCAAGGTAATGACTGATGGGCCTTAAAAAAAGCAGTTTTACAGACCCCACTTGGTGTTTCCCCAGAGGAAGGGATGAAATCAGCCTGCGGTGGGTGTTGGGTCACTCATCTGCCCTCTGCATCCTGCTCTTCCTCCCTTTAAACCTGCCTTGGGTTGTTTCTCTAAAACACATGCACAGGAGGGTTTGGTTTGTTTCCAGGAGAGCTGGGATGATGGAGAGAAAGGACTGTGCTACTTTCCAGAGGAGAATTTGGGCTTTTCACTGATGGAACTGGAGAAAAGTTGTTGTGCTTCTTCCGGATCCTGCAAGCAGAACCTGACACTAAGCAATATGTAAAAGAGATTCTCCACCACTATAAGCAAAAATAGTAAAGTTTGTTGTTATCAATTGATTTTTCTTCTTGAGTTTCTCTTAAATTTAGCCATAAGAGTGGGCTTCACTCTTACTCAGGGCCTCCAGGTTCGTGCTTGGTGCTGCAGACTCAGCAGGTGAATGTGTTAAAATGTTTCCATTCGTTATTCTAAATGTTCCCCTTCCTCTCAGGTGACTCCAAGGCTTATTTCTGCAAAATTAGCATTTGATATTTTAAACTAAGAGTGATTAGCAGCCCTTTGCCTTTTAGCTACTGAACACAGGAATTCCAGAGCTGCTCTGTACTCCATTTGCAAGAAAACACAGACAGGGACACCTTGAGTGGCCCAAGTTACAGTCAGGAGAGAATCAGACTTGATTCAATGAGTCTGAAGCCTTTGTGCAACACATGAGATACTGGCAATATGGAAAACGTGATTCTCATATCTAATGGGGGTGGTTTTGGTTGAAAATTGGTTTTTCTTTAGCTTAGTTTTGCTTAGCTTTCCCCACTTCATGTAGAGAAGATGGATGGCCTTCCAGAACTGCTCTCTGCCTCCTCTTTCCACCTGGGAATGGTCTCCCCTTTGCTTATGGGGTTTTTCAAGTGTTAAACAGTGAGAGAGGTGAATCAGGCTGGCATCATCAATTTGACTTCTGGAGCCTCCTGGAGTCAGATGTGATCCTCTCTTTTGGCAGAAGCCATGAGATGTGGGGAAGGGTTGGGAAGAGCAGACCTGAAGCACATGGATGGTTTTTCTCTGGAAGTTGTGCAGCCCAGGGCAGTAACATCCGCTTGGATGTCAGCATCTGCCTGAAGGATTCCTTCAAGATATTTTACAGTTGACATGGAAAACAGACTAGAATTGGAAAATCTGTTTGGAAAAATAATTTTCCATCCCTGGAAAATGTGCAAGGCCAGGTTGGACGAGGCTTGGAGCAGCCTAGAATTGTGGAAGGTGTCTCTGCCTATTGAGATGAGCTTTAAGGTCCCTTCCAACCCAAACCATTCTGAGATCCTACATTAAAAGCATGAAGGAGAACTGTGGATTTTCTGTGCTGTTTTATGGACTCTTCCAGTCACATTCCAGCTTTGAAGCGTCCTGGTGAAGCACAGTCCCTTGGGAAGTGAATGCTGCACAGCTGTCCCCTGTGCTCACCCCTGGTACCCCCGGCAGAGATGTCTGGACACGGCGCTGAAGGAATTGGGGCGGGGGATCTGGACTGGTGTCCAACGTGTCCCTACCCTCGTCCTCAGTGCTGCTCACCCCGTGCCAGGTGGGGGTGGTTTGAACAGAGGCTGCCAGGGCCCCGTGCAGTGTGTTCTGTGTTCTGTTCTGTTGTGTTGTGTGACCAGGATTATCTGCTACGCACTAATTTCCTCTGGGGCTGCGATGAAGTCAGAAAACCACAGGCAGCGCTCGGCGGCGGTGCCTTCCGCTGCGGATCACTTGGCATGTCCCTTCCCAGGAGGGCCAGGCCAGGCACGCTCTGCCTCTGGCACCATGGACCAAAGGGGGATCCTGCAACAGAACCTGGAAAGGGCCCAAGGCAAGAAGCTCAACCGGGGAGAGTTTGCAGAGGAGTTTTTGGTGAGTTCCCTCAAGGCTTGGTTCAGTGTTTCAGCTCGTGTCGGAGGCAATCGCTCGGTCACTTCTCAGACCTGTGACAGTGAGATTTTCTAGGAGTTTTATAGCAGACACCCAGAAGTTAACTGGGCTAAGAGGAATGTAAAGAAATGATAGAAATTTGATAGTTTGCATTTGAACTATTTGCTTTTTAACTAATTACCCGAGGGCTTCCTGTTTTCTGCTTGGCGAATGCACTTGTCGGGACACGGTTTCACTTTGCCTGGTAACAGAACTGGGGGGACAGGGAGGAATATGGAGCCTCTGGCCCTGGTGACACAAGTGAGGATGCAGGGAGGAATACGGAGCCTCTGCCCCTTCTCCCCATTGCAATCTGTCAGTCCTGTGGCACACGAGATCCTGCCAGCGATCTCTGGTTTCGCCTTGACTTGGCTTGTCCTTGTTTCTATAGAGCCCAGGTTGCCCAAGGCAGCAGCTGTGGGTGCCCCATCCCTGGAAGTGTCCAAGGCCAGGATGGACAGGGCTGGAACAACCTGGGATAGCAGCAGGTGTCCCTGCCCAAGGCAGGGGGTGGAATTAGATGAGCTTTAAGGTCCCTTCCAACCTAAACCATTCTGGGATCTGGGTGCTCTAGATCCAGCAGTGCTCCTGGCCCCTCCTGGAAACTTTCTTGTTCCCTCAAGGTAAAAGCTGCACAAAATGCTGATGGCTCCCACCAGCCCCTGTTCTGCATTGCCCTGAACTGGTGAGCTCCCTGATACGTGTTTTGGTTTGGGGGCCAGGGGTGAGGCTCAGATGCCAGTGCACCATCTCATGGCTAAAGCTGGTGGCTGGAGGTGGCTCCTGGGGTATCAGCTGGAGGCAGGTGGCTCTGACAGCCTGTCTGGGCTGCTCTGAGAGGCAGTGACATTGCCCAGCTTTCACACACATAGGGAAGGGTAAAACCGGTCCCTCTGTGAGATCTGAGACGTGTCAGACACCGGGCTGACCCTGCCAGGGGGCTCTGGGTTACTGAGGGGTCTCCACAAGCTCCAGCCCTGCTCTGTCGTACCAGCAAAATCTTCAAACACTCGGGGAAAGCTGAGTGCTTGGTTTCCAGGTGTCTGGGGTGGAGGGAAGTGATTAATCTGAGCCTGCAGTCACAGTCTGTTGTTCCATGGAACAAAGTGCTGTCACAGCCGGCTGAGTTTCCCCTCTCTCTGCCGGGGTGTGTGTGAGGCAGTGGCTCTGAGCCCTGCTGCTCGGGCTGGCTCCAGCAGCTTGATGGATTCATTTCTGATCAAAATGGCAGGTGGAAATGGTCAAGGCTGCATTTCCTGTTGTATGGGACAAGATCTCAGTGACCTGATTTGGCGCCACTTTTGCAAGGCAGTGGCCTCCGCAGGCCGCAGTGCTGGCTTCTGTTTCCAAACGTGGCAGAAACATTCAGTGCCATTCCTCCACCCCAACTCCTGCCCTCTCCTTGTGGGACCAAGCATTTGCACATGCAAATTGCGGTGATGTTGCTATAAATGACAGGGGTTTTGTTAGAGTGCCCTTTTCCCCCCTGTGCAGTCTCACAGCTGCACACTGCCCTGTGGGCACAGCCCTCAGGCTGTCAGAGCTCCAGCAGCGTTTGGACAAGGCTCTCAGACACAGGGTGGGATTCTGGGATGTCTGTGCCAGGCTAGGATTTGGACTCAATGATTCTTATGGGTTCCATCCAGCCCAGGATATTCCATGGTTCTGTGATTCCCACTTCCTTTTTCAAGCCTGGCATTTCCCAAGCGGTTTCGTGTCAGATTACTCAGGGACAGAAAAGTCAGATGATTCTCTGGGGAGACTGCCCTTACTATGGGGTGATGCCCCTTCCATGAAAGCTTTTCCTGGAAGCTGGGGGTGCACTGGAAGGAGGAAGGGGAGGATGTGACCAACACCAGAATTACTCAGAAGGCTACAGGGATGTGGAGGCTCCAAAACCCACCCTGCTCCCACAGTTTCTATCCCACTGTGTCTGCCCCATGCTCTTAATTAATAGAGACTGGACACATGGCCTGTCCTGAGCCTCCTGTACCTCCTCCCTGCTCATTCCATCAGATCTCTGAGATTTAACTTCTATTGTGGCTGAATTTAGTGTTTCAAAACTGCATTTTTATATTAAAACCAGCAACATGGACAAAAAAATATGAAAGAAAAAAATACAGCAAGGATGGTGCTTCTGAAGCTGATGATAAAAAACAGTGTGTGAAGGAATTGGTGTGGAGAGGGTTTGGATTGGTATCCAACATATTTAGGAGGTGGTGGCAGTGAAATAAAATTCTACTCTCTGCCAGGAGAAAGATGTTTTAACTCCCTGTGAGTGCTGCAGCTTTATCCTGAAAATGAAAGATGAGAGATTTGCAGCACTAAGGGTCTGTTCCAGGACTTTTTCTCTTTCATCAGTCCATGGAGCCACTCTGCTCCAGTTGCTTGTGCTCCCTTAGTGACTTGAGCATCGCTGCTTCCAGCTACACATGAGAGCATCTCTACCAAAGAGAGAAAAATCAATAGATTTACCTGTCCTTTCTGGTATCGTTTGTTGGAGGTGCTTTGACATTGTCACTCCTCTGATCTGGGTGCCATTTGTGCTGAGAGTGACTCCCCTGTGCCTCACTCACTTGTGAGGGCGATGCTTTGTGTCACTTCACAAGCTGACGTGTGGGCCCTGCCTCAGCACACACTTTCCATTCCTCAGAAGCCTGTGCTGCGGCTCTCAGCTGCTTCTGTCTCTATTCTTGCTCTGAGCAAAGCCACTCAGGAAAGAATTAATGGTTCCAGCTCTGCTTTGTGGTAGCAATCGTGACCCCTCGAGACCTTCAAGTGCTCTGCAGCAGTGCACTGGCTGTAGCATGTCTGCTGTAATTTGTTCCACTCTTTTATCGCAGAAGCTGAAGAGACAGTCAACAAAGTACAAATCGGATAAAATCTACCCTACAGCAGCGTCTGAACAGCCAGAGAATGTCAAGAAGAACAGATACAAGGACATCTTACCTTGTAGGTTGGAAATGGCACGTGTTCCTACTCAGCCTTTTGTTTTTCTTGCTTTTCTTGTTCTCATCCTCTGGTGCCCGCCTGCGCAGTTGTTGTACGTGAGCATCTCACTGCTGTCTGTTGGCTTTGGGTCCTGCTCTTCAGATTTAGGGCTTTGGCTGCTGCAGGGTTTGCTCTGGAGGACTTTGGCTTATATCAACCCTGCCAGGCACATGGTGGGATTTTGGGGGTGTCCTGTGCAGGGCCAGAAGTTGGACTCAATGATCTTTGTGGGTCCTTTCCAGCTCAGGATATTCTGAGATTCTGTGATATTCCTACAGACAGAATTCCTATTCACTAGGAAGCACATGCTCCAGAGGTTATCCCTCCCAGCTTGCTGGTTAGCACTGCAACCTCTGGCACGCAGCGGCTTTTGGACAGCGAAGTCTCCACGATGTGCAAAACAGACAAGAGACAAACCCTGCTGTGCTTTGGCTTGGCTTGGTGCAGTGGTCTCAAAGGACACTGTCCCAAGATCAGAGCAGACTGTCTCTTTCATCCATTCCAGCTTGGAAAAGAAAATAAATCACAGAATCATTAAGGCTGGAAAAGACCTCCAATAATGCTGGCTGGGTCCAGGGGGTCAGTCAGAGCTCCTGCTGCCA
>VXBU01002982.1:415036-475098 GCA_013400315.1 Bombycilla garrulus | reverse complement strand
GGGAAGCAGGGCCTGGTCCATGACCGGGCATTTCTTATCTCCAAGGAGGCCGAGCAGAGGGCTCTGTGACTGCTACACTCTGAGATGCCATCCAGCTTTGAAACCTTTGTGTCTAACCCCACAGACCTCATTTGAGGCTGGAGTGTGGTCAGGTGGCTTTGGGCTTGGCTTGCTGTGTGGTCAGAAGGGATCAGCACTGGGGGAGTGGCAGCACCTGCAGCTTTCCCCTAAATCCTCCCCCACTCTCCAAAAGGATCTTGTCCATCCCCTGTGTGGGGAGGCAGCAGGGCAGTGGGAGGTGTGGGAGGGACACCAGCTGCTTGCACAGCCACCCACCCACCCTGGATGAGCTCTCTGACCTGAGTGCTGCCCCAGAGCCCCTTGTGCTGCCCCACAAGGGCTCAGTGACCATGCAGGACAGACACTGACCGCTTCCCCTGCTTTTGCAGTTGACCACAGCAGAGTGGAGCTGTCCCTGGTTACATCGGACACGGATTCTCATTACATCAATGCCAACTTCATCAAGGTTTGCCTCTTCTGCGGCGTTCTGTCCTGCAAAGTGTTGGTGGTGCCACCTCGGTGGGTCGTGCCAGGAGGAGCAGGTCGGGGGCTTTGGTGAACCAAAGGGCTCTGCAGCAGTTTCTGGGCTGTGCTCAAGGATAACTGATGTGAGAAAATGAGTGAGCCCTCCAGAACTCCCCGTGCAGCACAGAGGCACCGGGCCTTGGGGCGAGGGACGCACTCGTGCTGGGGGTGGAACAGTTTGTGGTTCACAGCCCCAGCTTCCTCGTCACCATTGCTGCCTTTGGTGGGTGACAGTGGTGCAAAGCTGCCTGTGGCCAGAGTCACCTGGGCTGAAAGCAGAGCAGACGCAGGAAGCCTTGCAGAGCTGCATTGCATGGCTGAGACCTGCAGTGGGGCAGATCAGGGTGGGACAGTGCTCCTTCTGCAGCTCCACGAGTTCTGGGACTGTGCTGGGCCTACAAACCTTCTCTGGCTTACAGACACATGGATGGATGGATGGATGGATGGATGGATGGATGGATGGATGGATGGATGGATGGATGGATGGATGGATGGATGGATGGATGGATGGATGGATGGATGGATGGATAGATGGATGGATGGATGGATGGATGGATGGATGGATGGATGGATGGATAGATGATGGATGGATGATGGATGGATAGATAGATAGATAGATAGAAAGAAAGAAAGAAAGAAAGAAAGAAAGAAAGAAAGAAAGAAAGAAAGAAAGAAAGAAAGAAAGAAAGAAAGAAAGAAGGTTCCCTTCATTCTCCATGACAGTGGCCAGTGACCCAGGGCTCAGTGTAACCTGTCTGCAGAAGAACAGACAGGATCACAGTTCACTCTTTGGCCATCAGCAGCAGAGCTGTGGCCACATCACCTCCAGGCTCCCAGAGGCACTGTAAGAACTGATGCTGGTCTCTGGGAGCAGATCTCAGCTCAGTCCCAGCTCCCCACCTTGGCCCTGCCTTTGGTTTGCACACCATTGCTTGAGTTAATGTACGTGCCCAAAATTCAACATTCAATATGAAAGTCCTTCTAAATCCTTCATGGGCTTGCTGATCGAAGTAAATTCAGAGAGAGGAATGACTTTATTTCTGCTGGTGCATGCACAGACGTGTCCATGTCTGTTTGAATCTTCCAGGGTGTCTATGGGCCAAGAGCCTACATTGCAACCCAGGGTCCTCTCCCCACTACTGTCACTGACTTTTGGAGGATGATTTGGGAGTATGAAGTCCAGGTAAGGCGCAGATTTATATCTAAATATAAACTTTACATGTCATGTTTTTTAAGAAGAGTTTCCCTTACAGCCAGAAGTCCTTTGTGAGCCAGTGGGAGTGTCAGGGTTTCACTCCAGAGGTTGTGTGTCCCACATCTCTCCTGTCAGCCTGTGCTGGTGGCTGTCCCTGCCTTTGGGCTCTGGCTGGGGAGCTCTTTGTGCCAGGCTCTGGGTGATGTCCCAGTGAGGCCTGGGGGAAGGCAGCTCACAGTTCCCTTATCACTGATAAATACCCACAAGAGATGAGTTTAATTTTGCTGCCTGCATAAAGAAACTCGTGTTCAGACTTTTCCAATGAACCTTCTTCCTGCAGGTTGTGGTCATGGCTTGCATGGAGTTTGAAATGGGGAAGGTGAGTAGCATGTCACAGATGGTTCTGAGTGCCAGGGCAAGGTGAGAGATGCAGATTTTTATTAAATCCCGTTAGTGACAGCGAGTTTTTGTTTGATACAAGCTGGTTTTTGGGTGTCCAGCTACAAATGGTCCCGTGGGAGATGTCCCTGCACATGGCAGAGGGTGAAATGAGATGATCTTTAAGGTCCTTTCCAACCAAACCAGTCTCTGATGCCATGAAATTCTTCAGCCATTCCCAGTAGTGTAGGGAATCCCTCTGGAAAGGGAAAACCAGCAGTGGCAGCTCCAAGGAAAGGGAGGTTGGAGCTGGACAGCAGCAAGAGCTGAGCCTCTTCCCAGCATGAATTTTGTCCTGAAAAGTGAAAAAGGAGACAGCACAGCTGGGCCAGTGGGGAATAACCAAACCCATCCTGCCTGTCCCAACAGAAGAAGTGCGAGCGGTACTGGGCGGAGGTGGACGGCTCCCCCCTGCACTGCGGCCCCTTCTCCATCACCTGTGTGAGTGCAGCAACACCTCAGCACCTGCCCCACCCCGGGGCACCCACGGAAAACCTGACTCTGATTCCTTCCTCTGCAGGAGGCTGAGGAGAAGAGGAATGAGTATGTGATTAGAACTTTAAAGGTGACCCTGAACGAGGTAAGGAGGAAAGGTCAAGGCAGAAAATGCACCCGGGCTGGCTTTGTTATATAAATAATATATTAAAATATGGTACATTTTGTGCAGAAAATTTTACATTGCTCAGGCTGCTGAATTAGATTTGACAGCAGTCGAGGGAACAAAGGAAGTAAAAAATTCATTAACTCAGACCTCAGTTTCTGAAGCTGTTTGTCAGTCATGGCAAATCAGACTCCAGGCAAGTGAGGCCAAGGATGTCATAAAACAGCTCCTGCAGCAAAACCAACTGCAGCCTGCTGCCAGCCCTTTGCCTGCTGATGCAGGAGGAGCTGGGGATGGAAATCCCAGCCCCTGCCACTGCTCTTCTCCTGCAGGCAACCCGCAAAATCTACCACTTCCACTACAAAAACTGGCCGGACCACCACGTCCCCTCATCCATCGAGCCCATCCTGCAGCTCGTCAGGGACATCCGCTGCTACCAGCCCGATGACGGGGTCCCTGTCTGCATCCACTGCAGGTGGGTGAGCTGGCTGCCAGCAGGGAAGGGCTGCTGGCCCCCAGAACCCCCAGGGGTCACAGGGCAGGGAATCTGGCCAAGCCCATAGCCAAGCTCCTCCTGTAGGGAGCCCTAAGGCAAAGGAGCTCCTCCGAGGACAGCCAGCACGGCCAGGGGGCAGGGAAGGAGGCCAGCAATAGAATCACAGAAATGTGGAATTGTTTAGGTTGGAAAAGTGCCTTAAAACGGTCGAGTCCAACCAGTGGCCCAGCACTGCCAAGGCCAGCACTAAACCACGTCCTCCAGTGCCACATCTCCACGTCCTTTCAATGGTGACTTCACCACTGCCCTGGGCAGCCTGTGCCAGTGCTTGACAATGCTTTTGGTGTCAAAATTTTCCCTAATATGCAATCTAAACCTCCCCTGGGGCAACCTGAGGCCATTTCCTCTTGTCCTGTCCCTTGTTAGCTGGGAGAAGAGACCAACACCCTCCTGCCAGGGAGCTGTAGGGAGTGACAATGTCAGAGGCCACCACCACCACCGGGCTCGTCCACGTGTGGCTGGTGACCACAGGAGCACTGGGAGCTGCTCTCAGGGATGAGCTGTGCCTCCCAGCTCCGTGCAGCACAGCCCTGCGTGGGCTGGAGCCGCAGCATCCTGCGGGTCTGCAGGATGTGTGTGGGACAGCAGGGTCACAGGTGCCTGCAGGTCTCCTCCAAACAGCCCTGTCAGACCCAGCGTGCCCACGCCGAGCCCTGTGGCTCTCGTTGCAGTGCTGGCTGCGGCAGGACCGGCGTCATCTGCGCCATCGACTACACCCAGAAGCTGCTGAAGGACGGGGTGAGTGCCAGCCCCTCGCTGCCTTCCCCGCCACCTGCACCCCTCTGTGCCCACCCTGTGCCTGTCACCCCCTCTGGCTGCACTCAGGAGGGTTTCAGGTGGATGGCAGCTCCTCACAGCCTGACTGGAGAACGGCGGTGGCCGGAGTTTGGCCGATTCCCCATTCCCAGTTTGTGCCACTCCTCTCTCCTCAGGCACTGACAGCACCACACCAGTGGGGCACAATCCCCTCTCCCCTGCTCCCTCTGGCCAGGCCTTCAGCTCACATGGCCCTGTGCAGACCTTCACTCCAATACATCTTTACTGCCCACATTTGTCTCTCTGCACTCACACATCAGATATTCAGTGTTTCCAAACCACCCCCTTGCTTTACTCCGACTCTCCAATAATGGGACAGGCAGTAATCCTGTCAGCTGCTGGGACTCAGAGGGGAGCCTGCTGTCTTCTGTTCTCCAGCTCGCTGAACCCATCCAACTGGGAAATCAGTGTCACGTCCTTCGTGCAGCCCACAGCTGTTATAAAGAGTATTTTCTGTGGCGTGTGAGACAGGAGGGAGGAGGATGGTTTATAATAAATAAAATTGCACTTTAAGCAGGCCCTTTGTTAAAAATTATTGCAGTAGCAAGCCTGGATTTCAGACAGTGCTCTGAACTGTGTCATGACTTGGAAGCTTCGTGGAATTAGAGCTGTATGTAATTTTTTTATAAGAGAAATCATAGAAATCATGGAAATATTTGGGTTGGAAGGATCTTAAAAATCCTCTCTTTCCAGCCCCCTGCCATGGGCAAGGACACCTTCCACTGTCCCAGGCTGCTCCAAGCCCCATCCAACCTGGCCTTGGGTACTTCCAGGGATCCAGGGGCAACCACAGCTGCTCTGGGCACCTGTGCCAGGGCCTGCCCACCCTCACATGGATGAATTTCTTCCCAATATTAAATCTAAATCTCTCCTCTTTTAGTTTAAAATCATTCTGTCTTTTCTTTTTCTTGCCAGATTGTTCCAGTGAACTTCAGTGTTTTCAGCCTGATCCAGGAAATGCGCACACAAAGACCTTGCATAGTGCAGACCAAGGTATTCTTGGGGAGCATCACCAGCTGCTCCTGGCTGGGACCTCACCCTTTTCCCCAGGAGGGTTCACAGCAGGGAAACCCAGAGAAGTGGTGCTGGTGGGAGCTGGGGTGTGGAGATGTTGTGCAAAGCCCCTTTTCTGAACAGAACAATGATTAGGCAGAAATTCATTTGGTAGCTGAGTTTCCTTGTGAAGAGCTGGGCCAGAGCTCAGTGTGATTTATTGAACGCTTACACTGTGAAACCAGGGACTGTCCAGGCAATAAAGTGGGAACTTTCTCAGCTGTAACAGACTGAAGAGGAAGCTCAATGCAGAACAGCGCCGTTTGCACACCCAAAACCCCCGCAAATGCCTCAGTGTGAACCGTGTGAGAATTGTGGCTTCTACCTCTTCTCAGAATTGACACCCTGCTAATGGACAGGAAAGGCAGCTTCTCTCGGGGGTGATGCTTGCTTGGGAAGAGGTGGCCATTTACGGGTCCCACCGGGGCTGGCTGTCACATCTTTTGTCTGTCTGGAATGCAGGAGCAGTATGAGCTGGTTTACGATGCGGTGATTGAGCTCTTCAAAAGGCAGATCCAAGCACTCGATGCCCAGAAAGATTCTGCTGCTTCACAGGTAAAAGTTCCAGGACAAACACCCTGCCTCTTGCAGCCTGGGCACTCCAGCTCTAACCTCAATTCCTGCTGCAGACCTGGGATGAATTCCCTATTTTCTGCTCCCCCTGGAGTCCAAACCGATTCTCTTTTGACATTAATCCATGGGAATCCAACTCTTCCCCGGAATGTGCAATGCTTATCACAAACAAGACCTAGATTTTCTTCAGTCTCAAAACTATTTTCTATTTATTTTTATGATTGTTTAATGCCATGAGTGAATAGAAGAGCACGAATTTTCTACAGGAGTGACTGATTTCCATGGGGATGTGCCAGTGAAACTTGTCTTCACGGAGTGTTTGCAAGCAGCTGAGGGGTTTTCAGACCCTGTTGGGAAGGTCCAGATTGGGAAGCTCGGGATCACAAGGCAGTGAGGCTGAAAGTGTCACCTTGTGTGTGCTAGTGAGGGAATCAGCACTACAGCTGTCTGTGGGAGGGCATAAGGGAAAATATCCTGTGAAAAAACATGGCAAAGTCTCACAAATCTGTTACACCTCTGAGGAAAAGAAATGTGGTCTTGGTGTGAAGTTACAGGTTAACAGGAATAGCCAAAACATCTCTGGTTGAGGTTTTCTTTGCTCTTGCTGTTCTGTGACTGCTGACATGAGCCTCACTGGATCAAATCCAGGAATGTAAATGCATCACAGCAAAGCCTGGAAAGTCCCAGTGAATTCATTTTATCAGAAACTTTCAACTAAAGAATTGAAAAGGGGATCCTGAGATGGGAGTCATGCCTCACTTTTGCCATAGGATTTGCAGGACATTCCAAGCCAGAGCTGAGTGGGAAAAGAACTGGAAAAAGCCTTTTTGGATTGGTTAAGGACAGTGTGTGAGCAAAGGTCACACAGGGCTGGGCTGACACAAGATGCAGAGGACGTTTCAAGCCAGGATGTGGTTTTGCAGCTCTTGCCCAAACCTCTTGCCCCCCTAAACCTCCCTGTCCTCTGAGGACACTGAGCAGAGCACAGAGATAGCCATGAGCTGGTGTCACAAACAAAACCAGCACCCAGCTTGCCCAGTGTGGGCTCCTGCAGGCAGTGCTGCCTGCCAGCTGTTTGGCACAGCTGGATGGCTGTAGGGCTCGCTGTAGTCTCATTTCAGAAAGGTGCTGGTAGGAGCTGCTCTTCAGGAAGTTCTGTCTGCAGTTTTCAGCTCCACTTTGGTGTCATTTCCCAAGTGCTTTAGTAATTAGAAGTATATGGCAAAAATCCCAGCTCCTGAAGCAGCACGTTGGTGTTCTTTGCATTCTGCCTCCTCACTCTTGTTTGCAAACGTTTCCTTTCCCTAGGAAGGAGCAGAGCATCCTGTAGCCAAGCCAGTCCTGACTCCAGTGGAAGACATTTATGGTCTGAGTTTACTCACCTGGTAAGGCCCCAGCACAAGTATCCCTGGCTGGTGTTTGCAGACACCCACACAATTTCAGAGATGAACTTTTTGATGTGTGCTTTGGAACACTTTAGCTCTCCGAGTCTTCTGCCTCCCTTGAGTCCCACTTTGACTCTCATGTTTGTTCCTAACAAAAACCAATAGAATAATAAAGGCTGGGAAAGTATTCTAAGCACAACCATTAACCCAGCAGTGCCAGGTCCAACACTAAGTCATGTCCCCAAGTGCCACATCTACATGTTTTTTGAACACTTCCACAGATGGTGTTCCCACCACTTGCCTGGGCAGCCTATTGCAATGCCTGGTCACCCTCTCAGTGAAGAAACTTTTCCTAATTTCCTAATAATTCCTGCTCTTCTCACTGATGTGTCTCAGCCTCTTCCCTGTGTGCCATTATCTGTCCCTTTCTTCTGCTCTGAGTTTTGTGTCATGCAGTGTTTCACATATTAACTGAAAACAGTAGAAAATGGTACAAAATAGTATAAAATAGTATAAAACAGTATAAAAAAGTCTCATAAACATGGAGGTTGGGTCCCAGCCCTCTTCTCCCATACTGGTTCCATCTTCCACCTGCACATTCCAGTGCCCCTTGCTGAAGGATCCTGAGGATCCAGCTTCCCAACACCAGCAGCTTCCAAGGGTGGTGGGATCTCTCTGTGGACACGTCTGGGATTGCAGGGTCTGCTTTCTGTAAATAATTTTGGTTTTTGGTTCAGTTTGCTGACACAAAAGGGCCACCTCTGTTCACCATTTAACGGTGTTTAAATGGAGCACAGGGAATGCCTTGCTTGAGGCTGGGCCGGGCTCTGCATTCCTGAGGGAATTTCTCTATGGAGCAGCGCTGTGGGCTCTGTTCGGGACTAACATTTTTCTGAGCCCTCCACAGCTTTGACTCCACACCACTTTATTGTTCTTTTCCTGCAGTTCAGAGCGAGAGGAGCAGGCTCCACACCACCACCTCCCTCCGCAGCAGGACGGGCACCGGGCTCTCCCTCCGGCGGCACAGAGCAAAGCGTCCCTGCCCTCGCTGTGTGCCCCGGGAGTTCAGCACAGCTCTGCCAGGGCAGTGCCCCCCATCAGACAGGCCATCTCCTTCGGGGCTCTCAACTTCGTCAGCCGCAGGAACGCAGCTGCCAGCGAGCCCTGGGGCGCGGGGGATGCCCCTCAGAAACGCCGCAGCTGGGAGCTGGAGCCCGAGGGAGCAGGCAGGAGGGAGCCTGGGGCCAGAGCGCCTCTGGCATGGACTCTATCGACCCCTCTAGCGCTGGGGCAGCGGGGAGAAGGCTGGCAATGCGATGCAGGGGATGCCAAGCCCGTTTGGAGTCCACAGTGGCCAAAAGGCGGCCATTCGAGCTTCCAGGATGGATTTTCCCCCGTGGATGCGAACCCCTCGAGACGAGCAGCAGATGGTCCCCCAGGCCAGCGGAACCAGGGGCAATGCCCTCACCCTTACCTGTGCTCAGCAGAAGACCCCTACTTCTCCTCCCTCTCTCCAGACGAGCCCGTGTCTCCCGTGTTTCCCTTTCCGGAGGGGCAGGCTGAGCTCCTCCCTTCGTGCTCTGCCGGTGCCCCGCCACAGCCCAGCACAGCCAGCTCCCCATCATCCCCCCTCGCTCCCCTCAACCAGGAGAGGATCTTCCCCCCGGGTAAGTGCTGCTGGGACAAGGGGACACGTGGGACCAGGTCACTCTGGACTGGGGAGTGCTGGAGGGACTGGTCAGTGTGGTCATCTGGTGTTCCTCAGCCCTGGGCTCTCAAGGGAGCTGAGGGAGCAACAAGGTTTCATCCTCACACTCTTTTCATCCTGCCTGAATTTTTTTTCCCCACATTTTTAGAGCAGCATAATTTTGGTGTTTTCATTACACAGCTGCTCTGAATAGCTCTCACAGGGAGGCAGGGATGGTGCTTACCAATTCCTAGACCAAGAAAGCATTCAGAAAGCTCCCAGAAATGGTTTTCTCTGAGGATCTAGTTGTCAGGTCTAACCTTACTCTTTGCTGCAGAGTGTCATGCAGGTGACACTGAAATCTTGAGAGATCCAAGACTTCAGGGGCCCTGAGCAACCTGGGTGAAACCCCTGCCCATGGTGGGAGTGTTGAATCTAAGTGGTTTTTAAGGTCCCTTCCAACCCAACCCATTCTATGATTCCATGATTCAACACAAGCATTTTGCCCAGATCTGTAGCCTTAAATCCATCACCTGTCATATGAGGAAGGTGGAATTATTCCTTGTTCTGGTTAGTCCTGGTCCAGTCAGACATTTCCTATAGTCCACAGCTTTGGCACTTGCTCCACTTTGTCCTATCCAGGCCCCTCAATGTCACAAAGACATGCTCGTTACCCCAGTGCCCTTGGGAAGCCCTGGGAGTTGCAGCCCAAGCCATGCAGCAGTGGAACCACCAGCTGTGTGCTGGGTTATGCTCATTTTCCTTGTGCAGTTGGTGCTGGGAGCTGTTTGAATGTTTAACCACACTTTAGAGGTGTTTAACTTTAATCTCTGGTGTGTGGCAGGGCAGGAGCAGCCCTGTCCCCTAGGCAGGTCTGTGGTCCCCTCATGTCCTGCCATGCCAGTAAGCTGTCTGTGTCTCTCCAATCAGCTCCCCTGCCACAGCCTGAGGATGATGATGCTCCTCCACCCCTGCCCCAGCGCACCCCTGAGTCCTTCATTGTGGCCAGTGAGCCAGGTGAGTGATTAACAACATTAATTGTGGGTCTGAGGGCTCGTTCAACATCGGGGACTCCGGCAGTGCCTGGGATGAGGAATGATCTCTCTGGTGCTCAATTGCTTCTAGGACAATTTCCTCAGGCCACTTCAGATTTCCAGCTTCCAGACAGAAATCCAAATATTGGAACTTCGTGGGAGTGGAGTGGTGAGTCTCACTCAGAGAGATTTCGTGAGCCTGTGAGACTGAGACCGTGTAAGGTAACTAAGTGGCTTTTTATCTCTTTTCCAGCTCTATTCCTATGCCAATCTCCTCACCACATTTCCTTCTGTGAGAAAGACTGGTTTTGGCACTTTGTACTTGCCATAAATTATTTCATAGAATCACACAATCATGGAATGGTTTGGGTTGGAAGGGACTCTGAAGATAATCCCATTCCACCCCCCTGCCATGGGCAGGGACACCTTCCACTGGACCAGGTGGCTCCAAGCCCTGTCCAACCTGCCTTTGAACACTTCCAGGGATTTCAGGGCTCAGGATTGGAAAGACATGGCCTCAGCCAGCCCTTTCTTATCAATATCTACTTTACTGTAAACATTATTTTTTGGGGGATTCTAAGACCAGTACAGTGTAATAAACATACTTTCCCTCATTTAGAGAAGGAAAAGGAAGACAGAACTTCAGTGTTCTGCTGAGCTTCTCACAGCTCTGTGGAACCACCAGGAGCTGAACAAAATTTAGGCATCTGTTGATCATCCCATAGCTGAATGACAGCTCTGTGAAGTGGAAGAACGAGGCACAAGTCTGTCTTCCTTTACACAAGTGTAGAGGTGTATGTGGGAGGGTGTTTGCACATCACATCCCTTCCTCATCTTCTCTGGCTTCCTTGTGTGAAAGAAAACAACATTTGGATGTGAGAATTTTAAATACCTGCCTTGTTTTTTGTTTCCAGAGTGTGAAGCTTTGGAGCCCACGAACAGGTATAAGTTTAACACTGGGATAATCTTTGGAATTAAGACCTGCTTTTGTTCTGAAACTGCTTTATTTACTAAATGTGTTTAGGCTCTGTGCTCAGTGCAACAGAAATTGTTGCTAAATAGTTCTAACCAGAACTAGACAGTTCTGCAACCAAATGAACTGGTAGTTTTATGTTTCCTAATCAGCTCCTGCCTCATCTTGTACATGAGAATGTTCCTTGCAGCCTCCTCTTTGTCTGCATGTTGTGTGTTTCCTTTNTTACATTTATATTTATATAATTTTATTTTTATTTTTATTTTATATAAAATGTATTTATATATTTATATATTTATATGTATATCTATTTAATTTTAAAGCTAGGTAACCAACTCTTTGATCTTTGATTCCTCAGAGACAACCCAGGACCGCTCTAATTCTCCTCCACCACTTCCTGAAAGAACTCCGGAGTCGTTTGTTCTTGCTGAGGCAGCAAGTAAGTGCTGAGCTCTTTTCTCAGGATGTAACTGAGGTTTTACACTCACACCTAAACCTGAAGGTTTCTGAGAGCGTGGCCCACTTGTTCAAAGCATTTCCCAGGTAGTGCTTCAGCACTTCCCTGCAAGAGATTTCAGCAAATACAACAAAAATAAACACAAGTAGGGAACCTGCAGAAAATTTCTAGAAGTGCTGCATTAGAGGAGATGAAAAGCAACAACAAAGCACTGGGGAAAAAAGCAGGAGGATTTGTGAATGACCACTGAAAATGTACCCATGATGTATGTTCCCAGGTCTGCAGCCTGCTGCAAGGAATTCCCCAAGACCTGCAGGTTTGGAGAGCAAGGGCTCGGAAACATCATCCAAAGAACTCATGAAATGCTTCAGGAGGAGCAAGGTAAAAGAAACAAAAGATGTGGGAACCATAGAGGGAGAGAGAAGAGCTCTGGCCCAGCTGCTCTCCCACTGGTCACTGGGGGAACAGGGCCTGTGTCGAGAGTGCTCGTGATTAGGGCAGGAAAACAAGAGTAATAAAAATATTCTGGTGTAGAACTGCAAACAGCCACCCTGTCTGCACAGGGAACAAGGTAATCCAGCCCTGCCCGTGCCAGTGGTTGTGCCTTGGCACTACATCCACCTGGAGTGCCAGTTCCTGTGGAAAAAGATTGCTCCAGTGGAGTCTGAGTCTGTCCTACGAGGACAGAACCTTCGCCAGCCTCCTCTTGTTGAGCCTCCTGTTAATTGTCCTTGTGAGATTGCACTTTGGGGTATTATAGTGGGACAGAAAAGCACTTGAGGAAAACAGCAAGAAAAACACAAACTGGAGGCATTTGGGATGACAAGGAAAAAGCCAAACAGAGTGGCACAAAGTTTGCTTGTTATGAAATGTGATAGTTGTACATTTACCAGTGAATTCCCACAGTAGCTGATCTATTTATAAAAGTATGTTTATCAGTGGTTTTATACATGTGCATTACCAGTGAATTCCCTTTACCACAGTAGCTGATCTATTTATACATGAAGATTTATCAGTGGTTTTATACATGTGCATTACCAGTGAATTCCCTTTACCACAGTAAAGCTGATCCATTGCTTCACACATTTTTTTTCCAACTACACTTTTTCTATTTTTTTTTTTACAGAGCTTGAAAATATTGAAAAATGTGAGAAAAAGTACGTCTTTCAGGCTATTACCTCCCCAATGGATTTGAGCAAGTATTTAAATGTGTGGGATGGGAATACCAAGAACCTGAAATTTTCCAGAGTGAAATTCCCTGCAGCTTGGAGCAGGACACACAGAGCTGAGCCAGCTCTCTCACCTGGAAAGCTGTAGCTGTTGTAGGAATGTCATAAGAATGCTGTGCTGCCCTTTGGGGACCTTGGGGACAAATTAGCAAATTCTTCAGGCCATTCAAAGCTGTGTTGCAGGACCCTACGTATGGGAGGTATGGGTGCTGGGAGAATGCAAGCCTCAGCCTAGATTCTGACCAGGCTATTTGGAGCATAAATAAGGAATCTCTCACTAGAATCCCTTTGATCTAAAATTAAAATGCTCATCTCAAAAACAGGACTGCTAAAAAAGGGTTTGAAGCACTCCCGAGCAAAGATTTTCTCAGCAGATCTTGCTGCAGTAGTAAATCCACTCACTGTAAATATGAAATTGCACAAATTGAGGAAGGAATTCTCCCTGTGAGGATGGGGAGGTCATGGCACAGGTGCTCAGAGCAGCTGCGGTTGCCCCTGGATCCCTGGAACTGTCCAAGACCAGGTTGGACAGGGCTTGGTGCTGATTTAATGGTTACACTTGATATTTTTAGAGGCCTTTTCCAGCCTAAAGAATTCCATGATTACACAAGTTTGGCTCTGGAATTACCAGGGACCAACTGCTCCAGTCTCATTTTTTACTTCTAGGCATCTGCATTCCATCTTCATTGACAAAATCATCAGAACCTGCCCCGACAAACTCTCCGAGGTCTTTCCTTAACTTTGGTATGTTTTCCTCTTCGTGTTTTGGTAGGAAGAATCTGGTCCTTTGAAGCCTAAATGCCAGGCAGGACATTTACAAACGACAAATATTTCAAATAAAGCTCACTGGGTTTTACATATTCAGTTTTTACACATTTACAACTGTATTTGCAACTGCAGGATGTTGCTTTTCTGTCATATCTTCACGCTTAGGAAAGATCTGAAATTACAAGTATTTTCAATTCCTGTGTTATTTTAAGGGATTACATAATCAGCATCTGTAACATACAGAATTTGTTGCATTGAAAAATATATAATTTCTTCCTAGGCTTTGCAAATCGATTTTCAAAACCTAAAGGACCAAGAAATCCACCTCCAGCATGGAATATTTAGATGTATTTTATAGACTTGGCGTTGCAGATTTGTGAAGTCATCCTGAAATACTTGGAATGCCCATCACAGTGAAGCTTCCACCAAAATAAACACATCCAAAGCTGTTACACGGTATTGGCAGCTCAGGCACTACTTGCACATTCACTGAATTTCAAACTGGAGTTTTAAAGTCAAGAATGTAGAAGTACCAGCAGCTTTCAGTTAATTCGCAATGGGATGGAAGGTAAACCTTGGAATACAAGCTTTATCCAAAGGAGGGACATATTTTTGGAATGTAATCACTTCAGAAGGATGGATTTGAGCATAAACTGATGATGGGACCCAGTGAAGACTCTGGAATTATTTGGAAAGCCAAAGGAGCAGAGTGAGGGAGATCAAGACCCTCTCTCACGTTTGTAGGTTTACTGTAATCAAAGACCCTGAAATGTTTACATTACTTGGACTAAGAGGGAATTAGCATCCCAAATTTTAGAAATAATATAGACTTTTTTTTCCCCCCATCTGAGCTAATCAGAGCATTTGTCTGGATTTTGGGGCAACAAGACTTAAGACAGTGATTGATCCTATAGAAACTAAACTGGTGTAACTGGACTACACAACTGGCTGACCCAGCTGCTCTTCTATCGGGGAAAAAAAAAAATCCCAAAACACCATCACAGCAAGCAAAATATTATTGTATTTTAAAAACAATGATGTTTTTAAGGATTTGTGATTCTCCGGCACAGAATTTCAAGTGGGAACAGGGAAGATGAGATTTCTTGCCAGATTCCTCACCAGATTCTACTGCTGTTTCTATCAGTGGGGAGGGATAAATATGCTGAAAATTGCTTTATATTATTCTTTTCCTGTAAACACAGAAAATATAAACACCACCATACAAATCAACAACAAAAAAACCAAACAAAACAACACCAACCAAGGTGGGATTTGGGGAATTTGGTCAAGAGGAATCTGCTGACCACTGCTGGAATGGAAAATTCGGCTGGTTTAAAGTTGGGGGAATAGCCAATATTGCCTTTTTTATTACAGTAGTCACGGGTTTTCTTACCAGTAGAAAACAGTGAAAGCTTAAATTACATTCCTGTTTCTCCCAGGCAGGACGGAATTTGGAGCAACCTGGTGTAGTGGAAGGTGCCCCAGCCCATGGCAGGGGGTGAAACGATATTTTCAAGTTGCCTCCCAACCCTTAACATTCTGTGATTCAATGATTTTATTCCATCCCACTGCCATGGACAGGGATGGCCTCCTTAGGCTTGCACCAACAGCTTCACATCATCTCCCTCATGGGCAAAGCCTCCGCAGCACCCCGCGGTCAGTGTTTAATGGATGAAGCACCTTAAATAAAGCGACAAAAGCCGCCAAAACAAAAGTTTTTTACCCCTCCCGCTGCCCGGCCCCGCGCTCCCTCAGAGCTTTCCCGCCCTCCCCCGCCGCCCGCGTGACCCGCGCCACGCGCACGCGCCTCCNCCTGCTCCGGCCGTGTCGTAGCGGGCACGGCGCTGCCGCTGCCCCGGGGACGGAGCGCGGGGCGGCCGCGACGCTGCTGCTACTGCTGTCACATTCGCCCTCATCGCAGGTTCAACGTGCGAGTGCTGGGGGAGTGAAGGGTTCTTCCCTCTATGCTTGCGTTAACGAGTGAGGAGCTGCTGGTGTTTTTGGTTTTTTTTTTTAATTTTTATTTTTAATTGTTGGTGTTAATAAGTGGTTTGAGAAGGGATCTCGTGATTCCATGTAAATATTTCCAAGGCAGATGTCAAAGGATCGTGCCAGATTGTTTTCAGGGGTGCCCAGCAACAGGACAAGGCGGAATAGCCCTAAACTAAAACACAACAAGTTCCTCCACAACAGGAGGAAGAATTTCTTTCAATGAAGGGTGGCAGAGCACTGGAACAGGTGCCCAGGGAGGTCCTGGACTCTCCCTGTCTGGAGATACTCCAAACTCAAACCTCTGTCACCTGCTCCAGGTGACCCTGCCTTGGCAGGGGGGTTTCACTGGAGAATCTCCAGATGTCCCAACCTGAATTATTCTGTGTTTTCTTTCATTGAAAGGCCAAAATATCTCGATTTTGGTATGTGCTCTGTGTGGTTTTATTTTTTTTAACAGTACAGAGTGATTGTTTTGGTTCTGCTCAGAGATTTGTTATATTTAAAAGCTTCTTGGAGAGAGCAACATAGATAAAAGGTAACTGCAAAAGCTGCTGTAATTGAAAATATAATGTGATGGATTATGCTTGAGGAGTGTATGGGCAGGTTTTGTGCCAAAGGAAGTAAAGATGCACTTGCTTACAAAAGTTAAGCGTCTGTAGAGTAAACTCTAGATAGGAGTGTTTTAAGAACAGACAAAACTATTACTGGGAGACACTTTTCTTCACTGGTAGATTCTTCCATACCAGTGTGCTTGCATAGTGACTATAAAAGCTTCTGTTTGTAAACCTCTGCAGTTTTATCAGTGTTTATCGAGCAAAAGTTTGGAGCAGTGTAACTTTGTAGGCTGGAGTGTCACTGTGTCAGTTCTAACCCAGAATTAAATTAGGCTTCTTAATGAAGGCTTAAACAGCGTGAAAACGAGCATCAAAATTCCAGATTTGCAAAGGAAAGCTGTTTGCTCATCTGAAGCTCCTCACTGCCTGCCCTCAGCTGTAGGGGTAATGCCTCTGGGATGGGGCTGTATTCCTTTTTCTGATTATCAGTTTTTATTTTGATTTAGAACCTAATTAAATTACCTGTTGCACTGACTATACCATGCTTATCTGTGGCCCTAGGTGACAGTCAACACCCCCAGTGTTTTTGCTGTGTAATAATGGTTCTGGTTCTGTGGGGTGTCTGATCGTTTCAGAGTAGCTGAGCTGCTGGCACTGCTGTCACTCTGCCTCACTGCTGAGCCCATAGTTTAGTGACCTGTCCACAGCTTTTTTTGCATTTGAGGTGCTGGAGGGTTTCTGTTTATTTAAAGGAATAATTAAAACTGTATTTCCTCTGAGATTGCCAGGCATTATTATAATGTCACTGTTTAGCTTCACTGGGTGCAGCAGTTACTCACGAGTGGGACTCTGCTGTGTTCAGTGGATCCAGCAGCAGCCAGGGCAGCTTTTATCCTGAAAACTGACAAGTGTTCACTGGCAGCTCCCAAATGCAAGGGTTCCTCTGTCTGTTATACGGCTTCAAACAGGAAGATACTTTGAATTAAAGTATGTGCGGTTTTAAAACTTTACCTAAAATCAGAAGTGCTTAGAGTGAGAGAGCTTTAGCAAGCAAGTGTTCATAGGGAAGTATTCCCAGCAGCTCAGTGGTGACATGAAATTCTTGTTCAGTTGCAGCTTGGGCTCTCTGGTCCCAGCAGGACAAATACCTGGTGTGTGAATTGCACGTTCAGTCAGTGAGTAAAGCAATGTCTGTGCTTGAGAGCCCAGAGGCTGAGCAAACTGTGCACTCCTCACAGCCCCATCCTGCAGAAAACCTCATTCCAAGAACCCTTTCAGACTTCCCAGAGCAGGTGATACCGCCCTGCTTTTCCTGGTTTCTCTGAAATAGAAAGATCAGGGCCTTTGCTGTTTGCAAGGGCTGTAGCAGCACGGTGAAAACTTGTATTTCAGGTCCTAACACTATTGTATGAAGCGAGGATTAAGCAATCAGCTCTTTCTTTGCTCCATGAGTAACTCTGTTCCTTACTCCAGGCTGTTATGAAGGTCAGCCCTCTCCAGTAAGGAGCTCTGAGACCAAACCAGTAATGATTCAGTTAAACACTGGTTGCACTAAAGAACCTCGAGCTGCCTGTGTTTATCACTACACCCTTCTCGTAAAACAGTGTAATATCCTTTTATTTTCTTCAACTTAAGTTCTCCAAGATAATAAAGAGGGAATACCAATGTGCAGCCAGAGAAAGGAAATTTTATTAGGACAAAGCCCTATGCTGGGGGGAAAGGGTAAAACTTTAGTTACTGTGTCTTTGGTCAGGTGTTGCCTTCAGCAGCAGGTTGTTTTCGTCCCCATGGCTATCCTGCTAACACAGCTCCTGGAGATTTATGGGCACTGTTGGATGAAATTGTTCTTTGATTCAGGCACTTTAAAATCTTGTCTTGGCAATTGAGTTTTAAGCAGCTGGAACATCAAGTTTTCTAATTACCTTTGTCCCTTGCTAAATGTTAGTCGAATTAGTTTTTATTCCTGAAAAAAGAACAATTTAAACTACTCCATGTTGCCTGACAGAACTACTTTACATTTTCTCTCAGCTTTTTAGAGGTTGATTAACCTAAAAAAAACCTCCAAACAACTGAAACAGGCTCTTAATTTTTTTTCCTCTCCATTAACTGAATTGTTAACTATAAGACTGAATCTTTTGATGTGATGATATGGGTCCTTTAATTTTAAGAGGTCATCAATCTAAGATTTATGTAAGTGGTTTTACCTCTAAATGTTAGTAAAGCTTGTAGCTCCTCAGTGCTACCGTGTTTGCTTCTGTATCATGTGTCCAAAATCAGGGAAGTGTTCTGTAATGAAAGTCTTAACGTTTAAATGTTACACATACTTGTTTATCCTCTTCCCCTGTACGGCACTGTCTTTAATGTCAGGAGTTATTAACTTACTTAATTATAGATGTTCTGAAATACAGACTCCTTTTAAAGGTATTCTAATAAATCTGTTAAAAATGAAAATATTTTAAAAATATTAAGCTAGAATTTTAGAATTTTGGAAGTTTTTCCTTAATTCAAGGCTTTATTTGTGTAATTATAGATACACTGATTTTTTTTACACAATTCTTAATTATGCAACCAAAAATGCAATGTTTTACAATTGGTCAGTCTCCCTGGCAATAGATCCCTTCAGCAAGTGAGAGGCCTGAATTCTTTTAGGGTGAATATGCTGCAACTGCAGAACTCTAATCTTCTCTTTATTGTTGCTGCCAGAAACTCCAGATGAAAATGGCAAAACCCAGCGAGCTGACAGTCTTATTATGAAGAAGATAAAGAAAAAAAAGAAAAAGAAACACCGGGAAGACGTGAGGGGAAAACGCCTGAAGATGTACAACAAAGAGGTGCAGACAGTGTGTGCTGGGCTCACTCGCATTGACAAGGAGACTCTGTCTCAAGGACAGTGTGACAACCTGGAAATGAACAAGGAATCCTTCAGGTACCTGAAGGATGAGCAGCTGTGCAGACTGAACTTGGGCATGCAGGAGTACCGGATACCCCAGGGAGTACAAACCCCCTTTGTGACACACCAGGAGCACTCTGTCCGCAGCAGCTTCCTCAAGACTGGCACTAAATTCAGTAACTTCATTCACGAGGAGCATCAGTCCAATGGAGGTGCCCTGGTCCTGCATGCTTACATGGATGAACTCTCATTTTTGTCTCCAGTGGAGATGGAGAGATTTGCAGAAGAGTTTCTTGCGTTGTCGTTCAGTGAAAATGATAAAAATGCAGCTTACTATGCTTTAGCCATAGTGCACGGAGCAGCTGCCTATTTACCAGACTTCCTGGATTACTTTGCTTTTAACTTTCCAAACACTCCAGTGAAAATGGAAATTTTGGGCAAGAAGGACATTGAAACAACAACAATTTCAAATTTTCACTCTCAGGTAAGAACCATTCAAAAGCATAAATGTTGCACAATTCCTGGATTTGATTAATCTCAGTAACCCAGAGATTATGATTTAAATATGGCAAGTCACAAATTTATTTTCTAAGCAGATGAAGAAAGGTGATGTTAGGACTACACTACTGTTGATTTCTGCTTAAAGCTTTTCTGTGCTCCCTCGTTGTTGGTGAATCACACCTCAGGCACTGCTGCCTGTGACCTGAGCAAAGATCTGCAACTTTTTCTTCTAAACTTGGGAAAACGCTGAGATTGTTCAAAACAGCAGCCAAGTCTGTGTCAAGAGTTGCACAGACTGCAAATGCTAACACTGCTTTTCTAGTTAACAGAGCTGGGGTTTGTTTTGGGGATCCTGGGGTTTGGATTTTTTTCAATGATTTTACTTTTCACGTTTCAGTATACCTGTTTCACAAGGTTTTTGTTTAAACTTTCTAACTTGAAGGTGGTTAGAGGATATTTTTAATTGCCTTGGAAAAGTTCATTTTATTTACTCCAGTGGTTTCCATGGTAGGCTTAAACTAGTTTGAATTCTGAAACTATCTCCATGTAATTTAAATGGATGCAACAGTAAAAACTGAGGTAATTTTAAGATTTCTATATGAAAATCTCTTGCATTTTATTCTTGTGATCAAACTCAGTAGTATCTATGAGTATATCACAATATTACAGCTTAGATAAATTTCTTTTTGATGGAATAAAGCTTCTTTCAGTTTAGTCTGAGAATGGATCCAAACTGCTGATTACCTTTAAGGTCTTTACTTGAGACATTAATTACATTTACTAGTTCACCTGTTGGGAGGATAAATCTGAAACTCTGTAGTGGAGTTCAGTTCAGTAAATAGGAACACACCTTTAACAACAGACTTTGGAGTGTTAGTGCTTGTGGATGGGCTGTTTGGATTTCTGCAGAGTTTACCAAATGCTTATAAACAAGATTTGCATTGGAAAAACAATTACTGCTTTACAGAAAATTACTGCATCATCACTGTCGAGTCTTTGAATAGCATTAAAAGAATAATTCTGACACTTGGCTTTTTGTTTGACAGTGATTTGCTGTTGCAGCATTTATTTTAATCAGTTTCTTGGTTTAAGTAATTATTTGTGCTGACAGAGCTGTGTCTGGGTGCAGAGTACCCCAAAACAATCTCTGAATCCCTGCTGTGGGCAATTGCACTTCTGCACAGCACACACTTGGCTGCTGCAGATGTGAAATGTGCCCACAGGTCAGGCTTTAAACTCTTCTGTATTAGTGTTTTATCTGTGTTCTTCAGTGTCCAGACTGTGTTCTGGCTTCAGTAGATGTGATGACCCCTGAAATGGATGAACAGAGCCTCTGGAATGTTTAATGATTGCATTTTTCCTCTGTGAATGTCCTGTGAACACGAATACTGGCACTATAAATACACGTGAGGAATGTATGGTAATAAATAAGAGGCTTTGCTGGGTTATAGTCTGCTGGTACTTCAATTAATTCTATTTTAAGTACTGTTTAAACTTGATTAAGATTGAGTCATGACATAAGGTTCAGTTGGTGTAAACCACTTCTGTAAACCCAGCTCCAGCATGACCTGGTTAATCCTCTCAGGCTGAAGTGTGTTAGTGCAGCTCTCCCTGAGCAAACAGAGCAGGGGAGCTGTCACAGGCAGCTGGAGCTGGGCTCCTCAGGGAGCACAGATGATGGAGAAGCTGAAGGAAGCACTGAAATTGGTGGTGGCTTCACCCAGGTTTTGCAGACTGGCTTGTTTTGGGATGGAGAAAGCTGCAGTGCCCTGCTCAGGGCCTGGAGTGATGAACCTGGCTGCTCATCTGGTGAGGGATCAGCAGCTTGGCCAAGCTTGACTTTTCACCCTTCTGTGTGAGAACTGTACAGTACAGGAGCACTTTATAGTTGTGCTTTTGCAGCTTAAAAATGTTGTACCATTGTATGCTGTAACAATGATTATTTATAATTAAGTCGCCTCCATTCTGGGTTCCTTCTCTGTGCATGAGTTTGTTTGCGGCACTGACCTGTGCCAAAGGGATTTGGAGCATTAGGGAGTCTTGAATCCTGAAGATTCAGTGTCAAGAAATCAAAATTTGTTCTGTAAACTGCAAGTTAATATGACCTTTGGCTTGCACAACATTCAGCTGGTTTGTGTTTTTAGAGAAACTGAATATTCAAAATGAGGACTTTAATCTGAAGGACTTGGTAAGCGTAGTGATAATTAACTGCCTTGCAAGGTGAATTCCTTTTTTCTCAGGGCACTGAGTTTATAGCCAAGCACTCCAATGTGTATTTGTTACGTAAATGTTTGGTTTCAGTTTCTTAAAATAATTAAGCTTTAGTGTCCTGTGCATTTTTTGCTCTCATTGGTTCTAATGCTACAGAGCTGGAGCTCAGCTTTAGTGTGGAGCTGTTCACTTGGGCTGAGCTTTCAAGGCTCAAATCACTGAGCAGTAATTTGTAAGCTTTCCTCACGTAAGGGCACACTTTAATTTGGAAGCTCTTTGCAGTGCAGCTAGAATGGACTCTTATGTTCCTTATCACTTGTTTCAGTATAACTGCTTCCACTCAGTGAATGGGAATATATTTGGAGTTTAAAAAAAAACACTTCTGCTTTTTTCCCAACTGATCAACTGCCTGATGAATTCTCACTCTGATCTGAAAAACAGTGAGGCTGTCACAGAGGGTGTGTGGGGGTTCTGGGAGGAGGCCAGGAAAGAGAATTGGGGAAGTAGGTTTTGCATAAGCTGCTCTTCCTTCTGGGAAGAAGGGGGGAGAAGCAGCCAACAGGTGATAACTGGGTAAGTTTTCTTACTCCTGCTCTTCAGAACAGGTTACTCTGTCCCTGACAGCTTTGGTTCATGAACCACGTCACAGTTTAATTGTCTGCCCCATGTGAACTTCCCTGATTCTGGAAAGCCAGTTTCTTTTGTTTAGCAGTAGCTACCAAAGTATGAAATGGGGAAATTGTGCATCTCTACTGCAAACTTTGTTTGTCACTAAAGCCATATAAACAGTGCTCAGTGGTCCTGCACTATGTTAAATTTTAGTCAAACGTGTCACCCTTGCTGTGCTGGCATGTCACTGCCTTGTCCTTCAGCAGGAACCAGCCTTGTGCTCTCGCTTTCTTCCTTGTAGCCAAGTGTTTGTGTGGTTGTTTTATAGCTGACTTGGCATGCTGAAATATTGTTGCTGTCAACTGATTCATGCTTTTCTTGCAACTGGAGAGAAACTTCTGAGACTTAACCTCATTTGTCTCCAGCTGATGCCTCATCTGCGTGTCCTCTTCTCATCCTGTGCTGCTCACTTAACCCGTGGTGAGGCTGGGCTGGCTCAGGACGTGCAAATGAACACCAGCTCTGTGCCTCTGACAGGAAACACTGCCTCTGCTTCTGTTAGTGTGGGAAACACTGATAGACACATGCTGCAGCCGAGAGAAAATGTCTCCATGAGCACTGCAGAGCTAATTTTAAACGTGCCCATAACTCACTGTCAGTGTGGAGTGGGGGGTACACACCCCAGTGATGGCTGGCTGGCATTTGAAAGGGCACAGGCTGCCTGAGTGGTCTTACTGGCCCCATTGTCCTTTTGCAAGAGTAAAAACGGTGGCAGTGACTGCTTGGGATCCACTGCTGCTTTTAAAGCAGCACAGGGAACAAATTACAGCGAGGGAGGTGCTGTGGTAATGAGTTACTGACTTCTGGCAGCCGTGTGAACTGGAGTGACCCCAGCTAAATTCCTAACAAGAGCTGAATGTTAAACAAAAACACTGAGAGAGGTCCTAATGGATATAACAAAGTGATTTTAGCTATTTCATCATCTCAGCTTTCCTGCCTGCAATGAGGGGCGCAGGCAGAGTGGCTGTGGAGGGAATAGAGCTGAGGGAATCTGGAGCACTCGGTGCATCAAAGGCCAAAGCAGTTTGCAGTGCAGCAAGCAGGGTGCTTGCTCATGGGACACCAAACCACCCAGCTGTGAAGGGAGATCAAGGTGCCTGTTCTTTTAGATGTTTGTTACATCACATTCTTGAGACCACTGGCCTAACCAGTGGCATTGTTTGCTGCTCAGAAATAATTCAGAGTGAGAGAAACGCTGCGAAGGAGTTTTTTTCTGGTGTATTCAACTAGTAGGCTACATCCTCTGTGACTGAGATGAATACTGCAGCCTGCTGGGGATTGCATGTTGTCAGTGTAAACATGTCCTGGGTTTAATTCTCAAGTGTTTATATTTCTTTACTTTCTACTAAAAACTAGCAAAGCATTGAAATCCAATGTTTCCCTAAAATATTTCTACTGTTTCCTTTATAACTCCTGAGTTCTGGTCTATTTTTAAATTGTTCCAGTGCATTAAAAAAAAAAAAACAACAAAGTTAAAGCTTCTCATTTTTCATTTCCTTTGAAAACATTACGAGGAAAAACTGCACATGGAATTATAATTCATTTAACTCATGACAAACACCTGCAAAATACTAGTGACTCTCAGCAGGTGGTTTCAATAGCACAGAGCTCATTTGGAAGGAGTCTGTCTCCACTTACATAAACAGTGCCAGGCAGTTAAAGTTCACTGGATAAGGACCAGAGCACTTCAGCCCTTAGTTTTTCTGTAGGTGCACAGAACTAAAATATTGCTGTGGTGTTCTAGTGCTCCTGCTCTGAACTGCATTCAGCAAATAGTGAGCTAAACTCCTATAATTAAGAAGTGAAATATCTATGGCTGCTGCTGGAGGATAAAATTGCAGCAATAACTCTATTCTTCCTTTATTAGTCTCTCCTAATTTACCTTTAACAACTGCACGGAGTAGTTTAGTGACAACTATTTGCTGGCTAAACATGCAAAACTGAAACTAAACTTAAAGCTAAGCTGCTACATTCCTGTATCTATAAGTGGAGTTATAAAGTGCATCACACTGTGTGAACATGACTGTTAAACTGCAAATTTATCAGTAACAGTCTGTACTGCCCTACCACTCAGCCATGGAGAAGAGCTGGAATTTTTCACACCTAGAGCACTGGAGGCTGGTGGGAGGCTGGGGCTCAGACACAACTGAGTGTGCAAAACAGACTTGTGCTCTGTAACATTCATTATTGTGCTCTGTAGAACTTCTGCTCTGTAATATCAGTTATTGTGCTCTGTAGAACTTGTGCTCTGTAACATCAATAATAGTGCTCTGTCACATCAATTAGCTGTGGTAGCTGCACAGCCTCCTCCAAGTGGCACATTCCAGCTGCAGTCCATAGGATGAGCCTACAGAACTCTGGTGTCTTGCCAGTGGCTCTCCTCTGGGAACAGGAAATTGGCAAGAAAAGTTTCCAGATGACCTGGAAAGTGGGACAGTGTGTGTTCTAGGGGATGTCCATGAGCTGTGAGATTCGAGTGTTTCTGGCCCCAGCAAGTTCTGCTGCACATGGTTCTCCTAAAATTCTTCTCCATGAGCACTGGCTTTCCAGCTAAACCCCTCATTTAATCTGGTTTTTGTCCAATTTTCTGTGTGTACTATAACACTGCATGAAGGACACTGGGGTTTTTCACTGCAGTCCCAGGGCAGGGACCTCAGGGCCAGACTGAACTGAGGAATGTGCATCTCCCAGAAGCTTCCGGTTTGAAATGCAGAAGCAACAGTCACACTGCACAAACTAATGGAGAGTTGAAGTTTGGTGGTAAAAGACTGAGTCACAATGAAACCTTGTGTGGTTGTTTTCTCAAGTCAGCCTGGAAGTGTTGAATTGTTCCTGAATTAGTCAAATATTCACTTGCTGTTATTCAGACTCCAGAAGGATTTCCTGTCATGAGTACAGGCAGGAGTCCTTTCTTTCTCTTCTGCTCTAAAGAGTCCCTGTGCATATTCCCAAAGGTACATGTGCTGAAACAGATGTGGATGAGTCCAGGATTGATCCCAGCTGTGCTAGATCAGTCACTTTTGTCCTGCTGTGAGAGAACTAAAGCTGTGGTGCTGTTGTGTCTCCTGTCTGGCCCTCAGGTCAATCGGACGTACTGCTGTGGCACCTACAGAGCAGGACCCATGCGCCAGATCAGCCTGGTGGGAGCAGTGGATGAAGAAGTGGGGGACTACTTCCCAGAATTCCTAGATATGTTGGAAGAATCTCCATTTCTTAGAGTAAGCAGTAACTTGTGCTGTGTTCAGAGCAGTGTAGATAATTAAGCAAGTGTTAGGTTTCCAAGTAATTAGAAACTGTAAGGTATTTTCTTGATTGATGTGCTTATTTGGGCTACTGAGGTTCATTCTTTCCTGTGTCCAATTGAAAGGCATGGAGTGAGGTGGCTAATTAAAAAAAAAAATCAAGTTTATTATATATGCATGCTCTACATGCCCTTCTAGTTCCCTAAAAGCTATGCTCGATAAAATTAGTTTGGAACATCTTTTACCTCTCAAACTTATTTAGTTGCTGTGCAATTCTTTGGACAGCAGTTTTACCAAAGGCATCATTTAATTTTTCTATCTCACCCAGTGTTTTGTGTTATGTGTGTTTTGTGGGTTGTTTTGTTCGTATTTTCTTTTAGATGACTTTGCCCTGGGGGACTCTTTCCAGTCTCAGACTGCAGTGCAGGTCTCAGAGTGACGATGGGCCCATCATGTGGGTGAGGCCAGGAGAGCAGATGATCCCCACAGCTGATATGCCAAAATCACCCTTCAAACGGCGCCGGTAAGGTTTGGGTTTCCTTTTGTACTCGTGGCAAAACATTTGCAGTTAAGTCTGTGTCAGATTTGAGAACAAAAGCAAAGTACTTGACGTGTAACTGACTCTTTAGAGGACTAATTCAGATTTAAGTTTCACTTTCACTTTGTTTCAAATTGGCTTAGCTGATAAAACAAATGTTACCTGTAATGGTTATTTTATTTCACTACTTCTCACAGTATCTTTTATTGCTTCTCACATATCTTAGATCAGTGCTTCAAGATTAAAACCTTTTTATTATCCTTCAGGAAACTTAATTCATCTTATTTCTGTGGCAAGAAGTAATTTGGTGGTGAGGTCAGGTGGAATGCTGTAAAACAGCAGAGATCCTTCTACTGCTCGTCCTGCATTCTAATGTCAGTGCTAATGCACTGCCTGCCCAGGAATTATTGTGTATTCTTGCTTTCTGTCTCTGAAAGTGGACTCTAAGACAAATTTCAGGAGATTTGGAAGCGTATTTTACTTGTCATTTCAAGAAGAATTTTTGGATGTACTCCCAAATAACTGAAGCTCAGGTTCTGTAAAATAGCTGTATTTTACATACCAGTACATTCTTGGAGAGAGTCTTTCAGCACAAGTGAACACAAAAATGGTGATTTTATTTGTTTTGTGAAGTTTGATCTCATAACCTGAATTGGTTTCAGAATTGGTACTGAGAAATTGGAACTTTGCTGGTTTTGTTTCAATCTTTCACCAAATAAACACCTAGAAAAATGTCAGAGACAAGTGCTTCGTTCCCTCGAAGCCTGCAACACCCAGAATGTTAAGATTATTTTGATACAAATATTAACTTTGGAGCAGCAGGGACATTTGCAGTGTGTTTTTCTCCTGTTGCAGGTCCATGAATGAGATCAAGAACCTGCAGTACCTACCTCGGACCAGCGAGCCCCGCGAGGTCCTGTTCGAGGACAGGACCAGAGCTCACGCTGACCATGTGGGGCAGGGCTTTGACTGGCAGAGCACAGCTGCTGTCGGGGTGCTCAAGGCTGTGCAGTTTGGGGAATGGTAAGTGCTGCTGGAAGGCAGCTATTCTTCTTTATTTTTTAATGGTTCCTTGCAAAACAAACCTAATCAGAAATGGTTGGAACCCTGTAATGAGACAATCGCTGGAATTGTCTGCTCAGGGAGGTGGTGGAGTCACTGGATGTGTTTAAAAATAAAGCCTGGATGTGGCACTCAGTGCCATGGTTTAGTTGATGAGGAGGTGTTAGTTTGGACTAGATGATCTTAAAGGCCTTTTCCAATCTAGTTTATTCTGTGATTCAAAAGCTGCACAGAGCTGAAAACCTCAGGTTGTGCACCTGCTATTTTTCCATCTTGAGAGATTAAAAAATTTGTAACAGCAGCTGCAGAATATTTTAGTGATATACACAAGCCTTAAACTTGGTCCATCATCCTTGATTATTCTTTTCCTGAGCAGGTATATTAGTTCTGGCTTGTGTAGCTGTGGTCTCAGAGCTCAGTGTAATTAATTTCACAGCTGTAGTGCTTTCTCAGGTTATGTACCCAGGATATTGCTGTTGACCTTGCAGAGAAACTGGACTTGCATCATTGTAATAGCTAGAAATTACTGTAGAAATTGGATAGCACCATTAAAATAAAAGATGCCAGTATTTCCTGTACTCTGGTTCACAGCTGTTGAGTAAAACTCCTCACTGCTTCAACTTCAATGTTACTTTGTAATTTTACATTTTTCCCTTAATACAGAATTATTCTGTCCAATTACAGAATGGAAAAATTGAGGCAAATTGTGGTTCCTAGAGCACAGAGAACTTTGATAGTGACAGTTTAAGCCTGGTTCTCAGGTTTTTCAGTATATTGTCCATGCAAACATCATTTCTGTGGTGAATGCAGCAAAAATGGAGAAAGAAAAAAAGGAAATCTATGAATTTTCTCTCTTTTTAAAAACTATACACTATGGGGAAGTGTTGAGACTTTCTGCACAATGTAACACTGAAGCAGGTCGTTGGCTCAATGGGAAGAGTTGTAAGCTCTGTAATTCAAATACTTCAAAAATTCCTGGAATTCTTTTTTCTAGGAGTGACCAGCCTCGTATAACCAAAGATGTGGTTTGTTTTCATGCTGAAGACTTCACTGATGTTGTGCAGAGACTTCAGCTGGACCTGCATGAACCTCCAGTGTCACAGGTATCAATCAAATCTCCCCTCATGACAGCTCATTCCTGTGTTTTGGGAGGAGTTTCTGACAGATCCCAGCTTCACCCTGAAGTCAGCCCTTTTCTATCCCCTCAGTTCTCAGCTCTGTTGAGTAAATTTCCTTGTGTTTCAGGATGAAATAGTTCAGTTGGAAGGGGCCTTTTTCTTTTTCTTCCCCCCAAGCTGGGGTTCGTGCTGTGAGTCCCAGGTGTGCTGTAGAAACAGTCTGTTGGTTAAGCCATGTGTGCCTGCTCCTGCTTTTTCTGCTGTCTGATGTTGTCTTAGGCTATGGAAGCATCTAAACTCAGTCCTGTCAGCCCAAATAATTGTTGTTTTTAACATAACTATAAAAAAACTCTTCATTCTCCTCTCAAGATGTGCACATCAGAGAAATTGTGTTTTAAAAGTCCAGTTCTCATTTGCATTTGAAGTTTTACCCATGAAACGGAAACATTCTGATTTAGATATGAATTAACTTGCAAATAGGAAGATGCTGAATTGTTGGAAGAGTTTACCACTAACTTTCCCATCTCTCCTTCTCCCAGTGTGTTCAATGGGTGGACGAAGCCAAACTAAACCAAATGAGACGGGAAGGCATTCGCTATGCTAGGATTCAGTTGTGTGACAATGACATCTACTTCATCCCTAGAAATGTCATTCATCAGTTCAAAACAGTGTCAGCAGTCTGCAGCTTAGCCTGGCACATCAGACTCAAACAGTATCACCCCGTGGGGGAGACTTCTCCAAAAGCAGAAAGCAATTCAAGCCTGAACAGTGATGTTCCTGGAAACACAGAGGCAGAAGGTGAACCCCAAGGTGTGAGTGTAAAAATGGAGTCTGAAGAACCAGGTATAGAAATTCAGCTTACCCCAGGGGTGCTCTCCTCCTCTGTTTCTTCAATATCAGGACTTGTGCAACCAGATCAGGTGGCCCAGCCCCTTCCAGGTTTTAAAATAGAGTCTGATCAGCAACACAATCCACAGGATCATGCAGGCTCTTCTGTGTGATATGTATATATTCAAACATTTTTTAAACAACTTTTTAAAATTTTGATGTGAAGTTATAGTTTTATAACTGGCTTATGTTTTATTGGAGAAATCTTGCCTATAATTCTATAAAGAAAGGTGACATTCCAAAATGTCAAGCATATCTTTTTTACACAGATTATGCAAAATTCAAGTTGTATTTTAACCCCTTAGTACAACCTGTAACAGTGGTCTACCACTTCTTTCTGTTTAAGTAAAGAGATGTTGAATATCGTCTCAAAATCAAATTGAAATCCTCCAGGAACATGAAATGATTGAAACTCCATTGGTCAGTGTTATTTCCCTACTTTTACTTTATCTCTAATCTTCACCAGAAAGTGATGCTTTTGTAGAAGACTTGCAAAGTGACTTCCCCATCTCATTTTAATTGCTTAAAAAGTAAAAAGAAAAAAAAAAAAGAAAAAAAAACAGAGAAAGCACAGCACTTTTGAAGATTTGTGGAATTTTTGGTATGTCTGTTCTTGACATGTTGGTTTATATACAAACTATAGAAATTGATATTTCTTACAGTTCCTACAAGGGTGACCTGTAAAAAGAACTGAAGCAAGTGTCTGATTCCTGTTGAAATGCAACGACTTACTGACCTAACACTTCTCATAGCACTGCTTATGTTGTTTGGTGTGAGGGTTTTTGCTTCCAAAATACATCTTCCCTGAACGTGATAAATGCTAGTGTCAAAATTAGAGAACCTCTTGGTAGTCTTGTGGAGGAAACTGCTATCTTTGAGCACTTTAAGGCTTTAAAATACTTAACCAACTTGGCAGCTTGTTTTGATCGGGTCGTAACGTGTCCAATGGATCCACACTTTCCCTTGTACTGATGCACTTAATATAAAAATAAGCATTGAGCTGATATCTGACTTCCTAGAATAAGGACAGCCTTACTGTGTAAGTTCTGTATTAGTATTTCACAATAAAAAGTATTTTGGCGTTGGACTGCTTTTTCCATGTGTAGCTCCTGGGTGCCCAGTTACTGTGGAAAAATCAGCAGCACGTGCTCAGTGTGTAGAGTGTCAGCTATCAACAGTTTTTAAACGATCTTTCAATATTTCTGGATGTTAATGTGTAATCTGTATTTGACTTTCACTCGTCCCATTTATTACTGCCCTTTCCAGTCATCAAAAGGAAAAGTCCCTTTTCCCTCTCCCTCCCCTGTCCCCACATTTAGAGTACAAGTTGGGGTTTGGTGCAACTTAAGCTGTCTCCAGATAACTTTATTTGTTCTAATCCTCACTGGGGTAGGAAAGATTTGAAACACTATGTTAGACTAGACAAAAAGCAAAGATGCTGTGTTAGTTCTGGATGCATCTTTTTAATATCAATTATTACTCTTCTCTTTATAAGGGTCTCTAAAATATGTTACTCTATTATAAATCTTACTTTGTGCAATATTGTTTGTGTAGGCTTTTATATACATATTAGCACCTCAGTGTAGAGGTCACTATTTTAAACTGATAGAGAAATAATCCTCAGAAGATACTGCAGTGATTAGTTAGAACCTGTATTACTCCTTATGTGTATGTATGTATTGTCTTCGGTACAAAAATGAGGACTAGGAAATATTTCAATTTAAAACTAATTTACAGATTGAAGTGGTAGTGACTCGTTTAGTAATCTGTGTAAATAAGGTGTTAGAATGGAAAGCTTTTATGATGAGAAGTAATGTGATTCATGCAGGGGTGTAATTTAATCTTAGCAGAAATTCTAGATGACTCAGCGCGGCTCAGAAACGAGCCGTCAGTTCTCTGGTGGGTTTTTTCCACTTTTTATGTTGAGAGGAATTTCATAGCTTTAAGGGTTGTGCAAAGTAAAATTCCTCACAGGCAATAGTGGTTTCAGTTCATCCTTCACGTTCAAAGATTCCCCAGGGGTGTTCTTTCCTTTTGACCAAGTCTGCGAGTCTTCCACGTGCCTGTTCCGCGCCTCTCCCGTGCTGCTCCTGGCCCAAGCCGGGCTGGCCCTTCCCTGGCAGCCAGCACTGATCACTCAGGAACTGTCACACCTGCAGGGGCCACAGCCAGCCTGCAAAGGCACAATAAACACAGAGAGAGCCCCCCTGCACCAACCGGTCTGTTTCTTGGGAAAATTGGAATGCAACGAAGAGAGAATCCATTTGGAAACCCTCTGTAAATTCTAATAGTTTTCAAATGGATGAAGGAACACTAGGGTGGTTTGTGCTACTTTCCAAGCTCTAGCTTTAGTGAAATCTGTGACAACAGCCTGAAATACCTGGAAAATGCTCTGACTTCCTCTTGCATGGAGGGACGTGACCAATAGCATCATGCTCTCTGTGCTCTGCTCAGTTACTAACTTAAAACCTAATGTCAGATTTAAATGCACATAAATAAAGGTATCTTTGAATGACCTGGATGTTGCTGATGCTATCCTATTTTGGAAGACTGAGGGAGAGAGGAACAAGCTGTTTGAGGATCTCTTACTAAATCCATCCTCAGCTTTGCTGTGCTTTAACCAAACTGGCAGACGTTCAAATTCCACCTCAGCTCTGGATGTAAAGTGAGAGGGATTGCTTGTGAAGCTGCTCACTCTCCAGCCATTGCTTCAGTTGCCCAGAACAAAGCCTTGATTGGACAAATGCAAATGCTTTCCAGCCTGAGACCTGTAGATCACTGTTCTTTATGAGCTAGAGCTGTATAGGGAGGAAGTAAGGAGTTCAAGCCACTTAAGAGTTTGAGCAGAACAAATCCAGTAAATATTTCTGAATATCTCCAATAGCTGCTATTTGAATTTGTCCAAGATTTCATAAAGCAGGCTCCTTAATGAGCTAATCAAAGCCTGGCACATTTGATGGCTTATTCTAAAGCTGAGGAAGTTGGGGCTGTTCAGTGTAGACACCTCACAGCTCCTTCCAGGATCTGCAGGGAAGCTGGAGAGGAGCTGTTCATCAGGAACTGAGTGACAGGGAAGGGGAAAAATCAGAAAAGGAGGAATTCAGGTTAGAGATGAAGAAGACATTTGATGGGTGGTGAGGATCTGGTTGCCCGGGGCAGTTTTGGGTGCCCCAACCCGGGAAGTTTTCAAAGCCAGGTTGAGCAGCCTGGCCCAGTGGGAGGTATCCCTGCACCTGGCAGGGAGTTGGGACTGGGTGATTTTTAAGGTCCATTCCAACACCTTAACATTCTGTTATTCTCAGTGGAAAGCAGATACAGAACAGTTCCTAAATATGAACGTGCTGGTCAGTTACTGCAAATCCTCAGAGCTCCATTTCTGAGGCTCTGCTCTGTGATGTGTGTCAGGTAGAAAATAGTCCTGCTTTGTGCAGGGGCCAGCTGTCACTGGCCAAGTGTCTGTGAAACAGAACTGAGGCTTAGGCTCGACTTAAATCAAGTGCTGGTGACTAAAACATCCCAGGGATAAAGGCAAGTGGCTCAGCTGTGCTAGAAATGGATTAGCAAATGCAGGGTGAGGCTGCAGTAGCAGCTGGCTTTGGTTTCCTCTCCCCTCTAGACAGCTCCAGGTCGCTGTGTGCAGGTGCAGGCCGGGGGGACACCCCGAGGTGTTCCCGGGGGGTTCCTGAGGGCAATTCCCACAGGGCTCTGCGGGGTTTCCTGCGTGTTACAGATCAGTTCCCCTGCACGAGGCAAGCTCAGAGCTTTCCCCGAGTCCCCCCGCGCCGGTCCGGGGTGCGGATCAGCGGAGTGCTGAGCTCTGCAATTGCAGTTCCGAGCAGTGCTGAGCCCTGTGCTGCCTGAGGGGCGGGAGAGGAGCGGGGGATCGTGTCCTCCTCCCCCGAGAGCCTGTTCTGTCCCTTCCTGTGGGCTCTGAGCAGCGGCCAGGGCACCCCGAGCATTCAGACACACACCCGCGTTCTCCTGATTTCTCTGTACAACATGTAAAAATACCGACTCCTGTATTGCTGTTTCGTGATTTCATTTGATTTGATTGGCAGCTACGATTATTTTTTTTCTGTGGTTTTAATTTATCTAAGGTCTCTGCCTCCAGAGGACGTGTACAATTGCCTGGACGACTGTTTGCTTTGTGCGGCCTTAGTGTATTTATTGACATTCGCGCGTGTGCGGGGGCGGCCCCGCGCCCCCCCGTGCTGTCGGTAGCTGACTGTACACCAGTGTCAAACTGTTAAGCTATTTCTTTGTAAAATAGTCCTGCGGAATGCATAGAATTTTTTTCCTGTAAAGTATTTTTTTAATAAACAAAAGTCCGATTTTGTCCTTTATCCGCCTGGCCCTTCTTNGCCGGGGTCGGTCCCGGGCCGGGGTCGGTGCCGGACCGGGGTCGGTCCCGGGCCGGGGTCGGTGCCGGGGTCGGTCCCGGGCCGCGCCGGTCCCGCCGCCCCCCATGGCCTGTCGCGATGCCATTTCATGGTACCAGAAGAAGGTGAGTGCGGCGCGGGGCGGGCTGGCGCGGGCCCGGCCGGTCCCTCAGCCTCCTCTCCCCGCAGATCGGGGCCTACGACCAGCAGATATGGGAGAAGGCCGTGGAGCAGACACAGATGAAGGTACCGGCGGCGGGGGCGGGAGCGGGCCCCGCGCCCCTCGCCGCTGACTCGGCCCTGTGTTCCGCCCCGCAGGGCTTCAAGAACAAGCCGAAGAAAAAGGGGCACATCCAGCCCGATCTGATCGACGTGGATCTGATCAGCGGTGAGCGCTGCTGGCTCTGCGCCTTCTTCTCTGAGGAGAGCACCGAGGCAGCGGCTGGAGCTGGCTCAGGGAGGGTTAGGTTGGAGGTCGGGGAAGTTTCTTCCCCAGAGGGTGAGGGCACTGCCCGGGCTTCCCAAGGAATGGACACGGCCCCGAGGCTGCCAGAGCTCCAGGAGAGTTTGGACAGCGCTCCAGGGATGCCCAGGGTGGGATTTGGGGGTGTCTGTGCAGGGCAGGGGCTGGACTCGATCCCAGTGGGTCCCTCCCGGCTCAGGAAGGATTTCCGCGATTCTGTAGGTGCATCACAGTTTGTGCAGGGAGGGGGAAGCAGAACCTGCCCCGCTGCCAGGGGATCCCCTGGTCCTGAGGCAGCAGGAGCGCGGCAAACCTGAGAGCAGAGCGGGAGGAATGCGGGGAGGCTCTGCGGGAGTGCAGAGCAGGGCAGGCTGGGCAGGGAGGGACAGAGCCAGAGCTCCGAGAGAAGACAAGGAGCTGCCTTGGCTCTGTCTGCCGGCACTGTGTGGCTGTGAATGGTGCCTGAAGCTGGGCTGCTGTCCTCCCCTGTTCAGCCCAAAGGGGAACTCCAGCTGTAGAGTCCTTGTTAACGATTCACACCTTTAATTCCAAGGCTCTACCTTTGCCAAAGCCAAACCTGAAATTCCCTGGACGTCGCTGACGAGGAAGGGAATTGTGAGGGTGGTGTTTTTCCCCTTGTTCAGCCAGTGGTGGATCCAGGTCACTTCCCAGCGTATTTTTATGTGGCTCTTGGTGCTCTACGTTATGCAAGGTGAGGGAACGGGCTGTGCCATAAACCTGGTCCTGCAAGGAATGTGACATCAAAGCACGTGGCTCTTGGGGAAATGGGTTAGGGGTGGAGCTGGCAGTGCCGGGGGAGTGGTTGGACTCGATGGTCTCAGAGGGCTTTTCCAAGTTTACTGAGTCCGTGATTTCGTAGTCCATAATCTAAAGCATGAGGATCTTGTCTGGAACCTACTTACTGTGCATTTCAAGCCGCGTGGGACAAGCGATTGCAGGAATTAAATAACAATACAACAAAGCAGAATAAAAACAAATAGTTGAGACAAACTCTTAATTTTTGCCTCGGCGCCGTTTCCTCCTTTCCAGTGGTGGCGGTGGTGCTGTACTTGATGGTGCCTGTTGTGAGTGCCAGTGAGGTGCTGGGACCCCTGTGCCTTATGCTGCTGCTGGGGACAGTTCACTGCCAGATCGTGTCCACGCAGGTGAACAGAGCTGCCGGGAGCAACGGGCTCAGCCGGCGCCGCAGGTGAGCGCCAGCAGGGAGAGCCCTTGTGGGACACAGCTGCTCGTGGTGGGGCTGCATCGAGCTTTCCCTCCTTTTCAGGTTGCTGCGTGTTACAAGTGCATATTATTGGCTTTTTGGAAGATTATTTTGAAATAAATGCTGTATGTGTAATGTTGGATAGCGTGGTAGTGTGGGAAAGGAAAAGGAGAAGGGGCCTTTGTGTTCATATAACTAATTGAGGGAGTGGCAAAAGATAAAAAGGAAAATTGCTCATATTCTTGGGTTGTCCTGTTTGAAGATGAGAAATAGCAGAGCCTCAAGAAAGGAGGTATTGGTCACTCTTATCTAAATATAGATATAGAAATACAGAAGTAGTGAACCAGGACAATGCCAGCAGGAGAATGACTGGAATAAGGAAGGCAAGATTTAGCCATATGTTGGGTAGGGGGGACCCAGAAGAATGAAGGTTTATGAATATGTAACGTGTTGATGCATTTAAAGAAGTTTTTCTAAGTTAGGGTGTGCTTTTGGTGGAAAGCCAAGGCACCTGGCCACTTTTAACCTTTTGCTTTATTTCTGTCTCCTACTGTCTTTTTATTAAAATTTTAAATTTTACCAGGAGAGTGAACCTCGTTTTTCACACTGCAGCAAAGATTCCCTCCACATTTTGTCCCTTGGACCTTTGACAGTGATGCCCTGATGTGCTGAAAGTATAGACAGGATTTATTTTTTTTTATTTGGAAGTCAGTATTCTGTTTGCATGACTTCAGAAAAACGGCATCCAAAAAGCTGTTCAAATCCAAAAAGCTGTTCAAATCTCATTTAGATCTTTTAAGAAAGACCTTAAAGCAGCTTCATACACCAACTAAATTCTCCTTTTCTTCAAACCCAGGAAGCTACGCAAACCTGTGGGTGTGGATGGGAGCAGTTGGTCTCCTCCTGACAGAAGCAGCAGGGAAGAGCAGTCTGGCTCTGCATCTCTGCTGACCAATTTATCCAGTCTGCTTTTCCAGAGGAGGTATGTGATCCCTGCTGGCTTTGTGCTGCTCCTGACACAGTTTGGTACCTGGAGAGTGAAGGCACAGCCTGTGCTGTCACTGACATCCCCACAGCCTGTCAGTCTTTTCTCTAATTAAAACTTTGGTGGTAATGTGGGAAGCTGATTTCTCAGGAATATATAGTCCTTATTAGATCATATAAAATTAGACTGTATAAAATTAGATCACGTGAAACCAAGTGTTAGATGAGCTGCAGAATGTGGTGGAGTTTATTTATCAGATTAGTGACCTTGTTTGAGAGAGTGCTCAGATTATATTGCTGTTTTAGCTGATTTCCAAAAGCAGTTGTGCTTTCTGGTTTGGACATTTGTTTCACTTTGGCACCTTCCTTCTCTAAAAGTAACTCAAGGAAAAGGAGGAGAGATTGTATGGGATAATATTTCATTGTTTTCTCCTGTTTTCCCAGGCAAATTTCCTGGTGAGTTCCCAGCTCACAGTTGCTTTCTCTTCATGAGGACTTTTTGTCTTCTGAATTGCTCTTATTTAAAAAAAATAAAAATAATGAAATTTCCAATTGATTTAGAAGTTTTAAGATACTATTAGAGCTACAAAAGACATATCAAGTGAGGGTGAAGCAGATATAAATCTTTTTAATAGACCCAGCACAAAGCCTGAAAATGCACACAAAGCCAAAGAAAATTATTTATCCCTTAGTTATCTTGTTTGATGCTGCACCTGTGTGACAAGGGAAGGCCAGAATGTTTCACCCCAAAGAGTTTTCCCTGACATAAAAACATTTAATTGAATTTTCTCTCCTAGGAATAGAAGAATAAAGCTGGTAGCTGAGAAAGGGACCGAGACAGAAAGTAGTGTGAGTGCTGTGGGTGATGGCATCAAACCCAGACAGGCCAGATCTGAACACAGGCTGCTGCACTCCAAAGAGAAAAGTAAACTTTCTGATGAGGAGAAGAGCCATCAGGTACTGCCAGGGGAGATCTTTGAAATCCCAGTTTCAGTGTATTCTTTGTGTGTCCAGAAGTGTGTTGGTATTTAACTGGATGGTTGATCTAATAAAGATATTCCCTCTTTCTGCTAATCTTTGCCTGCATTAAGGAACCTAGAACCCCTTTCTGCCTCTCACTGAGCAGCTGCAAAGGTGCTGGTACTTTCTTTTCATAATCATAGAACAGAATTCCAGAGTAGTTTGGGTTGGAAGGAATCTTAAATCTCATCCCTCACCCCCTGCCGTGGGCAGGGACACCTTCCCTGTCCAGCCTGGCCAAGTATGGTCAAACACAGACAAAAACTGTGCTGGAATGTGTTTTTTACCACAGTGCTCTGTTAATTGTTGACACTTCTGATCACAAGGTGTTCAGTTAAGGGAGAGTGCTGATAATGATTAAATAAATTGGCCATTTTCAAAAGCAGTTCTGTAAAATATTTTGTCTTGCAAGACTGAGACATCCCTTGGGGGAGAGAAAGAGCTAAAGCATCGTGACTCTGTTGAAAGCTTTGAAACATGAAGATTTTGGGAATTACTCTTGAGTTTCCTCTGGGCCAGTGGTGTGTTAACTCCACTTGAAGAACTTGGAATAGATCCTGTGTGGAATTGTGTCATACTGTGCCATCCCACCTCCTGTCTGTGAAGGAGTTTGGAGGGGGGCAGAGCTCTGTAGGGGCACAGCCCAGGATTCTGGGTCTGTTACCCCTCAGCTCATAAATACATCTGGGCTTTAGGCTGCTGGTAAAGCACAGCCAAGAGCTGCTGCTGCCTCCTCCTCTTCCTGCCCTTGCCCCAACTCCAACTCCACCCGCCCAAAATTCTCTCTCACTGCTTCTGGGGTGAGACAAGAGCAGGGGCAAGGAGTTAAAATCTGTGAAGTCTCTGTGATGTCAAGAGAATTGGGTTTCAGTGTGCTCTGTGGGGATCATGTGCTGGCTCTGCAGGCTCTGAGGGCTGTGCCAGGGGGCAGCTCTGCCTCTGAGCCTTCAGTGGGACTCAGGCTGCTCCTTGGTGTGGCTGTGGCTGCATTTGTAGGATGATGGCACCAACAGGGACGGGGTTTCTGACGAGCTGTCCAGTGAGGAGGAGGTTGAGGCCATGGCACAAAGGATCATGTTACACCACAGCATGGAAGGGGCTTCCAGTGACAACAGCTACGAGGAGAAGAAGAGGCCTCTGGTTTCTCTCAACCAGGCTGTCTCACAGGTACCCAGGTGGGATTAGTGCTGTTTTTCACACCTTGTTTTGCTGTGGATAATGAGATGGTTTTCCTTTGGTCTTGGCAGGTCAAGCAAGCCCTGAAAGGTGCCAGAGACTCTGACAGCGTTGTGGAGTCTGAACTGGAATCCACATTATACAGGCAGGTATGGTCATAAAGTCAGGAGAGGGAGAGGGAGCTTTCCCAGGCCTGGCAGGGTTCACAGAATCAGACAATGGGTTGGGCTGGAAGGGACCTTAAAGCTCCTCTCGTTCCACCCCCTCCATCAGAGCAGAGTTATGAAATGATTGTGCTTCAGAATCCCCAGGTGCAAGCTGTGACCTCCCTCCCTGCTGCTTGGCAGCTTTGNCTGGGTGACTTTTCTCTCCCAAATTTGCCCTAAACCAGGACAGTCAGGTTTTACTTTGTAGGTTGGGAATGGAGGTAGGGAATTAATGGGCTCTGTGTGAGTTCTGGTATAGAAATGCTTTTTCCCCAAACATTGTCTTTAACCATTTCTACCGTGTGGGTGCAACTGGGAACACTCAAAACTCTGGGCAGCTGGGGGAAAAGAGGAGGAGGACANACCTCCCTCCCTGCTGCTTGGCAGCTTTGTAAACCTTCCCAGTGTTCACAATCCTGATTGTGCAGCTTTGTTAAACAAACCACAAACAAACAAATAACTAACCCTGTTGGCAGCAAAGGACAGTCCAAGCTGCCTCTAATTGCTCCTGTGGAATTAGAAAGAGCTGCAATTGCTCTTGTGGTTGGGAGGCAGTGCTGTGCTTACAGCTTTTAAGCTAATAAATTTTGATTTTAAAATCACAGACTATCCTGAGTTGGAAGGGATCCACCAGGATCAAGTCCAACTNATGATGATGATGATGATGATAATGATGATGATGAGGAGGAGGAGGAGGAGGAGGGGGGGGAGAGGAGGTAGAGGAGGAGGAGGATAATGTTGATGATAATGATGATGATGATGATGATGATGATGATGATTATGAGGAGGAGGAGAAGGAGGAGGAGGGGGGCGAAGAGGAGGACGACGACGAGGAAGGGGAGAAGGGGGACAAGGAGAAGGAGGAAGTGGTGGAGGTGGAAGTGNTGTGGTTGGGAGGCAGTGCTGTGCTTACAGCTTTTAAGCTAATAAATTTTGATTTTAAAATCACAGACTATCCTGAGTTGGAAGGGATCCACCAGGATCAAGTCCAACTCCTGTAATGAAGGAATAAATCTATTCTGTGAGACATACTCAGTCACTTCATTACTTTGTTTTTTTGCCCCTGCCACTCACCCTACCTAAAAATAAAATATAAATGTGTGAATATCAAGTTATAAATATGGAAATATATAAATTAATACAAAATATAAATGAAATATTAAAACAGATTATGCAGAAGGCATAACAAAGGACATTTTTGTATTANATTATGAGGAGGAGGAGAAGGAGGAGGAGGGGGGCGAAGAGGAGGACGACGACGAGGAAGGGGAGAAGGGGGACAAGGAGAAGGAGGAAGTGGTGGAGGTGGAAGTGGAGGATGAGGATGATGAGGAGGAGGAGGAGTAGGAGGTGCTGTTTTTACGAACCACGTGCGCGGCGGTGCCGTGTGACCCCCGGTGCTGTCGCAGGAGCCCCGGTCGTGCCTGAGCGTGGGGCCGCGGAGCTGCAGCGTGAGCCGGCGGGACTCGGAGAGCACCCGGCAGGACTCGGAGACAGAGGACATGCTGTGGGACGATCTCCTGCACGGCCCCGAGTGCCGCTCGTCCGGCACCAGCGACAGCGAGGAGAGCTGCGCCAGGGACTCCCGCAGGGACCTCAAGGAAGATGTTTTCCAGCAGGTCGGTGATTTCCACCCGGGAGCTGGGAGTGCTTCTCCTCTTCCCCCTGGCTTCCAAATACGAGTGGCACACGAGGATGCCGTCGGTTAAAGGTGAACAACGTGGATGAGGCCAGAGTCACGTGGAAATCTGGAGTGCTCTGAGCGATATCCGTGATTCATGATCAACTCCGTCCCCCTCTCTGCATGGCTGCTTATCCCAAAACAAAATTTCACCCCAAATGGAATTTCCCCCTCAACTCAATTGCATTCTAGGCAAAGGCATTACTTACATCAGGGGAGAATGAGCTGAGCCACCTTTAGCACTCCTCTCTTTTCCAGAATCATCTGTTTTGGCTGCAGAACACCAGCCCGGCGTCTGCCAAAGTGAGTGCTCTGATCTGGGAAGGGAATGACTGCAAGAAGGTGGACATGTCCGTGCTGGAGATCAGTGGGATTATCATGAGCAGGGTAAGGGGGCTGTGTGCCATTTCAACCTCTCCCTCACACTTCAGAAAACAACCACCAAACCCCCTGGAAACACTTACACGTGCAAATATTAGGGGCAGAATGGAATCGTCCCTCCCCAGCTGCAAAGATGGTTGTCCCACATGTTCTTACTGAAAATTTGCCTAACCAGTTTAGGAGATCTCTTGAAGGCTGACAAGTGCTGATGATTGCTGATTGAATCTGCAGGGTGCTGAAGGTGGGGGGTTGATTATTTGGCTGATTGGTTTTGGGTTTGGACTGAAATGGGTGCAATTATTTTAGTCTCTGTCCTGTGAGGGGAGGGGGAACCGACTGCTTGCCTGGGTTGATGTCCAAGCTGCCTCATATTCTTGTGGTCTAGATGTGTTAGGCTAATGAATTTATTTAGTTTAAAAATATTGGGGTTTTGGGTTTTATTTGCTTAGAGGTAGGGCCCCTCTAAGCTTGGTTATTTTTATTATTTGGTATATGCNCTTGCAGTCCTTTAATCTAAGCACTTGTTGTGTTAGAGCAGTAGTAGATTTTCTATCTTATTTTTTTATGGTTTTTTTAGAATTATGTAGGAAGAATTATAGTTTAGCTCATGGGTGTTTGTATTTTTTTATTTGGAGAATGTTTATGTTTGGTAGTAGAATTTTTTATTTGCTGAGATTTGGGGAAAGTTTTTTTTTAATTTTTTTTGAGTCTTTTGTGCTTTTCTTCGATTATATTTTTTAATTTTTGTTGACATGTTTCCACAGCTGTGATTTTGGCATGTGTTGGGCCATGCACAGCAGTTGTATACGTTTGGAGTTTTTTGTTTTATTAAGTATGGGGTTTTTTGTGTTATTTTTGTTTTATTATTGTTAAAGTAGAAGAGTATTTTTGTGGTTTAAGTAATTTAAATTTCTGCCACATCATGGATGTGCAGGGACGAAGTTTGAGTTCCTTGTCACATGACCAAGCCTCACCACAACAACAACAACAGGCCTTTTCCTTGCTGCAAACCCCAGGTAATCATCCCATTTTTATTCCTGCTTGCCAGGTTAATGCCCACCAGCAAGGAGTGGGCTATCAAATGCTGGGAAACATCATCACCATCGGATTGGCCTTCCTGCCTTTCCTCTACAGACTGTTCCACACAGACAACCTGGAGCAGCTCTGCTCCATTTCCCTGATGGAGCTTCTGCACATCTTCTGTGGAGCCCCTGCCAGCGCCCCTGTGCTCATCCTGTCTGCCATCAACTTTCTGGAAAGGCTGTGCTTAACCTGGATGTTTTTCTTCATGATGTGTGTTGCTGAGAGAACCTACAAACAGGTGAGTTTGGAGGTCCTGGTGCCTCTCAGGAACCTGGAAAGCAGGAATAAAAATGGGATGATGACCTTAAAGCTCATCTCATCTCAGCCCTTGCCAAAGTCAGGGAGGGGAGTCTGGGAAGGCTCTTATTGATCAGTCACAAATTATACCTCAGTAGAATTCTATCAATACCATTCCTGACACCCTGTTCTCCCCCTTACCTGTCCCCAAGGTCTTACTCTGTCCCCTCTCTGCTGGCCAGAGAAGCTGTGGCTGCCCCACCCCTGGAAACCTTCAGGGCCAGGTTAGACAGGGCTTGGAGCAATCTGGAAGAGTGGCAAGGGCTGGAAAAAATGAGCTTTAAGGTCCCTCCCAATACAAACCAGTCTGGAATTCTATGGAAACAACTGCTGCTAGAGAGGTTGAGCACCCAGGTCTCCTGCTGGGCTTTCCCAGTGATCCTTTTTGCCAGGTACCACCAAGAATGCCAAGCAGTCTGTTCTGCTGTACACTAATTTGTGGTTCTGTTTTTAACCTGCAGAGGTTTTTGTTTGCCAAGCTCTTCAGTCACATTACATCTGCTCGGAAAGCCAGGAAATATGAAATCCCTCACTTCAGGCTCAAGAAGGTGGAGAACATCAAGATCTGGTTATCCCTTCGCTCCTACCTGAAGGTGAGCTCTGATCTGGGGTTTGGTTATTGCACAGGGTGTGGCAGTGACAGTGGCAGCTGTTTGGGGTGAGTTTTGGCTGCACCACACTCAGCCCTGTCCCTGTGTCCTTGTTCCTGCAGAGACGAGGCCCCCAGAGGTCTGTGGATGTTGTGGTGTCCTCAGTCTTTTTACTGGCTCTTTCACTTGCTTTTATCTGCTGTGCCCAGGTGAGATTTTAACCTTTGTGGTTTATAAAATTGGGAAAACTCTCCCAAGAGCTGGAGGGTTTTCTTTCACCAGCCTACAAAAGGCTTGAAGTGGAGCTGTTTGACCCCACACAGAGAGTGCAGCATTGTTTTTAGTTGGAAGAAGAGGTCCATTCTGTGCTTGCACAGAGCAGTGCTGGGGGTTTTGTAATCACTAGGAAAATTTCAGGACATGCCCATCTGGGCACAAAGGAGAGGAGACTGCCCAAGGACCTCAGGTGTTCACAGGACATTTATTCCAGAGGGCTGACTGAAGCATGCTCTGTAACCACCATGTGGAGAAGCAGCTCAAGAACTATTACTGGCACCTTTTAACCCTTGACTAAGCCTGTTACAGGCAGCAGTGCCACTGCTGGAGCTGGTTTTTGATCAGTGCAGTGCTCAGGCAGGTCCTTGATCCCCTGAAGGGGCAGCTGTGCTAGCAGAGACTGGTGGTTTGTAGATACTGTCACTGCTGGGGCTGTTCTGGGAAGGCACAGGTTTCCAGAGGAAGGAATGACTGTCCCAGTGTGAATCCATACTGAGGCTGCAGTGGGACAGGGAAAGGCACTTCCTTGCCTGTTAGAAGGGGAGGGGAGAGGAGGAACAAGGATCCTTTGCTGAGCAGAAGGAAAAAAAACAAAACAAAACAAAAAAACAAAAAAACAAAAAAACAAAAAAACAAAAAAAACAAAAAAAAAAAAAAACCAAAAAACAATTCCAAGCTAAAGGCAGGTTAGAAATGAGACCTTTCCCTGTAACCCCATCCCAGGAGGGATTTACACTCCTGGGAAGAGCTGTCAGTGTCTGTAGAGCACACAGGGCTGGGCAGAGGAGGAGCAGGGGCAGTGCTTGTGCACTTGTCCCAAGAACAGGCACTTAGTCAGTGACATTTGGTGCTTTGTCTTCTCCCCACACAGGTTCTTAAGGGTCACAAAACGTTTCTGAGTGCAGCTTACAACTGGGAGTTCCTGATGTGGGAGGCAGCACTGCTCCTCTTTCTGCTACGTTTGGCATCTCTGGGCTCTGAGACCAACAAGAAGTACAGCAACATTTCCATCCTGCTCACTGAGCAGGTAGCTCCCTTTAGATTGTTCTCCCCTGGACTTTGTGGTTTGTTTGGACGTAATTATTGTATTTCAAACCAGTTTAAATACTGGAATCAAACTTTAAAATGTAGGAATCCACCCTTTTGTTGGGCAGAAGGCAACAAAGCACTGATCAGCATGGGAGGGGTGAGCTGGTCCTGTTGGAACAGACCTAAGTCCAGAATTCTGGATTATTTTGGTCTCTGTGTTAGTCAAAACAGTTGGAAAAGAGTGATGTTATCAGTGCTAAATTCACTACTGCAGGAGTGACAGCAGACTGCAGCAATGGCTCCAATTCCTCTTAGGAATCAGCTGGGGGCTGGTGCTGGAATATCAACCCCTGTGTTGTCTGTCACAGATAAACCTGTACCTGAAGATGGAGAAGAAGCCAAACAAGAAGGAGCAGCTGTCTCTGGTAAACAATGTGCTGAAACTGTCCACAAAGCTGCTGAAGGTGAGATGCTGTGCCTGCATGGCTGGAGTTTGTGGAAGCAGGGAGCTGTGGCAGCCCTGCCCTCCCTGGGCTCCTGGAGTTGGTGCTCACAAAGGGCTTTGTCAGTGCTGCAGCTGGGACAGGAGAGGGGGCAGCACAAGGCCAGTGGGGTAATTAGTGCTGTGAACTCTGATGAGCAGTGGTTCAGCTGAGAGGAGAGGCTGGGCTGAGCACAGCATCTCCTGACTGCTGCAGTCTCATTTTCCTTCAGCAGTTCTGATGCTGGAGCTCCCTGCCAGCAGCAGGGAGGGGTTTGGGAAGGAGTGAGCAGAGTCTGGGAGTCCATGGGTTGGGCTGGCTGATTCTGCAGCCTGGAGTGTCAGGCTCTGGGATACCTGGGGCTGCTGCAGAGACTTTGGATTCATCAGGAGATGTCTCTGGAACACTGGGAATTCCTGCAATCCATATTAGGAAAGGACACAGAGCCAGCCCAGTCTGTTGGAGTGCCAGTGCTGAGCTAAAAGTCAGAGGATGAGTTCTTTGGTGTTGGTGGGTGCTGATGGACGCTTGTGCTGTCCCTGCAGGAGCTGGATAGTCCGTTCAGGCTGTATGGACTGACCATGAACCCACTGATCTACAACATCACACGGGTTGTCATCCTCTCTGCTGTCTCAGGAGTGATCAGTGACCTGCTAGGATTCAATATCAGAGTAAGTGTCGCTGTCCCAGGCAGCAGAACAGCTCTGGGGTCACTGCTGGAGTCAGAGCCCCGAGAGAGGCCGGGCTTTGCCCTGGAACCCAGACACCAGAACGTGCTGCTGTGTCCCCACCTCCCTGAGCCAGCTCTGGGGGGAAGGACAGGGCTCACTTCAGTTCCAGTTCCCTTCAGGTGAAGCTGTGAGAATCCAGGGATCCTCCCTTTATCCCAGTCCTCCTGTGGCTCATCCTGAAACTGGAGCTCACTGAGCAGAGCAGGATGGGCAGGAGACACAGAATGTTACCTGGAGACCATTGCTGTTACACCCAAACTCCCTGCCCTGTCTCTTTGCAGTTATGGAAAATTAAACCATGAACTGGCAGAACATCAGCCCTGGGCATCTCCACCAGACACCAGAGCAGAGAACCAGCAGTGTGGGCAGAAAGAAGAGAACTGTCAGAAATCTGTCATTCCGATTTTTAAACAGATTCCCAGTGTACGTATCAGAAGTTTTCTTTCTGCTTTACTGCTCTACAACGTCCAGAATGAACTGGTCTCATCAGTGATGTCATCCCATGGCAGGCACAGAAAAACTGGAATCATGGGGCCAGATCCTGGCAGCTGGCCCTGCACCAGCAGGAACTGGTGTGGGACATCAAACACTAAAGAAGCCACACAAGAGCTGCAGCTGGGGACACCGTGCCTGGGACTGGGGCCACGTTTCTGGAAAACCTGGGCATGTGGCAAGGAGGAACTCAGCCCTCCTGGCCCACTCAGCCTTCCTGGGGCTGCACTGCAATATTCCAGGTGGAGAATCCTTTGCTGCACTGACCTGGCTGTGCTGAAGAACTTTTCTTTCCTTAAAGCCCTGTGTGCTCAAGGCTTTGCCTCCACCCTGAAGCACCTCAGGATGCACCAGGTGAATTCCCCCTGCCTGCTGCAATCCAGCAACAGCCAAATCCTGCTGGTGAACTGTGCTGGGGCTGCTGCAAAGAAATTATCACTGCTTTTTGAGGACAGTTTGAACAGGAGAAGAACCTTTCAACACACTACAGGCACAGTGTTTGTGAGCTGGAGAATGTTTTGCCACATCTGTTCCCTGGAATACTCAGCTCCATCCTGTCCTGGCTGTGCCAGCAGCTCTGCTCCACGGTGTTGCAGCCCAGCCCCCTCCACCTGGGGAGGAAATCTGGGGAGAAAAATCAGCTTTGACAAAGACTTCCTCACGTTCATGTTTAGAAAGGTCATGGAGAGCAGGAAAATATTTGAAGGCTTGTGTAACATTTCCCTTCAGTGGCTCCAATGGCTTCTATTTATTAGTGGTGAAAAGAGCAAAAAGTGAGGAACTTCTCATCCCTTCACAGGAGGGTAAAGTGGCAGAAGAATTTTTGGTAGTAAATTGTTTACAGCTATTTTCTGTACAAGGAGAAGTTGTGGGATGTAAAAGGAGGTGACAGTTTTATAGAGCAAAACGTGCAAATAAACCTGCAGGCCAAGCACTTCATCATTACCAACGGTTTCTACAGCACTTGATGATTTTTATACCATCTTTTTGAACATCTCTAACTGGAATGGGGGGTGTCAAGGAAACATCCAATAATAAATTGCATTTGTTTTCCAGAACAGCAGCATGTTTGTGGGTAATACCTGGGTCACACCCCTGAAAGCCAAGCCAGAGCCTGGTTCAGACAGTGCAGAACCAACAGGACATGAACTGCAGCTGGGTTTTAAAATCTGTGTAGAAATAATGAGTGATTTCCAGGTCTCTCTCAGGAGTGTGTGAACGTGCTGTGCAATAAAATAAAAATATTTACAGCCAGCACATCCATCCATTGTGCAGCATTCCAAGGCCACAGGATGCAGGAAGCACAGAGAAAGCCAAGGGAAGGGGAAATCCCACACAGGTGAGACATTATCAGGTCACACTCACACCCAGGAAAACAGGAGGTGATGACAGGGAAATCATTTCAGTTCCTCTGGAATGAAAGATCTGAATTTGTCACCGTCCTCAGTGGTCAGAGTGAGGGCACACAACACAACCCAGCCTCTGGGGAAGAACACAGGAAGATCTGCACAGGCTGCTCAGAAATTAAATATTTCACAGCCCTACTCCAGCTGGTGAGGATTTGTACGTGTTCTGCTCCACAGCTGAGCACAGTTCAGAGCTGCTTTAAAGCCCTTTGAATTCCCAAAGTCTTTGTTTCAAAAGCTGTTTGAGCAGTCAGCTGTCCTTGTGAAGAATTCCACTCACAACTGCCTCACTGTGCTTCGTTAGCCTTTAGAAACATCTAAAGTTTCAAAGCCAAAACGAGATATTCTCTTACTTTCAAAGAGCAAATCCTATCAGTTTGAATTTTGGATAAGTGAAGCTCAATCTTTTACTCCTTTCTCCTTCAGCAAACTGGACCAACGGGCTCCTTTTCCCACTTTTCTGCTGTCATTAAACACTTCAGATGTCAGGAAATCATCACTAAATTATGACTAAACTAAACTCCTTCAGTCTGTTGTTCTGACAGCCATGGGGCTGATGTGTCAGTGAGTTCTGGGGGTAACACCCCCCTGGAAAATATCCCTGCCAGCCCAAAGCACAGCTGTGAGTGCGCTGTACCCTGTGTGCCATCAGCACTCCTTGATCACTCATTCAGAGAAAATCTGGGACAGTTCTTACACACACAGGCAAAAGCTACACTGAGGAAGCTGCTCTGGCAGCTGAGTCTGTCCCAAGGTCAGTTTTTACCTCTACAGAGATAAAAAAATCCAATTCCTAATTAGCAGTAAATAATTAAAGATGAGACTTCACTCTCAGCTCTACACCCAGGCTGAGGATGTCATGGTGCCACAAGTGAAACCAAAGAATTGTGTTATTGAACAGAACCCAGAGTTTTCTCTCCTCACACAGAGGTCTGCACAGCAAATCCCCCTGAATCAAGGAACTGAAGTGATTGTGCTGTGCTGAGAAAAAACAAAATTACAGAATGATGTCAAATATCATATTTATCTCCAGGGTTTTGTGTTGGATATAACAACCTAGGAAAGAAATCAATGGATCAATCAATCATCAGTGGTTTCTTTGCTGCCCTGGGACTGACAGAACCAACTCTGCCCTGTTCTCCCTGGCCCAGCAGGAGCACGAGGGGTTCCTGGTGTGAACAGGCACCAAGCTCTGGAGAACAACCCCACTTCAGCCCAAAGCTGCCTGGCCTGTGGCTGCGACCCACGTGGGAAGGATTGGATGGGCTGGACGCAGGAGAGAGCTTGGCACAAGAGCAGGAAGTGAGTCAGGATCACACTGGCAGCAGAGGCATTAAATAACTTTGTTCAGAACTCCCAGCACTCAGAGATGCTGCAGCAGAGCAATGTTGGAGCAGCAGATGTGGCCTGCAAGGGGACACAGGGACAGCAGCTCATGGCACAGTGTCCCTGAAGCCATCCACAAGGTTCCTCATGCAGCTGAGATAAGGACAAATCAAATACTGTTCCCCCTCTAACCAGTTTCTGAGGGAAAAAAAATAAAAAAAGACAACTGTGTGGAAAGAACCAATGCTTTAAATGAGCCTCATTGGAAAATTGATGAGAACATGTTCTAAAATCACTGTCAGTCAGTCACACCCATTTTCCAGCCACTCCTGCTGCTGGGGTGCCCTCACAGCCCCCAGGGGCTCAGGAATTACTGGTGTTTTCCTCACTGGAGAATTCCCCTCAGGCTGGGAAGTCCCATCTCTGGTTTCATTGGGGTGTCCCCTCTGTGGTGGCTGTTCACTGTCAGCCTCCTGTGTCTCCATGCTGGAAAGGCTGGAGATTTTGAATTTCTGCCTTTTCAGAGCTGGACCTGGCTGATGAATCCTCCTCAGCGGTTTTTCTCCTGGAGCTCCTGGTTATTCCATCAAACACTGGGTAGTGTCACTCTGCAGAGGACCCTTCTGCCTTTCTTGGGGGTTTCTGTTTCTGCTCTCTCCTGGTGATTCCTGGTTTGCCTTTCCCACCTTTCAGCTGCTCCACAGTCACTTTATCACCTCCAGGCTCTGCCTTGGATCCTTCCCACTGTCTCTGCACTTCCTGGCTTGCTGAGATGCCTTTGGGGACTGGCTGACCTTCCTCTACTTCCATGGAAAACTCTTATTTTGTTGTGATTTCTGTGGTTTTACTCTCACTCCTGGAGCTGTCAGATTTACGTGGTTTTTTTCAGGACCCCCATTCCTGGGGCTGTGGAATCCCATGTGGGGGTGACCCTCAGCAGCCCCTGGTTTTGCTGGACTGGCAGATCTGTCCCTTCCAAACTCCCCTTAGTGACTCCAAAGCCAGGGCTGGAGGGACATTCCCATCTGTTCTAAACAGAATCTGTTCTCTGGGGTAAGACTGAGCTTTATCTCCTCAGGCACAGCGCTCTCTGCGTGTTCCCCCTCCTCAGACAGCTGCACTCTGCTAAAGCTTCTCCTGTGCTGGTAAATAACTCACTGCAGATGGGGAAGCAGAAGGGGAAGGTGAAGATAATGGTGACTGTTCTTCATATATTGTATTTGCTGAAGCTGGATTGTTGCTGTCCCAATCACCTGGAAGTGAACATGAGAGATTTGACCAAATAACTACACCAAAATAATAATCACTGAATATTTCAGAATTTCAGGACCTCAGCGGCAAATACTGAGTTCAATTTTAAAAAACATTATGGAGTGGCATATTCTCAAAGCCTTCTTTAGCCAGGTTTCTGTATTGTGTTTTTCTAAAACCAACAAAAACCCTGAGGATCTGATTTTGGAAAAAAACCCTGGTGCTCAGAAAGCTGCATCCCTGCAGGACTGACACAGTCTGGGATCAAAACAATTTTAGAGCCCACACAGAAAAATTGTGAAATAGAAATTCCCTGACCTACATTGTTTAATAAAGCTAAATGAACTGGAACTGTTCTGCTAAAAAAGTTTAGAAACAGTGAAAGGTTTGGGTTATTCATAGCTTTGCACTTCAATGATAGGAAGAGGTGAAACCCAAGACTTGCAGATTTACCAAGTCTTTGAGGAAAAAACAAGGAAAGCACTGAAGCCTTTAGAGTTGCTCAGGTTCCAGGTGGGGACAGAGACTGGAAGGAGCCAAACCTGAAGGAATTTGGTGCTCCAGAGGCTCCGATTTTTTGGATTCTGTTTCTCCCTCGGCTCAGGGGGTTTCTGTGAGCAGCAGGACCAGGAGTGATGCTCAGAATCCTTTTTCATCTCTCAGGAGCAAAGAAATGAAGACAGATCCAAGCAGATTTTCCTGCTTCCTGTGGTTTTGGCTTTGAAAAACAAAGCATTCTGTAATTTAGAAACTTAAAACAGAAGTAAATCTGTACAAAAGTATATGAACAATACAGGCATTTTGAACTGAAGCACAAATAATCTTAATTTAAATTAAAGGGCAATCAAGGTTAAGAAAAATTCCTCCTCACAGTGTCCCAGTACAGCCATAAAGTGACACCACGTGCAGACTTCCTGTGGTTTTGGGATCTCTCCTGATATCTTTCCTGATAGCCAAACTTTCCTGATATCCAAATTTTCCTGATATCCAAACTTTCCTGAGATCCAGCCTTTCTTGAGATCCAACCTTTCCCTGATCTCCAAACTTTCCCTGATATCCAGTCTTTCCTGATATCCAACCTTTTCTAATATCCAAACTTTCCTGATATCCAGCCTTTCCTGATATCCAAATTTTCCTGATATCCACCTTTCCCCGACCCAACCTTTCCCTGATCTCCAGCCTTTCCCTGATATCCAAACTTTCCTGATAGCCAAATTTTATCTGATCCAACCTTTCCCTGATATCTAAACTTTCTCTGATCCAATGTTTCCTGGTATCCAAACTTTCCTGATAGAGAAACTTCCCCTGATCCAACCTTCCCTGATATCCAACCTTTTCTAATATCCAAACTTCTCTGATATGCAAACTTTCCCTGAACCAACCTTTCCTGATATCCAAACTTTCCTGACAGCCAACCTTTCCCTGATCTCCAGCCTTTCCCTGATATCCAAACTTTCCTGATAGCCAAATTTTATCTGATCCAACCTTTCCCTGATATCTAAACTTTCTCTGATCCAACGTTTCCTGATATCCAAACTTTCCTGACAGCCAACCTTTCCCTGATATCCAGTCTTTCATGATATCCAGCCTTTCCTGATATCCAGCCTTTCTCTGATATCTAAACTTTCCCTGATCCAAGCTTTCCATATATCCAACCTTTCCTGATATCCCATGTTTCTCTGATCCAGCCTTTCCTGATATGCAAACTTTCCCTGAACCAACCTTTCCTGATACCCAAACTTTCCTGATATCCAACCTTTCCCTGATATCTAAACTTTCTCTGATCCAACGTTTCCTGATATCCAAACTTTCCCTGATATCCAACCTTTTCTAATATCCAGCCTTTCCTGATATCCGGCCTTTCCTGATATCCAAATTTTCCTGATATCCAAACTTTCCCTACATCCAGCATTTCCCTGATATCTAAACTTTCTCTGATCCAGCGTTTCCTGATAGCCAAACTTTCCCTGATCCAGCCTTCCCTGATATCCAACCTTTCCCTGATCCAACCTTTCCTCATAGCCAACCTTTCCTGATATCCAAATTTTCCTGATATCCATCTTTCCCTGACCCAACCTTTCCCTGATCTCCAGCCTTTCCCTGATATCCAAACTTTCCTGATAGCCAAATTTTATCTGATCCAACCTTTCCCTGATATCCAAATTTTCATGATATCCAGCCTTTCCTGATATCCAGCCTTTCTCTGATATCTAAACTTTCCCTGATTCAAGCTTTCCATATATCCAACCTTTCCTGATATCAGTTTCCCTGATCCAGCCTGCCCTGATATGCAAACTTTCCCTGAACCAACCTTTCCTGATATCCAAACTTTCCTGATATCCAACTTTCCCCTGATATCTAAACTTTCTCTGATCCAACGTTTCCTGATATCCAGACTTTCCTGATAGAGAAACTTTCCCTGATCCAACCTCTCCTGATATCCAACCTTTCCTAATATGCAGCCATTCCTGATATCCAAACTTTTCCTCTATCCAACCTTTCCTGATATCCAGCGTTTCCCTGATCCAGCCTTTCCTGATATCCAAGCTTTCCTGACATCCAGCCTTTCCTGGCATCCATCCCAACAGCTCCAGCCCTTTCCCGGGTCCTGTCCCCGTCCTGTCCCTGGGGAGGAGCTGCGGACTCTGCTGAGGTCTCGCTGGGTGTGAGCACTCGGAGGAGCAGGAGACAAAACCGCAGCGCTGACCGCGCCCCTCCGGAGCCTCCCGGGCACCGGGAAAAGCTGATTTTGGTGAAGAGAGGGATAAGGGAAGTCGACAAGACCGAGAATTCCACATCCAGTGAAGCCTCCCAGGCAGGATCTGTGCCAGCGCCGGCCTGCAAACGCTGCTCAAAGAGAGGCAGAGACTGTGCCACAGGCGGGGAGGAGCGGGACTCGGGGATGGCAGCTCACGGGCACCTGGATCAGCTCTGAAATCCAACCACAGAGCCCCAGCCACCGTCAGCTCTCTGCTGGACCCATGGGTTTGCTTTACTGCAACGGCCAAGAGTGAATTCCTCATGCAAAGATAAGAATTAACTTGGGAAAAAATAGGTTTATATTTCCAGAGATGGCACAGAACAGCAACAGCACAATGTGCACATAAACATTCCTTAAAAATTCACCTCCCTGGGCTGTGATTCTCCTCACAGCTCTCTGCTCCCCTGTTCAGTCTCCTGTTGGGGCTCCCAAAGCAGCTGCTGCTCACAAAAAGAGAGATCAGGACCTAAAGGCAGCTTTAAAATCCAGTTTTCCCAGAAAAACCTTCCAATATTTCTCTATTTAGAGAGTTTCAACTGAACTCATCCCAGGGTAATTGTTTTGTTCTGTGTCTAAACATTCAGAACATCTTTCCTTCTGACTCCTAGGCATGCACAAAACTCTAAAACCCTTTGCCAAAGGGTCTGTAACAGCTCCATTACCACATTTTCTGTTTCTTTCTACATTTTCTGTTTGTTTCATAACTACAAGTGCCCAAGGAGACAATCAGATTTAAAACAGGAGCAAAAAACATTCTGAGAGACAATTCAGTGCATTTTTACACCCAACTTTTCTACCTGTGTCCAACAGGGAAAGGTTTTGATGCTCTGCTATTGAGAACTCCCCGGCTGTGCCCTGAGGGATGAGAGCTCCCCTGGATGGCTTCCTGTACCTGGGAATGACTTTTCTGCTTTTATTCTGCTTTTCCTCACAAAAAAATCCCACAATTTTATGGATCCTGACACAAACAGAANATGACTTTTCTGCTTTTATTCTGCTTTTCCTCACTAAAAACCCCACAATTTTACGGATCCTGACACAAACAGAAGGGTTTTAGCCTGCCTGGAAGTTGATAAAGGTCAGAAAGGATCAGGGCTGGTCAGATCCATGGAATTGATTCAGATATTCAATTTATTAAAATTTCGTAAGACATAAAGAGCCATGGCCATTTGAGAAATATCCCTCTGGAAAGGGAATGGAATGAGGACCTGCAGGGGCAATGGGGATTTGGAGGCCCCAAAAATTGAGGGAAATTGCCAAATTATTTAAGGCACAGCAGAGTTTTCCACTGCCCAGCTTCAGGAAAGGTGAGGAAATGGTCCCAGAGCCACACTGGGAGAATGAGTTCACTGACAGGAATTTTAAACTGTTTTGTCTTCTCCCAAAAGCTGAATGAAAATTAAAATTTCATTTTAATAAAAGCGTTTTAAATAACTTCATATTATTTTCCCATCCATGGAAAATAATGTTATTGTGCACTTCACAATAAATCCAAGAAAATCACATTTCAGGATACAAAATGACACTGCCAGTTAAGAGTAAGGAGCCAAAAGCTGCCTCTTAGGTAGAACCTGAATGGCAAGGAGTGGCCCAAGATGGATTTTTGTGCTGAATTATAAACTGATAAACTCCTTTTTCCTGGAAGGATTAAAAGAAATAATCCCAAGCACCAAAACTAGAGATGCTCCAGCCCTGTTGGGTGCAGCACATTACTGCAATTCTTAATTACGAACAAACAAATTCTATTAAAATATAAAAAGTGCTCAAGCATCTTAAGGGAATGGAGATTTAAAGTCATTAAACTGAATTTCTCAGGTATGTGGGGCCTCCCAAACCTTCCACAGCGCTGCTTGTGCCCTTCCTGTGACACCCTTAAAGAGGTTTTTCCTCTGGAGATAAAAATATCAACTTTTCCTCCTGGTTCATGTCAGGTTTTTGATTCAGGAGCAGAGGCAAGGCCAATGCCATCTGTTGGTAGGAACCCCACAGCCCTGCTCCCAGCTGGCACAGGACAGAGCTGACGGGCTCCTGCTTTGGGGAAAAATGTTGAAAATTCTCTCCTGGTGCATGAAGGGGTTCATTTATTCCCAGGAAAAGCAAAGATCCCAGGGCTGGGAGGGAGGAAGGGACCCGGCGCAGGATTTGCTGCCAGGCTCAGAGGGCAGAGCACAAACTGTGCCGGGGTTTGTGCCTGGGGAGGCTCCACAGCTCCCCAGAAAGGACATTTTGGATTTTGTGAAGCTCCTCTTGGGTTTTCCCGGCCGTGGAGCAGCCCTGGGAGCTGTCCCTGAGTCACCCACACCTCCCTGGGTTTCCACTCTGCAATCAGGGCTCTGCTGCAGCCAAACTCTGCTGCCCCGCATCCACGGGAATTGTAAAATGCAGATTTATTCCCACTCCACAGGAACAGGTTGTGCTCCTTTCTCCTTCACTGTCACAAAACTCTTTACATCTGAAACATTCAACTCCAGCTCCCCTGAGCCACGGATCTTTTTCTGACTGATCTTCACTCTGGTTTTACCGCCTGCTATTGAGGAGTTTTATGCCCTCTCTTTGTTGGGTGTCCCCAGGTTCAGGTTTTATCTCTACATTTCAGCTCCAAATCTGTAACTGAGGCAGTGGGAAAGGTTTTGACAGAGTCGAGGTAAAGTTGTGCATAAATGACTAGAAACATGATATTCAGAAAACTTCTTTTGGAAACAAGAGGAGGGTGTCCCTGCCCATGGCAGGAGTGGAATGAAATGAGCTTTAAGGTCCTTCCAATCCAAACCAGTCTGGGATTCAAAGATTAAAAGCTGCAGAGAAACAGATTTAATTTAACCAACTCCAACTTCAGCAGCTTTATAATCACCCTGGGCAACTGCTTTGAAGTGTGTCCCTTCAAATTGGAATGAATCAGATTTGATAAAAATAAAAATCTTAATAGAAAAATAAGAATTTATAGCGTTCTCTTTGCTTCAAGCATTAACAAAAAGGAATGTTAAGTCTTTGAAATTCTGCACAGCAAGTTGAGATGGCACGTTAAATATTTGAAATTAATGTGAAATTAGAGAATCATCTGCTGGCTTTAATCACAGTCTGGCTTTAGGTATTTATTATTTAAAAGGTGAAAAAAATCCACTTTCTGACAAAATAATGATCAGGAGATTAATTAAATCCATAAGCAGCAATCCAGAAAAATTCAGGGTCAGAAAACAGCTTTTCTCTGCAAATCATTGGATTTTACATATTTACATTTTTGTTTAGAAACAATACCTTAAATCCCAGGCTGGAGATGGGGCTGTGCAGTCCCCAGGACTCCCTTTGCTGCCCAGGTGACACAGCAGGGTTTCCAGGTGAAGGATTTGCAGGAAAACACTGCCAAGGGTTTTTCCCACCAAAAAAAAGAAAAAAAAAGAAAAAAGAAAGTAAAAAAAAAGTTAAAAAGTAACGTGACTCTTTTCCAAGGGGAAGTTTTGGCACAGAGAACCACGAGATGTTTCTGTTGTATCCCAGGGATGCAGCTTTGGGGAAATTGAGTGTTTTAACAGGGAAGAAAGGGAGAACTCAGGGTTTGAAGGGAGGGGTTTGGAGAGCAGGAGCACCCTGGCAGCTCCTGCAGCACCAGAGCCCGAGCAGGGGCAGATTTTCTCTCTGATCATCATCCCCTGGTGCTGCAGCCCCTCAGGAGGGGCCGTTTCCCCCACTGCAGGATACAAGGTCTGGACAGGACCTGTTTCTATGGCAGCAGCACTTTCTCTCTAATGTGGGAATTTCTCTCATTTCACACCCTGTTGTTAATTCCTGGATCTTTTTGGCACAACCACTCGGCTGGTGCCTCCCTCTGCCCCACCTGCCTCCAGCTCTTCCAGAGCAATGAGCTCCCAGCTCACTGACCTTCCAGGAGCTGATGATTCCCGGGGCTCCCACCCGACTCAGGTGATTCTGGGATTCACTCTCTTTAATTCTGGACCTCTTCAAACGCTCCATTGAAGTGAATAAATGTCAGCAGTGAGACGTTTGAGACTCAAACATGAGACTCTGGTGGTGTGGTGGCACCTTCCTTGCCTTCCTCAGCCACCACTGTGAGGGTGACCACGGTGCCCACGTCCCTGATGAGCTGCAGGAAGCTGTCATGGGAGAGCACAGACTGTAAAAAGTAACGTCCCCCACCTCCAGTTTCCCACTCTGGCCAGCCTGGATAACCCTCCCAGCCCTGTGAGGAACCAGGAACAGGCACAGCAACACCATCAGGACTCGTGGAATCACGGAGTATCCTGAGTGGGAAGAGATCCACAGGATTTGTCCTGCTCCTGGCCCTTCACGGGGCAGCCTCAAGAATCCCACGCTGTGCACGTCAGAGAAGCATCAACCAGACCCAGAATTGCCACAGTCAGAGAATCATGGAATGTCCTGAGCTGGAAGGGACCCACAGGGATCATCCAGTGCAGCTCCTGGCCCTGCACAGACATCCCAAAATCCTGTTGGAACCCAGGGGGTTCCTATGATGCCTTTGNCTCCATCTTCTTGGTGCTGCTGGCACTTTGGGATTGGTTTGACACAGATCTGGACAGTGTGGTGTGAGGGGCACGGGTTGGTAATTAATGATAAACATTCAATAGGTAGTTATTAGTATAAAAGATCAGAGCTGACCCGGGGCGGGCACAGTGTGTCTCTGGACGCGTTCTGTGCCAACCCTGGCAGGGCAGAGAAATCTACTTTTGATAAGGAATTAATAAACTGCCTTGAGAACACCAACAAACCACTGCAGACTCCTTCAGCAGCACGGGCTGCAAACCTGGACTGTTCTGTACATTGTGGGGTCTCCTGGGGCAAAGGAGATCCCCACAAAATCCCACCCTGTGCATCCCTGGCAGCGCTGTCCAAACTCTCCTGGAGCTCTGGGGCTGTGCCCATTCCCTGAGGAGCCTGGGCAGTGCCAGCACCTCTGGGGGAAGAACCTTTCACAAAATCCACCCTAAACTCCCCTGGCACAGCTCCAGCCCTTCCCTCGGGTCCTATCCCTGCTCTCCTGCTCCAAAGGGTGGCACTGCTGGTACAGGAAAAGCCTGAAAGTAATGAGGGATGTTTCAGTGGTGGGGGATGGAGACACCAATCCCTCAGCACGGCCTTGGCCCCTGCAGGGTTCCCTGACTGAAGGGAAGCACAGGAAGGAAATGGTCACTCCTGCAAAGGGATGGGTGAGCCTGTGTGGCCTCAGAGTGCTCTGGAGCAGCTGGTTTAGCCACAAATAATGCACTTTTCTATTTCAGGCATGAAAAGGGTCACTACAGAAAGGTCTTGCTGGCCTTGAGCTCCCGTGGGCAGCCTGTGACAGGGATGGCTGCTGTCCTTCCTGGGGAAAAACCCTTGGCACAGGTGGCCACCACTGAAATGTGCAGCTTCTGTTTCTGGTATTGAGCCCCCAGCCCAGGGACTGCCTGAGGAACTGAACCATCGTGTTCAGACTCCATGGTTATGGGTTACTCTCTGTGGCCTTGGAGGAATCAGCCCGAGCTGTAGGTTTGGAGATTCTGGTTTAGCTTTTCTGGTCATGAACTCAGCAGCTGTTAGTTTGTAATCCATGGCTCTGGTTTATCTGGGGTCTTGGAGCTATACCATGTGTAAATCCTAGATTTGGACTTTATGGTCCCAGTCCAGGAAGGAGATAAACCCAAATTTGCACTTGATTGGGAAGGAGCACGTGTCCCCCGTGTTTGAGGAGCAGATGAGAGGCAGCCCAGGGCAGCCAAGGCCAGGCAGACTCCTCTGCTGTGACAGCTTTTTCCTGGGAGCCATCCTTGGCTCCACTAAATTTCAGAGGGAGGATCAGAATTTCATCCCCAGCCCCTTGAGGAGAATGGCAGCTCTGAGCTCTTTCCACAGGAGGGGCAGAGTGCAGATGAGAGCCAGCGCAGGGAGCCAGGCCTGACCCGGCAATCCTGGTGCCCTCAGGCTGGGGGAAATCCTCAGGTGTTTGCAGGTTTGGGAGGTGCAATCTCCCTGCCAACCAAAGGCACCTGTGAAGGGTCGTTCTTCTCCTCAGGGAGAAAAATCCAGCACCACAGAGTTTGGGGAGCAGCACAGGCCACCAGGAAAGGCGAGGCCTGGGCACACACAGCAGCGGCAGCAGCTGCTGTCTGAGAACAGCTTTGGGATGGATATTGATTTCCAACACCTACAATTTTAGGATGAATCTTGGTTTCCAATTCCTGAAATTGCCAAAGTTCAAGGATGGATTCCAGAAAAAAGCTGCTGGGAACCACAGCTCTGGCTGGACTTGACCTTCCAGGGGCCACCCCACAGCTGCTCCATGGGGCTCCAGCCTTTTCTTCCCATGGAAAACAACTGTCTGTAAACCTAAACCTAATCCTAACACTGACAACTGAACCTAAACCTAACTGAAAGCCTAACCCTTTCCCCAAACCCCAACCATATACAAACTAACACCTAAGACTAATATTAATCACCTAGCCCTGAGCCTACGGAGTATCATATCCCCTAACCCTAACCACTAACCATAAACCTAACCTTAAAACCTAACTAACCACTCAAACCTAAGACTAAACCCTAAATCCTAACCACTAACCATAAACCTAACCCTAAAACCCAACCCTAGCCTCCAGCCTAAGACTAAACCCTAAATCCTAACCACTAACCATAAACCTAACCCTAAAACCTAATCCTAGCCTCAAACCTAGGATTAAACCCTTAATCCTCACCCCTAACCATAAACCCAGCCCTAACCTTAACCCTAATACCAATCCTAACTCTAACTCTAGCAAGGCAGACTAGAAAGATAAATATCAAGGTGAGTAGAAAGGAGATACTTGAAAGATCAACAGCAAGGTGAATTGAAATATATTAAAAAGTAGAATAAAATGTACATACCAGAAACATGAAATAAAAGGGAGGATAGGAAGTTTACACCAGAAAGATGAATAACAAACTGAATGGAAAATAGAAAATAAAAAACAGATATAAAAACCATAAATAGAGAGAGGAATAGAAAACAAATATTAGCAAGATTGATAGACCATGGATAGCTGGACCATAGATACCTGAAATGTGGAAGGAGCCCAGTTCCAGGATGGAACTCTTTGTTTCTGTTTTGTTCTCAATGGTCCTGGAGGGGTTACTGGCTTTTTAACTTTTTTTATGTGGTTCAGGTTTTGACTCCTTCTATGCCATTCTATTTTGTACATGTGTGTGTGTGGTTTTGTTTTTCATTTATTTTTGGGGTTTTTCCCATTCTTTGTGCTGCAGGTGTTTGGTATTGGTTATGGGGTGGCAGTGGGAAAAGTGTTATCCCTTAATTTGCATACACAATAGAATATTTGCATAATTACTCATTAATAATTATTTTTCAGTGCTCTAAATGGGAGTACGTGGGGTGGAGAATAATAGTAATAATATGAGAAGTGTTACTCCAATCTGGAGCACTACGTATGGGCTTTATGCACTATAAATAAAAAGAAGACAAATAACAGAGTCTGGTGCAGAAAACGCCACGCTGCCTGGAGGCAATTTTTAATTTATTTAATTTTTTTTAATTCTAAAAGTCTGAACAGAAACAGCTCCTGTGTCAGACCGAAGCAGCCACCTCACCGGACCTAAAACGCCACACGACAGGCGAGCGGGATCCGGGGCGGGGATGGAACCGCGCCGCGAATTCCCTGGAAAAGCAGAAATCCCAAAATCCCGAATCCCAAAATCCCAACTCCCAAAATCCCAAATCCCAAAATCCCGAATCCCACCCAATGTCCCCCGGCAGAGCCGGGTGGTGCCGCCCGCGCTCCCCCTCCGCACCCCCCATGGTCTCTCCCGCC
>VXBU01002982.1:371234-414977 GCA_013400315.1 Bombycilla garrulus | reverse complement strand
CTCGCGGGCTGGCCGGCCCGCCGGGCCCGCCCCGCCCTCCGCCATGGCGGCCGAGAGCGGCAGGCAGTTCTGGAAGCGGAGCGCCAAGCTGCCGGGCAGGTGAGCGCCGGGGAAGGGGTGCGAGGGCCGCGCCCCCCGCGCTCCGGCTGCGGGCTGGAGCTGGAGCTCTTCCTGGGGAAGGGGCTGGCTGTGCTGGGGCTGAGGGGACCCTGCAAGGCTCGGGGGATAGCAGGAGGATCTGTCCCGGCTGAGGAGCTGGCTGGGGCCCCGGGGTTCGTCCCTGAAGTAGGGGGGATGCCAGGGCCAGCCCAGGCTGTGGGACGGGAATTTTGCTGCTGGAAGGCTTAATGTACAGGGGACGAGGGTAGGGTCAGAGCTGCTCGCTCCGCTGTAGGACGAGGCAGGCAGTGTGGGGGCTGCGGGGACCCCTGTGTGCCCCCATGGGAAGCGGGATCAGGGTGCCTCGGAGGCCTCTCTGGGGCAGTCTCAGAGCCAGGGCTGTGCCGTCTTCCTTTGCACAGATACTGAAAACTCATCCTTGCCGAGGTCCTTGGAGCTGTCGCTTGGGTGGCAGCAGTTCCTGATAACGCAGGAACCCCCATTGCCCTCTGCTGTGTGAGGCGTCGCTCCTGGGCCCCCTCCGCTCAAGGGGAAGGACTGTGAGGGCTCTGCTTGGACCTCCCCTGGCTCAGTTCCTCTGGCTGTGGTGTCCTGGTTCCTCTCAGGGCACCTTTGCTCTCTCAGCTGTGGAAGAAACGAGTGAATTGTGTGATGGACGTGGTGTTTAGGGAGAAGAGGCTGGTGTTGATGAAGGAGGGGCTCCTTACAACGCCTTGGGAGCAAGGCTGACGTGGAAAGAGGGCATCAGCCTTTCTGTGGAGGCTCTCTCAAGTGCTTTTCCTGCCTGGTGCTCCTCACTTTTGCCTTATCTGAACCTTGCCCTTCGCCTCCTGGGGCACGGCTGCAGTCTGAAATGCTTAGTTGGCTTTAAATCTGCTGGGCCAGTTAAATATCTTTTTAATGCGCTTTCACTCAGCTGTTTGTCACAGTGCAACTCCTTCAGGTTGGCTGGACAATCCACGAGTGTGGGGAGCAAAGGGAGAGCAAGGAGCTCTCTGTTCCTCCTCTGCTGCTCCCGTGGGAGGGAAATCCTGTGCTTTCCTTGGGTTATTTCCTGGCTGCTCCTGTCTCTTACCCAGAGGTCTCAGCTGGTGGGCTTGGACACCACCTCTCTTCTGCTTTTGGTGATTTCTGAGCTTTGCCTTGGAAAGCTGGAACCAGGTGAACCGGTCTGGCCGGCAGCCGGTGCTGCCTGTGACACTCTGCATCAGGAAGCTTTTGGCAGTGCTCTCTCCTTCTCCTGACTGCCTGCTTGGCAGATATCCCACAGCCAGGAGCCTTGTCACCTCCTGGGTGCTGCTCATTTCCAGGGACAGTCCCCAGCAGGTCCTGACTCAGGGTGGAGATGGGATGTGCTGCACTCACTAGACATGAAACTCCTTTTCTTCTTTTTCCTCTGAGCTTTGAGAGACCCTCCTGTACAGATTCTTGGCTCTCTCCTTTCTTTCCCCTGACAATCTGGCAGAGGGAAGCTTTGTAGGGACTTGGATACTGTGTTAGCTTCCTTTTTCACTTTGTGTGTTTGGTCATTTAGTTGTATTAGCTTTTATTTGCTAATAAAGTTGATTAGCTTTTGGTCCCTGTAGATTTAGGGTGGATTTTAGGTGTAGGTTTAGAACTGGCAAATGCTGTTTTGTTTTTCCAGTGCTGTCTTGTGGTTTTTGCACTGGGAATTCTCTGCCTGGTAATTTTCTAGTGATGTGTTGGCTGAGTGCTCCGGGTTGTCCTCTGTGATGTGTTGTTTATTCCCTGCTCTTTAGAGAAATGGGCAGCCAGGGTCTGCTGGGGTTATTTAAATGCTCTTTTAAAGGGGGAGAAACAGCCACAGTAAATGTGCTGTGTGTCCAGAGGGCTGTGCTCTGCTCCAGTGCCAATAACCCAGCNAAATGTGCTGTGTGTCCAGAGGGCAGTGGTGGTTCATGGCTGTGCTCTGCTGCAGTGCCAATAACCTTGCTGACCCTGTGAGGTGTCACAGGGAGCACAGCCGCTGTACTCACACCACTGCTCACCCTGTACCCTACACTGAGCATCCAGGTAACAGGAAATGCCTGTCCCACAGAGTTCTGGGCACTCATCCAGGCTGGGAGCACAGCTTAGATCAGCTTGAGACTCTTCCTTTGGGAGTGTCTGGGTTGTAAGACTTCAGAAAGAGCTGTGTGCAGGTGGGACCCTCTGCCATTGTATCAAAGATTGATTCAGAACCAGGGGAATTCAGAATTCCTCTCTCTGACACATCCTTCACTGCTCTGGTGAAGTCCAGGCCTTCCAAGGTGAACCCAAGCAGTTGCCCAGTGGCAGCCTGTGGTCCCTGGCTCCTGGATGTGCTGGGACAGTGTGAGTTTGGGAGAGGCTCTGGGGCTCCTGTCCTGCAGGGAGCTGCCCCAAGTCACTGGGAGGCAATGCTGCTCTGGAGAGCTTGTTCCTCTTACTCCTCATCATCTCTTTGCTATGTCCACCATGGAGGTGCCTCTGCTTAATTGCTGTCCTGACTTCCAGGTGCTCATTAGTCATCACACTCTGTCCTGGGTTTAATCCTCGGTGGATAAACTCAGTGAGGCACGAGGAACAAGCCCTGCAGTGCTGAGCCCACCCTGGCTGGGCTGCTCCACCAGGATCTCTGTGTGCTGTGCTTGTTCCCAGCCTCTGCCCTGGCTCTCTGCATCTCTCCCCTGCCAGCTGGACCTGTTGCTCTGCATCCTCAGCTTGTTCCCAGCTGCAGCAGGCTGCCATCCCTGTCCTCCAAGGCTGGGCTCTGCTGGTTTTACTGCTGGGCACCATCTGCAGCTCCTAGAAACCAGGCCAGCTCTATTGACCCAAGAGAGGCTTGTTCCTTGTGTGCCAGCTCTGAAAGGGCCTTTGTCTCTGCCATGGCACTGCAGGACTTTTCCAGAGGTTGTTTTCCAGGGTGGGGTGGCTGTGAATAGTTCGTCTAATGCAGGTGATAGCTCAGGATCCCTGTCTCACCTGCAGAGTGCAAAACCAGCCATGAGCGTGTTTTTAGTAGCTCCTCTCTGAGGTGATGCTCCCCATGTCGGGCCTGGAGCCCTGAGGCTCCTTGTCCCACAGGTGCCAAGGAACTGGGATGTGGTGACTCATTTCAGGCCACATAGGAAGTAGTTGATTAAACCGGGATTTGGACCCGAGTCAAACCACGTAGTGTACCAGGCATTCCTTCCCCGTGGCACTGGCTGTGATCCTGAGAGCCAGCACGGGCTTCAAACCCTCAGGCACATGGATGGAAGAGCCCCAGTGGCACTGCCTGGGGTCCCTCCCTGTCCCCAGGGCCTGGGAGGGTGAGTTCCCCTCGCTGGAAGCCCCCTTGCTGGAGAAGAGAACAAAGCTCAGTGTGTGCAGCAGGTTGACCGAGAGCTGTGCTGACGTGGAGTGAGCTGTGGTGCAGCAAAGAGCAAATCTCAAATCCCAGCTCAGGCTGGGCCGGGCCCAAGAGTTTAAACAAGGCTCTTCTTTGCTCCTGCACAGAACAAATCTTCACCTGCGTGTGGCATCTTGGACCTAAGGATTGTAAGTTACAAGGGTTTTGAAGCTGCTTTTGGTCTTTTATTCGGCTCCTGATAGCAGGCAAGAAGCATGACCCCAGTTTGTGATGAGATTATTTGTAGGACCCGTTTTTACAGCATCTTGGGTTTTTTTTTCTTCCCCTTCCTGCAGCATTCAGCCTGTCTATGGAGCACAGCACCCTCCACTGGATTCCAGGCTCACCAAAAAGTAAGTGTTTGTCTCCTGGAGGTGCAGGCCACGAGGCCTGGCAGCTCTGGGGCTCAGCTCTGCAGCAGATGGAGGTGTCCAGCATCCCTGGCACTGTGATATTGCAACAAAGAGGGACAGCACTGGGCTGTGGTGCTGCCCTGAGCTCCACGAAAGCTTGCAGGGTGCCCTTCATGGCCAGAAATCCATACAGTGACACCCACATCAAAGGAAACAGACCTTTCTCCTTTTTTATTTTTAATTTTTTTTTTTTTAGCAGTGTGTGATCCTTCTGCTCCTCTTGGAGCTGGAGGAATTAAGGGGAAGGGAGGTAAAGCTGCCCAGCTGCTACAAGGCTGGAGAACTGCAGCAGCCTTCCCAGCAGGAAAAGGCAGAATTCCTGGTCTGAGCTGCCTCCTTGTCCCTGTCCCTTGCTGTGTAGTGGTGAAAGTTCCCTGCTTCAGGTGGTGGACTTTGCCTCCTGTAGCTTAGGAGTAAATTCCTGCTGTGCCTGAGGAAGGACCCAGGCTGGTCTGGCTGCTGGGAACAGCTGCAGCTGTTCTGGGAATGTCCATGGAAGGACCTGCTCTGCCTGCCCTCTGACATGCCTCTCTCCAGGTTGCAAGACTTTTTTTGGGTGGTAATCTACCTGTTCTGTGTGGGGTGGGGGAAGGCAGAACTGGAGGAATTGTACCTGTCTCCCTTGTGCCCTTCCGAGCCAGGAAGGCTGGCACCTCTCCAGCTGTGTGCTGCCACTGTGGCCTCTGAGACTGCTGTCACAGCAGCCTGGGACAGCCACTCCTGACAGAGGGCAGCCCAGGGAAAATGAACATATTCCTTAGGTCTGGGAGGAGGAACTGGAAAAAGGGATTGGAGTGAGGGCATAGAGAAGGGAAGGAAAAGGAGAAGGGATGGAAAAGGAGAAGGGAAGGAAAGGAAAGGAGAAGGAAAGGAGAAGGAAAGGAGAAGGAAAGGAGAAGGAAAGGAGAAGGAGAGGAGAAGGAAAGGAGAAGGAAAGGAGAAGGAAAGGAGCTCATGCAAAAGCAGGGCTCTGATCCTGTTCCTCTGGCTCTCAGCTTCATCAAGGACCGCTCCAAGGCCAGCGGGCTGCCCATGAAGAGCAAGAAGGCCTCGAGCTTCCACGAGTTTGCCCGCAGTACCAGCGACGCCTGGGACATCGGGGATGATGAAGATGAGGACTTCTCCTCCTCCTCCTCGTCCTCTTTGCAAACGCTGAACTCTAAGGTGGCCAAGGCCACGGCGGCGCAGGTTCTGGAGAACCACAGCAAGCTGCGGGTGAAGCCCGAGCGGTGCCAGGCTGCCCTCGGGGACCTGCCCACCAACTGCAAGGTCATCAAGTCCAGCAGCGAGGCCCAGCTCTCCAGGAGCTCTGGTAAGAGCAGCAGCCCTTCAGCAGCAGTCTCCTGCTCCAGTGCTCTCTTACTCAGCTCAACTGCTCGTTGCTACTCCCAGTTTGGGCAAGAGGCTGTGACACAGCCCGTAAGCACAGCAGAGGTTTTTTTCTTCCTTTTAGTATCCTGTACTCCAAGGAGCCATTTTCAGAGGCCTGGCTTTACTGCTTGTGTCCTCAGCTGCTCAGTTTCCTGCTACAGACATGTCTGTCCCAGAGTGTTCCATGTTCTGGGTGCTAAGTCAGTTTTGACATCTGTTAAGTTCTTGTTGGGACCTGCTCACTGTCTGCTCCCACAGGGGTTTGTTGTGCTTGCTGCTCTTAGCAAAGGTCTGGGTGAGGTTGTGTTGACACAGCTTGGGCAGGGAATTGGGCAGCAGCAGCAGTCCCTGCTCACTGTGCCTTGTCTGTGCAGTGAGAGCACCTCAGGAGCTGGCACTGGCAGCACATCAGCTCATCTCTCTGCACCAGCAATTAACTTGATTGGTGTTTGCATCTGGAGAGCAGAGCAGATCTGAACGTCAGTTCTGCTTTGTCTCCTGTGTCCTGCCCACGTGCAGAGGGAAGTCTGATCCACTTGCAGCCGGGTGTCTGCGTGCAGGAGGAAGAAAATGAGGCAGAAATGGGGGAAAGTGGTGGAAGAGCCACAAGAGATGCCTGTGAACTGCTGATACACTGGAGTGGGCCAGTGGTGCTGAGGAGCAGAAGGGTGGAATGTGCAGTGTCTGTGCTCTGGGGGAGCGAGGTGCGGCTGGGCAGGTGGAAGCTCCTTCCCCAGCTCAGTGCAGTGTCTGCTCCTTGCTAGAGGAGGCCTGTGTGCGGAGCCCCCTGCAGAAGCAGCAGTCCCTCCCCCTCCGGCCCGTCATTCCCCTGGTGGCTCGGATCTCTGACCAAAACGCCTCCGGGGCTCCCCCTATGACCGTGCGGGAGAAAACGCGCCTGGAGAAGTTCCGGCAGCTCCTTTCCAGCCACAACACCGACCTGGGTGAGTGGGGCAGGGTGAGGGTGCCTCCGGGTGGGCAGAGGGGGCCTGCTGCCTGCATCAGGTGTGCTTTGGGGTGGGAAAAATCGCTGCCTGCGGTTGTACCAGATGGGTGTTGGCAGGAGTCGCTCTGCTGGCAGATGGTGATGTCCTCCAGCCCCTCCCTGTCTGTCCCTGATCGCTCTCCCTGGTTGGGATCACTGGGGACTGGTGGGCTCTGCATGAGAGCTGAGGACCTGGCACATTGCTGACCCTGCAGCTCCCAGTTCTGTGCCCCAGCTGGGCTGAAATCATCTCTGCTCTCCTTGCAGCAGACCCACGTCCTCAGTCACTGCTAGTGTGGGAGCCTTCCTGGAGGCTCATTGTCTCCAGAGCCTGCAGGAGCAGACTGGGCTTTCCTCTCCTTCTAGGTGTAGTGGTGGCTGGACGTGCCTAGGATCTAATGCATTGCCACCACTGTCCGTTTGCAGATGAGCTGAGGAAGTGCAGCTGGCCTGGTGTGCCCAGAGAGGTCCGGCCTGTGACGTGGAGGCTGCTGTCAGTAAGTACTGGGAGCTGTGACACCACAGTCTGGGAGACCGTGCCACCCCGGGGACAGTGCTCCTGCACCTCCCTGTGTCCCACAGCCAGCTTGGCTTGTGTGTGCCCAGTGCTGGCTCCCAGGTGAGCTGTAGGGTTTTTGGTCAGGGAATGCCATTGCTGCATCCTTTTAAAGCTCAGACTGGTGTGGGAGCTGGGTGGTTCACTCTCTTTGGGGAGCTGAATCTGATGAAGTTGGATTACTCCAATATCAGGGGCTGGGAAAGCCAAATTCCATGAAAGCTCTTTCCCCAGCTTGGCTTGTGTGTGCCCAGTGCCCAGCTCCCAGGTGAGCTGTAGGGTTTTTGGTCAGAGAGTGCCATTGCTGCGTCCTCTTTGAGCTCAAAGCCCACACTGGTGTGGGAACTGGGTGGTTCACTCTCTTTTGGGGAGCTAAATCTAAGGAAGCTGGATTACTCCCAAGATCTGGGGCTGAGAAAGCCAAATTCCATGAAATCTCTTTCCCCAGCTCTTGAGTAGTGTGCAGTGTGTGTGTGTGCAGGATTTCAGGGGCTGGTGAGGGAGGCAGTGCCTGAGCTGGGCTCTCCCCCTGCAGGGCTATCTCCCTGCCAACTCGGAGCGCAGGAAGCTCACCCTGCAGCGCAAGAGGGAGGAGTACTTTGGCTTCATCCAGCAGTACTACGACTCCAGGAACGAGGAGCACCACCAGGACACCTACAGACAGGTGGGAACTCTCCTCCTGCCTTTCTGCTTTGGGCACAGCCCTCTCCTCTCTCTTGCTGCTGCTTGTCCCCATGGGTGGGGTCGTGCCAGGACTTGCTCTGGCTGTAGCTAGGAGGAGTTTTCTCTTTGGGGAGAAGGCACCATGGTTCTGTCCTTGTTAGATTAAGCTTTTCATAAATTGATCTAAACTAAATTTCTGCAGCTCTGAGCTACCTGCCTGCACATGAGCAGAGCAGACTGTAGATAACTGATTTTCTGCAGCTTTATCTGCAAATAACTGCAGATAACAGATGATTTTCTCAGTCCAGCTGTCATCTGTGCCTGTCAGCTCTTGCCTGGGGGAGCCCTGATGGTGGATTCCCCTCTCTTAGCCTGTGACAAGTTGTTGTGGCCCTGGAAAGCACAGCTGGTGTGTGTAACCCACCTTCTTTTCCAGATCCACATTGACATTCCAAGGACCAACCCACTCATTCCCCTCTTCCAGCAGCCACTCGTCCAGGAGGTAAGGGAGGGGTGGAGCTCCTGCCCCACATTTGCCATGGGATGTGTGTGTGGTGAGGCCAGCACTGCTCCAGGAGTTCACTTTGTGGGGAAACTTCCCTGCCTGACAGCTCCTGGTGCAAATACCTCCTGGAACTGTCTGGTCTTGTCCCATGTTTCGGAAAGACATCAGCCTTGGAGCTTGGGGGTTAGGGGATGATCTCTTCTTTGGCAAGATGTAGCCAAAAGCTGGTAAAAACCTGAAGCTTTTGTTTTGAGACAAATTGATGGTGTTTACCAGAACACAATTTTGCTTCAAAACCTTTCTCATGGGAGCAATCTGGGCAGGGATGGGTTTGAGAGGTCGCCAGGAGGTGTGAGCACCTGGAAAGGAGCTCAGTGTGTGTATGTGGTGTGTCAGAGCCTGGGGCAGTCTGGGAACGTTGGTTGTTGTGAGGGAGCTGCCCTGTTGGGAATGATCCTGATCTGTGGTGTTTTTCTGAAAGAACTGTGCTGATACCTCATCTTGCCACCTGATGTTCAGCCAAGGAGGCTGCTCTGCCAAGAGGCAGCCCTGTCCTGTGGATATTAAACTGTCTGGGGTTTGAAAAGTTGCATTTCTCCAGGCAGAGGTTTTGGTGAGGAGCCTGAGCTGTGTTGTCTGAAGAGCAGGCTGGCCTGTGTGCGGGATTCTGACACAGGAGTCTCTCCTAGGACTTCTATGCTTCTAACATCAACTACTGCTGCAGAACAGCCTGTCAGTGCATGGTCTGCACTCCCTGAGCTTAGCAGTTATGCTTTTCTGCCTACCCTTTGTGCATGGCTAATGCAGGTACCTGCTTTCCCTGGTTCTTCCCTAGATTTTTGAGAGAATCCTGTTTATCTGGGCCATTCGCCACCCAGCCAGCGGCTATGTGCAGGGCATCAATGACCTGGTCACCCCGTTCTTTGTTGTGTTCCTCTCTGAGCACGTTGGTAAGTGACACTTGCTGCTCTCAGCGCTCCGACCTTGGGGTTTGAAGAGGTGTGAAGTGCTGGCATGAGGAGAACTTGCTCTGCTGGAGAAGGGGATGGTGCTCTCTTCCTTCACAGTGCCTGGGCCAGGCTGGAGTTGTATTTTGACCTCTTGCTGTATCTCTGCTCGCTGGTTTCAGTTTCATAACCTTGCTGAGCCCCAGGGAAGGTGAAGTGCTAAGGGTGGGTTTGCATTTCAATGCACTTAACAACCTCACAGCTTGGAGGGGAATGGGATCTGCTGGGCACTGAGGGAGCTCAGGCACAGCCCTGATATGCAGAGCTGGAGGAGAGTCTTGCTGTCAAAGCTTGGACTTGGCAGACAATTCCTGCTCTAGGAGGAGTGAGTGAAGTCTGAAGAGACCCTGCTGAGAATGTAAAATAAACTGTTTAAATACAGATTCCCTCCCTTGCTGCTAGGACAGGTGTGTTTCCCAAATGAGCATTTCAGAAAGCAAACTGATTTCTCCCTGCTGCTTCTGGATTTCTTGTCAGCCACTTGCCTTTCACTGGAGATCAAGTCCTTTCCACCCGTGGTGTTTTTATTCTTTCTCTGGCTCTAGCTGTGTTTTGGAGTTGACATTAATGCTGGGATGTCATAATCCCTATGTTTAAAGGCTCTTAGTGTTCACTGTAAATATAAGGAAAAAGGAATTTATAAGACTGTATTAGTGACAGAAATCCTGTTGGATGAATATTTTTAAGGTCTGATCCAAAAGTTGAAGTGAGTGAAAGCCTTGCACTATCAAGCTGAGGCTTTGCAAGCTACTGTGGAGCACTGATCAGCTCTGCTGAGGGCCTTGTGAAGGGCTGGGCCAGCCACAGTGCTCAGGCTTGATCCCTGGGAGCTGCTGTTGCTCCTCAGCCTGAAGGAGAGGGCACCAAGCGTGGCTCTGATGGCAGCTGGAGTGAATTCCCTTCTGTGGAAGAGCAGGTCAGATCTGAGCAGGTTCCCTTTGAGAGGCTTCTGCTGTGGCCTGAGCAGCATCCGTGGCATCCAGTGCTGGCAGAGCCTGCTCAGGATTGATTTATTGGGTTTGCAGCAGAGCTGTGCACAGTGGGTGACCTAGGCAAGAGGGGAGCTGGTGTGAATCACCAGAGCTGCACTGGTACCTGCTGTGACTTCCTGCAGTCCTGTCCCCTGCTGGGTGCCAGGGATTAGCTCTGCCTGCACTCACAGCAGAGTTCCTGCTGCAATGGTCCTGCAGGGCTGTGTGCTGGGTTCGTGCTTCTCCCATCTTCCAGGGCTGTTTTCACTCCCAGCTGAAATTTCTCCCCATCTTCCAGGGCCGTTTGCAGCCCTGATTGAAGCTTCCTCTCTGGATGTGGCCTTCCTGTTTCCAGCTCTGTCTGAAACTTGGGTTGCAGGGAAAGGCTCCTCTTCAGGAGAGCAGTTGTGCTGGATTTGGCCAAACAGCAACTCTTCTGTCTCCAGAGCCTGGGATTCAAAGCCAGCCATTAGGTCATGAGCTGTCATGGTGGTTCCCTGGTCTGTGTAGCAGTCAGAGTTAAAAACCAAATCAATAATTGCCTTTAATTTCCATGAGGAAGAGCTGGCAGTGGTCAGTCCCTCATAACCCCTCTGGAGCAGGATTTAAGTCACTGATTTGGAGCCTCCTCTCTTACAGCTGCCTTTGCAGCCAGGCCCTGAGGAGCAGGGCAGGGCTGAGGGCTCTCCAAGCTGGATCTCTGATTCTCAGCATCCCTGGAGCCTGGATCAGCTCTGTCTGTGCTGCACCCAAGTGCTTGCAGCAGGAGAGGCCTTGCAGGGTTTGTGCAGCACACCCCAAGGGACAGCTCACCTCTCTGTGGGAATTCTGTTGTTCAAAGGAAATTCTCCTTGTATTTTTCAAGCTGTATTTTCCTTGGGAAAAGGAGCAGCCTGTGTGGCTCTGGCAGCCCCTGAGGGCTCACACACCTGTGGCTGTTCCCGTGCTCACAGGGGAGGGTACAACTGGAATTTTTCCCTTACATTTTCTGGAAAGTTTGCTCTGGGAAGTTGGCACCAGCACGGGCTCCATCCTCAAATCTCCTGGGTTTGCTGCCCCTGCTCTCCTTTCAGAGCAGCTTTTGTTGATCACAAGATCCCTGGAGGAGCCCAGTGTGCTGAGCTGCTCCTCTGCTTGGCTGCCCCCCGTGTCCCCAGAGCTCCTGAGGGGCTGAGCACTGCGGCTCCCTGGGGACTTGGCCTGCTGTGTGACAGAGCTGGCAGCCAGAGCTGCTGATGCTGCTCAGCTGTGAAACAAAGGCCAGGGTGACAACCTGGTGTTCTGCTCCGTGCAGGGGCTTCTCCTGAAGCAGTCTGGACCCCACTGCCAGGTTCATTGTAGGCTTTGGTCCATCGTCCCGTGCTTTGGGCAGGTATTGTAATTGCAGACAGCAAATCATCTTTTCTGTAGATCGGTTTAAATCTCTCTTTGGAGCTCACCAGCTGATTGATGTGTTTGGTTGATGATGTCTCCCCTGTTTTTGTTACCAGCCCAAGGCCTGAAACATCCTTCGGTGGGCTTGTCTGGCATCCCCTCGGAGGGCTGGAAAAGGGGAAAAGGAGGATGGTTTGGGCAGGGAATGGTCAGCAGCTTAGCAGTCACTTCCAGGGGGCAGTTTGGCAGGTTGCTGTGTTTGAAGTTGACACAAACAATGAAACAGCGTTACCAACAAACTCCAGGCCCTTGTGTGCAGAGGCATGAAGTGCAGCTGCCTCGGGGCAGGGTGGGAGCAGCCTGGCCACACTGCGGTGCCTTGGTGCCTTTCCATCAGCACCGGGGAGGGGGCAGGAAGGATGTGGGCCTCTCCAGGTCCTGAAGGGGGGAACTGAAGGGAGAACTTTCACAGGAAGCTTTTTTTTCCCAGCTGCCCTGCATGCTTTGGGGACTGGAGGAGCCCATTATTAACCTGCGTCTCCCAAGCCTGCCTGAAGGCATCCCACTGACACTGTTGGCCTCTTCTTTCTGAACAATACCTTGAATCCAGGGGCTGTTGCCTCTTTGACCAGCCTCAGAAAACACCAGCTAGGCTGAGGCAGGAAGAAGCTCACCCCCAGAGTTTTCCAGTCCCTGAACTACCCAGACCCCTTCTGCCAGGTGGGACCAGTTGCTTTTTCCACCCAGTCTGGATCCAGACCTGCTGCTTCTTCCAGGTGCTGGGCAGGCTGCAGGGCACCCTTGGCAGGTTTAGCTGTGGTGTTTTCCCCTTTGTCCAGCGTGGCAAGATGGCTCCTCTGCTGTGATGCTCTCCTGACTCCTGCATGGACACCACTGCCTCAGCTGCATGGAAGCTTTGGGCCTCTGCCACTGACTGATCCATGATGGAGAATTCTTCCTCCTGACTGATGGCTCGTGCTGCAGGAAGAGCTCAAGGGAGGTGTTGAGGCTGCAGGAGCAGCTGAGCTCGTTGTTGGTGCCCTCTGGATGGGCACAAGCTCCCAGCACCTCTGGGGAGGATGGGGATGGTCTGGCAGCTGAGGAATTGGGGCAGGAATGAAGCTCAGCACCTCCTGGAGGAACCCATATCCCTGTTTTTGCAGGGCATCAGAGAGGGCATAGCAAGCACAGGGATAGTGAGCTTTCAGCCCCTCCCAGCTCAGGTCCTGCAGCCCCTGTGCTGAGTCACTCCCAGCTCTCAGGGCTGTGTTTGCGTTCCAGCTCCCAGGGGCAGAGCTCAGAGGTGAGCTCAGCGTGCCCAGGTGTGTCAGTGCTGGCCCTGCAGTAGCCTGTGTGTGACACCACGTCCATCCCTGGTTCCAGCCTTGCAGGAGAGGTTGTCCTGGCTTTGGGACTGTCTGGCAGAACAGCAGGGCTGTGGAGGGCAGCAGTGCCATGGCCAGTATTGATCCTGTTTGCTTCTAGCTGCCTTTGTCACTAAATCCCAGCCACAGTGCAGTGAAGTCACTGTTTCCCTGCAAGCAGGAGCAGAAACTCGGGTGAAGGGAATGGGGACTCTGGTGTCACCACTCATCCTGACCTCCACTTTTGTCCTGGGCCCGGGGCTCACTGCAGGCAGTGCAGACTTGCCCAGAGCTGTGGGAATTTGTGAGTTAAGACTGGGCTTAACTCTCCTCCAGCAGTGCAGTCCTGCCCTGAGCCCCCCCTGCCAGCGTGTGGGGAGCCATTGAAGCCTCCCTGAGGAAAGCAGGGATGGGGGTGCATGGAGCTCTGCCTTCTCTGGTCTTTCCCTTCTCCTGTGTCCTCCTTGAGCCCTTTAGAAGTGACAGTCCCAGCAACTTTGCTTTTTTTGAGCCCTTTTTGCCCCTGGCTCGGTGTGGCACTGCTGTAGGTGGCCATCAGTGGCCAGAGGCTTCCTTTCAGTGCTGTCAGAGCCGTTTGCAGTTGGGTGTCTCCTTTTCCTGAGATCTCTTCGGTGCTGAGCCCCACTGCAGCCACCTGGGCTTTGCTCAAAGCCTCTTGCAGCGAGTGTTGGCTCCTGCTGGGGATCTGCTGCCCTGTTCTGCTTTGACAGGAGGTGCTGCCAGAGCTGCTCCTCTGGTCCCCTGCTGGTGCAGGCCCAGGCTGTTCCCATCAGCTGGGCACTCACCTCAGCCCTGCCCATCGTGCTCCTCCCTCCACAGACAGGTTTTGGCTCAGGGCTCATTCCCTCAGGGCTGAGCCTCCCTCTGCCACCAGTCCTGGCTGTCCCCATGTCCCTGTCCTGCTCCTTTGCCCACCCATCCTCCTCCTTCTCTGCAGGACCTCAGGAGGGAGATGGACACTAAACAGATTTTCCTGCCTCTCTCCCTACCTGGACCCTGTGAGAGTGGCTGTAGAGAAGCAGCAGCAGAGTGACAGTTTTGGATGGTGATGAGGATGTGCAGCTGGAAAACAGCTCTGCTGCTCTTTCTGCAGTACAGCATTGTGACATTAGTGGGTTCAGCTCTTGTTTGTCCCTAAAGCTCCTGGTGGCAGTTTGCTCTGGAGCTGAGCTCTGCCCCAGAGGAGAGGCAGAGGTGGGAGCAGGGTTGGAGTCAGTGGTTGTGTCCTGCCCTCCCTCCTCCAGGCAGGATCTGTTGGTGTTGGTTTTCCCCAGCCTGTGGCAGTGCCCTGCAGTCTGTCTGAGCCAAGAGGGTGGCCTGGCTCCAGCCCCAAGCCCCATCTTCTCCTTCTCTTGCTTTTTTCCAAGGAACATCAAAAATGCTTGCCAGGATTTCTGATCCTCTGAGTTTGGAACTGGGCCAGCTTAGCCCTGTTACTTAATCTGATTTAGAGGCATGACAGCAGCATGTGGGTGCTCTCTTCTCAAGGAGAAAAGGGAGACAACTGCTGGCTCAGCCAGGCCAGGAGGGCCAGACCTGTGTCTCCTGTCTCCCCACCTCAGTGCCACTGCCCTCCCTCACCTTTGTCCCCCTCCAGCCACCAGCTGAGGGTGAGCCTGGCACCTGAACAACCTGCAGGTGATTGTGCTGCAAGCTCAGCCAGCACCACTGTCACTCCATCCTCAGGCATCTCTCCTTCCACACCCTGGGGCTTCACAAGCCCATCTGAACGCAGGGAGCCTTTTTTACTCTGTGAGAACCCTTTGGGGACAGAGCTGCCACTGACCCTTGCGCTGTCAGACTCCCACTGGGTTTGAAAAACAAACATGCACAAATCTCTGCTTCCCCCACACCGAGGCTCTTCATACATGGGGCAGCTTCTGTTTGCTGGAGCTCTTGTGTCAGCTGGGCTCCAGCAGAGGAGGAACCCCACGAAGCTGAGCCCTGTCTGCCACGTGGCCCAGCTGTTCCTGTGCTGCATTTAACTCAGTGCCTTTTTTGCTGCCCAGGAAAGATCTTTGTGTGCTTTTGGGTCCTTGCAGCTATGCCTGAGGGTCCTGCTCTCCCAGAGAGCTTCCTGAGCTTTGGCAGTTCTTCCTCATGCGTGCTCAGAGCTGGAAGCCTCTCATGTGCTGGTGCTGGGATGATGCTGATGGATCCAGCTGGGAGCAGGAACTGGCAGCTCCCTTGTGCTGCCCCAAGGCACAGGCAGTGTTTCCTGCCCTGGTTTCTGGCTGCAGTGAAGGTTTTCCCCCTCCCAGCTCTCCCAGTAGTGCTCCAAGCTGGCAGAGAGCTGCTGTCCCTAGGGCAGGTGTGCTCTGGCTAAAGGGGTTCCAGTGTCCCTGCACAGACCCTGTCCCAGAAGGATGACAGAAGTGCTGTGGGATCCCTCCCGTGGTTTCCTGGGGAGCTGGACTGGGTTCAGGGCATGACCAACAAGTCTTTTGGGGTTCTTCAGCTCAGCTGGAGAAATGGGTGAGTGCGTGGGGGCTGTGACTGTGCCAGGCACACCCCTAACACACACAGGGAGAGTTGCATCAGAGGTTGCAAAGCTTTGGCCTGATGAAGCCCCTGCGATTGTCCCTGGTGTCCCTCATCTCCCCGATGCTCTTCCCTCTGTGTTTTGCAGAGGAGGATGTGGAAAACTTCGACGTGACAAACCTGTCCCAGGATGTTTTACGCAGCATCGAAGCCGACAGCTTTTGGTGCATGAGCAAGCTGCTGGATGGGATACAGGTGAGCCTCTGGGGCCACAGGAACTCCTCTGCCCTGGCTGGGGTGGCAGCGTGGTTGTCTCCTCTGCCTGGCTGGGTGAGTGTTCTGCGTGCTCCAGCATTAGGGAGGTTTTGCTGAGCTGACTCTGTAAGTGGAATCCTGGGGAGATCCTGGGGTGCTGTGGCTGTCCTGGCCAGGGGGCTCAGAGCAGGCACAGCTCAGGAGCTCTGTCTCCTTGGCTCATGAAATCTCATCCCAACTGCTCTGGGTTTGATCGTTTCCAGCTGTTGTTAAAGCTGCTGCTCCTGACTCAGGCCTCTCCCCACAGGACAATTACACCTTTGCACAGCCAGGGATCCAGAAGAAAGTGAAAGCCCTGGAGGAGCTGGTCAGCCGCATCGATGGTAGGTGACACAGGAGTCTGCTCAGGTGTGGCACAGCAGAGGGAGGGCTCCTTTGGGACAGCCCCCAGGGCAGGGGTAAACTCCTCCTAAAACACTCATGGAACCAGAGCGGGGCAGGGTCAGCCAGAAACCTCCTGGTGACAGCACAGGGAGGAATTTGGGAGAAAAAGGTCTCAGCCTGCAAGTGTGTGCAAGGCAGTGTGCTGTGAGCAGCGTGCAGGGCGCTGAGCCCCAGGTGTGTAAGTGAAATGTGCTGTTTCAGAGCAGGTACATAATCACTTTAGGAAGTACGAGGTCGAGTACCTGCAGTTTGCCTTTCGCTGGATGAACAACCTGCTCATGAGGGAGCTGCCCCTGCGCTGCACCATCCGCCTCTGGGACACCTACCAGGTATGCAGGCTCCCCTGGCCTCCCAGCCTGGCCTGTCACTGCCACTCGTGTCCCTGTCCCCACCGGGACAGAGCTCTCCTGGCACCAGCTGGGGGAGACACAGCAGTGTGGCCCGGGATGTTGACAGCCAGCTGGGTGAGGGGTGGCCCAGGAGGACATCTGTGTCTGGGGGGGTCACTGTCCAGCTGAGCTGCAGGAGCTCACCCAGAGTTTTGGTGTCCACAGTCAGAGCCAGAGGGGTTCTCCCATTTCCACCTGTACGTCTGCGCTGCCTTCTTGATCAAGTGGAGGAAGGAGATCCTGGATGAAGAAGATTTCCAAGTAAGACTCTGAGCTTGGGGGTGATTCCCTGGGGAAGTAGAGGGGAGGGAATTGCTCTGGTTGGGAGCTCAGTGTGGACATAGACAACTGGCCCCAAGATCATCTGGTCTCAGCTTTGCCTAGAAGTAACTTGAGCCCTGGTGATAAGGACAGAGAACTGAGCTGCTGGAGGGTTCAGACATCCCATTCCAGCTCTGCTGACTGCCCTCCTGCGTGCAGCTGTAGCCCTGTAAGAGCACCCTTTATCCCAAGGGGCTTGGGGTGCTTCTCTGGTTCAGATCTAGACCCAAGCACATCTTGATGTTGTCCCTGAGCCTTTCAGACCCATGACTGTGGTGAGCAAAGGTCACTGAGTGCTGCTGCCACTGCTCAGGCCAGCCCCAAGCCTGCTCTGGGTCTGTGCTCTGCCTTCAGCCTCTCCAAACTAAACACCTTCCCCTCTTCCAGGGCCTTTTGATGTTGCTACAGAACCTGCCCACGATACACTGGGGTAATGAAGAGATTGGGCTGCTGCTGGCTGAAGCCTACAGACTCAAGTACATGTTTGCAGACGCCCCGAACCATTACCGCCGATAGGTGCCCAGCCCGGCTCCTCGCCCGCCCCTCGTCCTGGCCCGATCCGATCACTGTGGCATTTTTGTCATCCCAAGTCCTCGGACACTCCAGCCAGGAGCTGCTCCTTGCTGTACAAAGCTCACCTGAACTCTTGTCTTAACTCTGAACGTGTGCCTGTCTGCCACTCCATGCGCCTGGATGTGCCATTTGACAATTCTCAGTATTCACTCCGTGCTGGTGGCTCACGCCAGGAAAGGAGGCTTCAAGGGGCCGAGGGAGAACGTGGGAGAAGCTTTCCAGATCAACTGAGCCAGAGATGAAGCCCTCCTGTCCTCTCCACTCCCTGTCCTGGGCTTGTCTGGCTGGGACCACTTGGGCTTTGCTGCTCCCGTTGCCCCGCACCAAGTGTGCTGCCCCATCTGCTCCCTCCTCTCTTCTGACACCGTTTGCGCCAAGTCCCAGATGAAAATGCCTTATCAGAGACCTGCCTGGCTGCAGAATCCTTCCCCACCGGGGTGGCAGGGCAAGAAGTTTCTCTCAGGGTCCAGAGACCCCCCCAAGCACTTTGTGGGGTCACCAGAGAGTCCCTCGTGCCTGCCCTCCCTCCTTCTCTCCATGCTCCTCACCTACCTCTCCCCCAGGGCAGCACGACGGGGGCCACGACCACTCCATCCACACCCCTGCAATGCCGTGTGCCAGCTCGGTGGAACTTTTGGTGACTGATGTTGTGTGAGTGCAGCCCCAGGCAGGGTGTGGGGAAGGCACGGAGGGGGTGCTGGTAGGGAGCAACACCTCTCAAAAACCTCCTGACGACGTCCCCGCTCCTCCGAGGCGTTCTGTGTATATTGTGTTCTTGTGTATATGGGTCAAAGATGTACAATATATGTCTTCTCTTTGTAGCAGATTTTATATTTATAACATGAACCCCTTGTTGTCCCCATCCTCTCCACGCCTGAGAAGGATGCCTGGCTGTGGTGGTGCAGGGTTTTGAACCCCTCTGGAGGTGGGGGGTTGTTCCAGAGCTGCAGATTGTGCAGTGACAGAAACTCAGCTCAGGCTTTGGGCAGAGGAGGGGATGGCAGCTCCCAGCACAAGCAGGGGAGAGCCCGTTGGAGACACAGGGTGGGCAGTGCTGGCAGAGCTCCCCGGGCCCTGCAGGGCAGGGCTGGGCAGGGAGGGACAGTCCTGGAGGCAGGAGAGGCTTCCCCAGCAGCCAGGACAGCTCTCAGTGCTGTCCCCACAGCATCCCTGGGGCTGGCCTGCCCTGCTGCTGGTAACTCAAACAGCTGGGGATGTTCTGAGGGGCTGAAGCTCTGTGCTGTGCCACGGGCTGGATTTGGGAGGGTGTGAGGGGACAGAGCTGGGCCACCCTGGGTTTCTCCCAGCATTCCTGCTGGGCCAGCAGGGCTTTCCTGGCAGGGGTTGGAGGCTCCCAGTCCCTCCAGGGTCCCTTTCTGTTCCCAGAGGGGAGAGAGCAGCACGCAGCGAGGCTGGGGCCAAGCATGTGACAGGCAGAACCTTGTTGCCAATAAAACTCCAAACAGTATCTCCAGATACCACTTTCCTAAGGTGCAGTTGTTTTTCTCAGGCATTTGGACTTTCTGTTTGTGTGTGCCTTTTGTTGTTTTCCTCTGAGAGACAAACCTAGTGCTCTTTCTTTTAAAGCATCTATTAAAAAAAAGAATTTTAAAAACTCCAAACAAACAAACCCTACAAACAGAAACAGCACAAGGTGGGACCTCTCCATGCAGCACCCACTTGTGTCACCCCTGCACAGGGGACACAGGACAAGGAACCCCTCCCTGTGTCACCTCCCTGTCCTTGCTCTTCCCACCTGCACCTGGGACCCCTGGGATGATTAAAAGCCATCAGGGTAATTTCTGGATTTCAGGACAACATGAGCAAGGAAGAACTCTTTCTGAGGGTGGTGTTTTGTTGTTTTGGTTTTTTTTTCCATACATTAGAACATTTATTTCTCAGAGAGAAAATATAGTCTCAGACAGTCAGATTATAGTAGGTAAAATTAGCTTTTTTTTCTTTACAAGCATAGATTTTCATATTACTTCTCTTATACCATCTGATATAAACAATTCTAGAAAGCAAATAAACTCACTTTCTACAATAAATAGAGCAATCTGTGCTTTACAGCAGACTGACAGTAACATTTAGGTTCTGTAGCAACAACAGGATATCAGCCAATCCAAATTCTAAAATCATTTAAAAACCAAACAAAACGGAAAAAAAAAATAGACCAACTCCCAAGACCTTAAAACATATACACAGGTCACTAGTCCACAGCTGAGCTACCACCTGGAGAAGTGTATGTTCCTTTAAATAAATTACACCGTGTGCATATAAAAGACCCAGCAACACAACTGAGGACTCCAAGAATGGTGACAAGAGGTCTAAATAATTTAGAACATTTTACAGCTATATACACAACATCCTTCCCTAGCCACACTCCATGGGCATTATTATCACTATTAATATTTTTACAAACTCCTATGCCCCATCTCTCTATGTTACAGGAATCTTAAAATTCCTTCAAATGCAGTTCCATGCCCCAATGTATAAGAAGTGGTATTTTAAAAAAGTAGAGCAAGTAGAAATGGCAGTGATTACTCCCTACTATTCATTATCATTAATTATTATTATTATTATTATTATTTTGACTCCACATTCTCTTCAATATGAAAAAGTTAAAAATAATTAAAAAATACTGAGTTAAAAAGCAAAATGATGATATTCAATCTACAATCTTGCTTTGCACCTTTGGCTCTTTAAAATGGGAAAGCAAAGAGGGATATGCAACAAAAGAGATCAGAGAAATCATAAAGTCCTTGGCTAATAGAAAAGATTTAGTCACCAAGTTCCCAAACAGCAGTTTGTCCCTGTTTTTTGTGGGTTTTTTTTGCAATGCAAACCCAAACCAACAGGGAGTGTCTGGGTTTACCTGGATGACAACACTGGAGACCCACACACCAGGGAAGGATGTGCACGTGTGGGAGAAGGTGAAACAGCAGAAGGGTCCTGTGCTCTGCTCAGTGCTTGGTTTCAGTCCAAAATGTGGCAGAGGGAAACGGGGAGACAGAAAAGAGGGGAGGGAGGGGAAAAGGAAGAGGAGCCTCACACCAAATGTGCATAAACCAACACAAAAGATGCAACTCCCTCCAACCCTGATCAACCTCAGCGCCTGCAGAGCTGCTCCAGCTCAACAGACACCTCCAAAATTACTTCTTAAAAAAAGGAAGTTACCTTTTCTTAGGTACTGTGCTAAGTCATGATGTGAAATGTTACTGCAACAAGCAGATTCACAGAAATCAGAACTGAAACGTGAAACTACAAAATCAATTTCTAGGACATACATATAGACACAGATCAGGTAATTTGATTTTCATCTTTAAAGCTCTGTGCATCTGTGCATGAAACTGTGCAGGGTGGGGAAAGTCACCAAAATCTCAAGCTTTTCTAAATGCAGTGAGAGAAATCTAAACATGAAAACATGATAGATGTAGGTAGGAGAATCACAATCAGAGCTCCCAGCTACAATTCTGTGCAGTTTTTATGTGAAAGGACAATGTCATTCAAAGAAAAATGAAAAGGCCAATGATGGTTAGGGTAAATTTGGCACAAGAAAGTCCAGTTGGGATTTCTGTAAAGAATCCTGGGGGTGCCAGGTTCCCAGGAATTACCTGGGACTGGCTGACGACTCAAAACCCTGGCAGCCCAGGAGAGGCAGGGGCGGGGTGCATGAGGTCCAAACATCCAAGTGCTGTGTGCTCACTGCAGCAACTCACCTTGGCTCCTGTCAGCTTTTCCTACCTACCTTACTCCCTGCAGACTACATTTCATCTCCTGCCAGCTCTCCAGCAAGACACATTCAGGAAGAAGCTGGACCGGGGGGTTTTTGGCACATTTCAGGGTTCTCCGAGCAGCGCTGACGGCTGCTGAGCCGCTGCTCTCTGCAGAGCAGAGCTGAGGTGGGGAGGAGCAGGAGGCCTGGCCCCAGCAGCCCCTCACAGGTAGGAGGCTGGCAGGAAGGGGTTGTCCCCCTGCACTCGGCTCAGGTGGATCATGGCTCGGTCGTAGGCCACCTGCACGGATTTGCGGATGCTGGTTTTGCGGCCCTCCATCATCTTCAGCTTGTCCACGGTGTCATCCACGCCCAGGGGAAAGACTTTGTCCCGTGGCAGCCACTGCCTGCAGCGCAGGGGAGAGCAAACAGCTGTCAGCTCCTCCCTCCCCAGGAGCAGTTACCCTCAGGCAATGTATTTATTTATTAATGTATTATCGTTCACGCCTCACAGCGATGGTGCAAATGCTTAAATCCCTGCGTTTGACACAGAAGAAGCCCCTGCAGCCAAAATGCCTTCTGAGCACAGTCCTGTCTCCTTGGAGTCCTCACTCGAAGCTTTCAGTGCTCCTGGGAGCTCAGGGGAAGGTTGGAAATTCCTGTGTTCCACAAAGCAGCAAATGCAGGGATGTCCATGGTGCAAAGTGAGATTTTATCCCCAAGAAAGCTCTGTCTCGTTCCAAGAACTGTAAAGCATTAGTTCAGGTGGGTACAATGATCTGATTATCATCCAGAACCAGGATGACACATCCCAAGGCCAGCCTGACCCCAAAGGATTACTTTAATTGCAAATGCCTTGTCTGCAGCAAGCTTTTACTGTGTCATCTGTCCAAGTTAACTGGACACTGAAAAAGGTGTCACCCACCTCTCCTAATGACATCCAGCCCCTTGGAGCTGCACCTCAGCCACTGCTGGCACAGCTCAATGCACCTCCCACTCAGCCAAAATGGGCAATCCAGGGCAGCTCAGCTTCTCCTCACACAATTTCAGTCTTTGCCACCCTTTTGCGGCATCACTGAAGTCAATGAAAATTGGATCTGACTCCAAGAGGGGTTTTTACTACTTTCCTGAGGCACCTCAGCTTCCCACAAACTGCAAAAAAGGCTCTGAGTGGCTCTGAAGAGTGTAAACATGCAGCAGAGCTTGTACTCAACAAGAGCAGTGCAAAGCCAAGGACATGTTTGCTTTTATTGGGAAGATAGCTTCAATTACAGCCCTGGATTTATGATTTTGAAAACTGATGACTACAGCAACAGGAAGCATGGCAGTGCCATTGATTTTCTGCTACAAATCATTAGTCACTCTTTGCAGAACATGTTCTTTATCAAGTGGATCCTGTAATCAGGAACGGGGGAACAATGCTGTGTGCTAATAAAAAGCCTCAGGAGTTTGTCTCCTGACACCTCTTTTACCCAGAGGACACAGACACCCTCAGCAAGTGATGTAAATCTGATCCCCTCCCCAACTGCCCAAGCAGTTGGCAAACACTTTTCCTTTTCTTGCACCTTGTCCCCATCTCTTCAGACACCATAAAACCCTGCAGAGCCCTCAAATGTCAGGGGAAATCTCTCCCTCACTGCTTCACCCCTCTGTGTTTGGCTCTGCTCTATCTCCCCTCCACCCAGCAATGTTCACCCCTTCCTCCAGCCCTTCCCTGATCTCTTGGAGCTTCCCTCTCTTTCTGGAAAGCCAGCACAAACCTTCCCCAGGAGAGGAGCTCTTCAAACACCAAAGGCTTCTTTTCAAACTCCTGAAATGTTATTTTACAGGGGCAGCAAAAGAAAAGGCAAGCCCAGCACTCTTCTGTTCCCACAGCATCCCAACAGTCCAGCATCCACTAATCCACACCATAAACTGTGTTTCTGTGATCCCAGCTGCACACAGCTCCTGCTTCCTGTTTCCATTTGCTGGTTCAATAATCCAGTGGGCTCAGCATGCAGCTCTTACCTCTTCCTCTTCCAGCATAAATCTCCAATTTTACAAATTTCCCATTGTTTCACACACAGATTTCAAAGTTTTATTGATAGTTTTAAGGCTCTTCACTGGTTTATGGCTTATTATATCTGTTACCATGTTAGCATGGTCAGCAACTAATCCTAAAATCAGCAGATTCATCCTGTCTGAAGTGCAACAACAAAAAGCCTTCAGATATTTCTCTTGCTTTGAACCTATGTGCTTATACCTGTATTTTCCATCTTAAATTAAAAAATCTTGATTTGAAAACTGCTGGTACTCAGCACCTCTGAAAAATCAGCCGAGTCTAAATATGAAATAAACTCTGCATTTTGAAATTGTTAGCCTGGAAATTTTTGGCAAATCTTTTGTGTAGCCCTGGAACAGACTTGCTGGTGTTCTGAAGTCAAATGCTCTCTGTAATTTGCTGTAAATTCTCTTCATGTGCCTCAGTATTTTTGTGGTGATGTGAGCTCTGGGTGAAGGATGCTGGACTGTTCACTGTGGAAGTGGAGCTGTCAGATGTTGTGCTCTTTGGCCAGGAAAAGCAAGCTGTGTTCCTTATTTAAACTCCTCCTGCTTGCTGCACGTTTAAATTCCCAATTCACATGTAACACCAACATAATCCCTGTCTGCTCCCACATCCCAAAGATTATGTTAAACCTTCTCGCTCACACTCACCACGGAGCTGCCTGCACACACTCACCAGGTTCTCTTGTTGTCAAAGAAAAGGACAAGGAAGAGCTTTTCTCCTGCCTCTGTCTGCCTCTGCTCCCCCAGCTTCAGGACATCCATGGGGGGCACAGGGATGGGGACTCCGTTGTGCAGCAAACCCTCCCGTGGCATCTTGGGGTCGATAATCTGGGGACACGGGGGAGGACATTTAGCACAAAATCCTTCCAAGCAATGAACAGAATGCATTCTTTGTTCTGTTCTTTCAGTCTATCCAAATTAAGTCTACTTTGAGTAGGTAAGTAAAATTGATTGTTTTCAGCGTCTCTTTCAAAAAAATTTCAGCCTGAGGTTTTCCCCTGTGGGAAGGAAACCAGTCAGTCCCAAAACCAGGCACCCCATTGGAAAAAAGGGATGTGTGTGGTTCTGGCTGTAAATGCATTTACACTGATGTGTAATTCAGTTCAAACTCTGTATTATTCTGTTCAGCAAAGGATTTCCCTCCCTCACACCAAACTCCAAATCAGTGTAACGCTCCTGCTGTACTGCACAGGCAAAATGTGATTTCACAACAGCTCCATTCTGGAACAGCTCAGCTTACATCAGTGGCATTGCTCAGATTTACAGTGCATTACATCAGAACCAGGCCAAATCTTCTGAGAGCTGACAAGCAGTGCTGGCTCCATCAAGCCAGGGGAACAGAGACTACAGTAATTTTGAAGATAAGTCACAATAAATACATCAATTCTGCCCCTATAAAGCAGAAACGTCCAAGTCCACATTTGTGCTATGGCAGCACAGGAGGAGAAGAAAACAGCAGAGGGTGGCTGCAATACTCAGTCTGTTCTTCCCCTCCTAAGGGCTTGAAAAAGTAGATTGGCTTTGACATTGGCCATCTGTAGGAATTTATTAAGACACTTTGCCACCACAACAGGCTGCTATTAAAAAAAAATCCTTTTTTTGGAGGCAATCTCAGTGGTTAAATCCATTCTAAGCCACAGTTTAACTCTGGCTGTAGCCACGTGGAGAACTAAAACTGCTTTGGCTGGCCAGGATGACCAGCACATCCAGGGATGTTCCCTCTTCTGGGCTCCTACTTGGAGTAAGAGCATGGATGAGGGTCACACTTCCAGCAGAATCTGCCCTTTTTGATGGCATTAACAGATAAATATCCAAAGGCAGATCAACAGTAAGAAATAACATTCAGGGACATGCATACATGCTCTTATTTAAATCAAACATATGGCTGTTGCAGGAGGATGTAGACATGACAGAGCCAGCTGGGCACCTACAGATGGAGCTCTGCTCACCAAGCAGGAAAACGTGCAGGCAGCAGAACCTGGTGCCTGCTTTTATAAAATTTAGCTCTTCTCATCCTCACAGTACTGCTGATGACTTTCCTCAGAGGAGAGGAGAGTGAAAAGAGCTCCTACCCCTGACAACGAGAGACCACTGTTTTATGAATCCTCCGCAAAGCTCTGAAACAACGAGCACAGGGAAAGGAGAAAAACCCACATATTCCATTAATTTGGGAAGTTTTCCTTTTCTGCCAGGTTCCAGTGCACAACAGAACAGTGTTCTGGGCTACCTGAGCTGCAAGGTCAGGCTGTGGGAGAACCACAGGGCACTTACCAGGGCAGGGTAGGAGGGATAACCACGGCACTTGGCCCACACGAGCTCCAGGGGCTCCAGCTCAGCCTGGCTCTCAAAGGACATCAGGAGAGGCCTGCCTAAGGACAGCAGGAGACACAGCTTAGGAGCAAATACCAGCAAGAGGGTCACGGAAACACAAGGAACCACACTGGCATCTCACCCAGGCCTCGTTGTCTCAGTAGCAATCAAAACAGATGAACTACTCTGTACTCTTAAAGCCCACAGACAAGACAAAAAGGAAAATCACTTGTTTGTATCTACATGAACTGGATGTTTATGATACAACTCAGCAGGTACCAAACTCCAGCCTTCTTTATGCTCTGTCCAGTCAGGTTCAGCACTAAGATAAAGCCACAAGTCCTAAATCATGGCTCTGTGCATGCATGAAGCTTCACATGAACTCTTAAATACAGAAATGTTAATCAGATTGAGTCACTGAAATCAAATGGCTCCACAGGGATGGATTTGGTCATAGATATGAAATCAGCCAGTCAGGTCCTGAAAAAGGAGTAATCTTCATTAATGGAAATGTTACAGCAAGCAGTGCTTGCTCTGGGGAAAATGTTTCAATATTGGCATTGAAAACTGAATCTAGAAAATGCTGAGTACAACCCAGCTGAGCACCCTGTCAGGACAGACCTGATCTGCTTCTCCACTACTGCACTCCAGGTGTATTCTCTCCTTAATGAAATTGTATTTGTTCAGATTATGTGGATGTTTAAAATACTTAGCCAAGGTGAGGGGGGGAAAGGGAAACATTTTATATCCTAAAAAACAAGTAATTTCTATATCTGATCAATTTTGAAGGAAAAAAAGTAAGTGCTGAAGATAAAAAACTTGCATGTAATGAATCCTTAAAATTTCACTCTCATCTATTCACACTGCTTTCATTCCCTGATCAAAATACATCACTTGAAGCACATAAAATATTCTGAACACAGACCGTTAAACTCAGCCCTCATTAGACATACTAGATCTCCACACATCATCTGGAGTTTTGGTGTCTGCCCAACTTATGGAATCATTATAAAATATGTCTAAAACCACAAGGATCATGGTTTCCTGGAAGACAAAGGATACCACCCAAGCCTGCTGGGATTTTTTTCTGCCCCCAGTGAATGCAGCTCTCATGGCAGCAGCCTCACTCTGTGAGCTCACCTCCAAAGCAGACACACAAGGTCCAGGACAATAATGATTCCCAGAGAGCCAGGACAAGAGCCAGACATGAAGCTGCACAGAAAGGCACAGGAGTACCAGGGCCTCAAAGCTGAATCCTGATCTCAGCATAAACCTGCAGTAACTCTGTCACTGACACACCCTAAGAAACACAACAGTCTGGTCCTGTGAGCACTGGGAGGCTGGTGCACTGCCTTGGGGAGAATTACAGAAACATGACAATTTTACAGGTGTACAACACAGCCTGACAAAGACAGCTTTGTTACAAAGACCCTGCAAGCAACACAAGAGGGAACAGCTGTGAAGTCATCTCCAGAGAGACCCCTCTTACAATTATGATTTCCTGTTTGTGTTACAGCATCATTAAAGAGAACTAGTCCCAAAACAGCAGGAACCAGGGACAGGCACATTGCAAACACCAGCCCTAAAGAAAGCAGCTCTCCAAGGAGAGCACAGGAACCAGGAAAGGAGGAAGCAGGAAAAATGTTACATGCAATAACCTAAATTGTGTACCAAAGCAGGTAACAGTGGCCAGGCAGGCCCAGCCTGGGCAGTTTGTGCAGGGCTGGCTCCTGGTGTGCTCTGAGATGTGTCCCCTGGCTGAGGTGGCTCCAGAGCAGGGGGTGCTGGGCAGCAATTCTCACCTGAGCCACTGAAATCAGAGTCTCCATTCACACCCTCCAAGAAGGGCACCCGAGAAAGAGCCGGCTTCCCTCGACTCCGCTTGGGGGGCATCAAACCACTGCCAGGAAAGGTGGAAAAGTAGGGCATTAGGAGAAAACAGATTATCCTGGATAACAAAGACAATGGATTCCCCAAATCAGGTTAAAATACTGAAAAATTACTGCACTGCTGCATCACTGACATGAAAAGAACAGTGAATGCCTGTGCAAAATGTGATCTCTGCTGCTGAGAGCACACTGGACATCATCCCAGCTTTGCCATGAGCCATGAAAAGGCCTCACAGAAACCCAGCTGTAACCATGAGGAGGAAACCCAGTGAAGAGTTCACACCTGAGAGCTGATGTAATGATGCCTGGAGCTTGCAGGAGCTACACCAGCTGTGTATAGGCTTGAGAGATGACACAGCAGCCCTCCAGTGCAGCCCCAGTAACAAACTGGACTTGGTCAGCCCATATCCTGAACATCCTTTCAGCCCTTTACTACAAACATTTCAGAAAATGGACTACTTCCACCTCAAGCAATCATATATTTTCACATACTGTAATTTTTTTTTCTTTTACAATCTTCTAATAAGCAACCTATTGTGAGGTAAAAAGGAAAAAGGAAAAAGGAAAAAGGAAAAAGGAAAAAGGAAAAAGGAAAAAGGAAAAAGGAAAAAGAAAAGACTGGAGAGAAAGTAGTTAACAGAGCTGTTCCCAAACAGAATAATTGCACAAGCTATCCACAAGACATCAAAAATGTGAGGTGCTTGCTTTAAGTCTGTTCAGTCATGTTTGAAGTGCCCAGTTCTGCTCTTAAACTTCTGAGAGGAAGGAAGCAGCTGTTTAGTATGTGGTAGAAGCTCAGCTTCACCTGCAGTGCTGAACTGAAAATTTGAATACAAGTTTTTCCAAGTTTTGGTTCTCAAGAGCTGCATCAGCAGAGAGGATGTGCATGCACTGAGAAAGAGCAGTGTAACACACACCCATTTGTTGAAAAATCAAGCACTGCTTTTGGGACCTGCATCTTAAGAGAACAGGATGAAAACTCTGCAGCTTTTTGTCTTTTAGAGTCAACACACAAGTCAGTAACAGTCTGGGCTGAGTTTGGAACTAAGAAGTCAAAGAACAGAATCAGAGAGATTAATCCACACACAGAAGGTGTTCCAGGGAACAGTTCTGCCTGGGCACTTACCTGCAGGCTTCAAACACCAGCCCACTGCCCAGGGCAGAGCTGCACTCGGAGTCAGAGCCACTCCCTGCATGCTTTGCAAAGCCATTGGTCACTCCTGCCAAGGAGACAAATGACAATGACAAGGAATGACCCCTGAGAGCATCCCCAAGGCCAGAGCAGGCACAAGAAGCCATGACCTTCCCCCAGCCCATGGTCCCAGCACCCCCACACTCCATGGGCTCACAAATCCAACAGCCACACACAGGGAAATTCATGGCAAAGCCTCTGTGGTTTTCTCTAGCTGTAAATATGGGATTGTCACACAGAGCACATTCCTGGGAAACACCTTGTTGAGAAATCCCCATCACACTGACCTGCTTCTGCAGTAACACAGATTCATCACACCAGAAACTCCTTCCAGTTAGGAGAAATCAATTGTGTTTGAAACTGTGGAAGGAGCTGGAGCTGAATCTCAAAGCAGTGGTGCAACTCAGAAAAAAGCCAGCAGTGCTGTTTCAGCAGAGGAGAAATGTCACTGCCTATTATCAGTGATTTTCCAGCACCCTGCCTTTATTTTCCCTTTTTTAAATTTCAGCCTCTCATTCTGACCTCTATTTAAAGTGGATGACAACTTTCTGCTTTAATTACCAAGAAATGATGACGGTGAGTCCCTCCACTCTTTGGAGAAGTCATTTGTGCTTCCTTTAACCTGTCCTGACAAGTCAATCCCCACATTCCATTGTTTTCCTCCCAGTTTCAATATTCTTGCAACCTTATGATAGTCAAATAACTCTAAGATAATATTTGAGGTGTAGGCTAAGTCAAAAACCTTCCAGATGGGAACTGTCCCACAATGGCTGCTCACACAGAATTAAAAAGAAATCAGTGTTGCCACTCAGATGTTCCTTTCCTCTTTTGTCTTTCCAAATTTCATCTCAGCTGCTTATTCTCATTTGCTGATCTAATTTGAAAAGGAACCTGCTTGGTATTCCCACTAATTTTATTTAAACTCCAGAAGTGATTTCAAAGTAATGTTTAAGTTACTCCACAGTGTGAACACTTCCAACCAAATGCATCATTTCTTCAGCAGGAAACTCTCACTTCTGGGAGTGACCAAGCCAACACAAACCTTTCCACAAGGGCAGGAATGCCAACACCTGAGCCCAGAGTCTCCAGCCAGGCACTCAACAGCTTTGCAAGCAGCTGGGCACATTGGCTTGCCCTCTAAGAAATGGAAAACTCCCTCTTACAGCAGCCTGGCAAACAGGAGAATTACTTGTGACTGTCCTAGTCTTCATCTTGGTACCTTTAAATGTCTAAAATGGAGGTGACCAGAGATGAGCTAAGATACCAAAACCAAGGTGTACAGTCAAAGGAGAAGAGCAGCTCATTATGGCCATGTCTGCCCTGTTTATAAACATGTGAAGAGAGGCAGCTTTCACCAGGCACATCTGGTTACAAGGACTGTCCTCTCCTCTAAGCATAAAGTCATTTCTGGGTGTGTAGTTTGGATGCAGAAGTTTTTGCTCAGCTCCAGGATTTCCCCTTCCTCAGCCCCATCTCACATCTTCCAGAAGGAAAAGGAATCACGAGGAATTACAGAATCACAGAAACAATTACAAAACACCTCTGAGATCATCGAGTACAACCCAACACCACGGCAGTGTCACATCCAGCCTTTCCTCACCTCTCTGTGCTGCCTGCCTGGGTGATTTCTCTGCACTGCTGTCACTGCAGCTCCTGCTCTGGGGCCGTTTCCGCGCCGGCCGCTCCCCGTCGGGGCAGGGGGGTGAGCGCTGCCCGCCCTGCCCGTGCTCCTCCCCGTTCTCCAGGGAGCACTCCACGCCCCTCTGCAGCTTCACACCGTTCTTGGCTTTTTTAAAAAGGACAGATGTCCGCCGGCCCACGCTGCCGAGGGCGGGGCTGGCCGGGCTGTCCGCAGGGGGCAGGGCCAGGCCGTTGAGGCCGTTGTTGGACAGCAGGCGCTGGAAAGCCTGGCTCTCTTGCTGCAGAGCTTTCTTGTCAAAGAGCTCCCTGTCTGACACCATCCTCCTCTGCAGCTGGTTCAGGGACCTGCTTTCACTGATGGGTTTGAGTGTTGGAGGGTCCTGCAGAGAGTCCAGCTCTGAGAGGGTGGGTGCAGGTCCTGTGGGCTCCAGGGTTGGAGGGTGTGGGAGCTTGGCACCATCTGCTAAGAGAATAAAGAACCTGCTTGAACATTTTAGCAAGAGTTATCTCCAAAACCACCAACAGCCATTCCCATCTTTCACTAAGATCACAGCAGAAACAGCAGGTTTTGACTGCTGACGAGCACTAGAGAGCTGGAATCAAAATCCTGCCACTCACCTTTCTCCCCTTCCTCATCCCCTTCCCTGGATGTCGTCTCCAGCCCCTCCCGTGGCACAGAGTCCCCGTTGGGCAGGGCCTTGCTCTGCTGCTGGGCCAGTTTGTGGCGGATGGAGTTGATCTCGCGCCGCAGGAGCCGGATGCGCCGCGTCCGGGCGCCGCTGGAGCGCATGGTGCTCACCGTGTCCAGCTTCTCCAGCAGCTCCTTCAGCTGTGCCTCCAGAGACAGGTGAGCCCGGTTCTCCGGGACCAGGATGTTGTCCACTGCAGCATAAGACATGGGACAGGGAAGGGAAGGGGTAAGGCTTCTGGAGAAGCATCTGGGGCCAGTGCCAGGCCTCATTCCCTTTGATGCTGGCCACGAATCGATCGCTGTAGCCTGGGGATTTAGCAGTCAATAATCGTGGAGCTTGGACTTCCTTGCTTTGGATAAAAAGCAGCTGATTCAACTTGCACTGTCCCTCAGTTCCTGTTACTTCCCCAGGGGCAGCAGTGAAAGGACTTGTCTGCACCCCACACAAAACAGCTTGTGGTCTAGGCCCTTGTCAGAAACCTATTTTATTGTCAGATTAAGTTACAAAATCAGACTGCAAACATAAGCGGCCAAAATGTAACATATTTGCCATTCCTCTGACTCTGCTGGGGGGCTGGCATCCTGAGGAGCAGGACAGACAGCTGAACACCTACACAAATTTCATAATGACTGTCCATCTGCACCCAAGAGGGCTTCAACATTTAGGAACCAGATGGCACACTGCAAGCTCCATGTGCTCGATGGCTGTACTAATTCAACCAATGCTTTGGAGCTGCATCTCAGGAGGGCTGAGAATGGATGGGGCTGTGCTGGGAATGGAAAGTCTCAGCCAGGATTGCTTAGGTCCCAGTACCTTCACCCCTCATCACCCCCTTTCAGTCCTCAGTGCTCCATCCAACCCAGCTACTGTATGTCTTGCCAGTTTACAATGAGCTTTCCACAGAGTAAAAAAATCCCAGACCCACCTTTGCACTGCTCTTTAAAATAGTGAGTCTGTACAACATTCCTGGCACAAATCAAAGAGCACAGGCAGTTTCCAAGGCTCTGTCAACACAGACATGCACTAGGAGAGCTGGAGCTAAGCTGCACCTAGCTCAGAGTGCCCACCTCACCTGCAATCCCACTCTCTGGGGTTCTGTGGGAGTTCTACATGTGCCCATAGGCAAACAGACGGATAGGAAAATTCTCGTAGGCAGAATGGTTACAATTTCCATGCAGGCTGAACGAAGTGCTCAGAACTAAAGCTACAATCTGCCTGAGGGGGAAAAAAACCATCAATCATTACTCACCATCCTCCCAAGAAAAGCGGTAAAAGTCGTGGGGCTTGGGCGACTCAGGCAGGTGAATCCCCACGCCAGTGTCAAAGCCGATGCTGTCGGCCTGGCGCCGCGCGTGACGCAAAATCGCTCCCCCGAGGTCCCGGAGCCGGACAGCTGCTCGGTGGAAAATCGTGTCTTTAGCATTATACCTCATGCAGTTGGCAACTATAAGGTTAAAGTCTTCCTCAAACTCATCCAAGGTTCGGTACAGGTGGGACTCCAGCTTCCGCCTCATGGTGGAAAAATCCATTGGGTTGGAAATGAATTCCAGGTAATCTGGAACCTAAACATATAAAACCTGTACAATTACAAAAACCATTTACTAGCCAACCAGAGCGCACCCATCACAAGCACTCTTAATGCCCTTTCCACTTGCAAGGGGCAGCAACAGATGTTCATTTGTGTGTCACCCAGGCAAGGCAGACACGCCCTGGCTCTGCAAAACATTACTTGTTCAAGATGTGCTAAACTTCCAGAAAAAATACCCTTTTTTTGGCCTGGAAGGATACACACATCATGAGTCCTTTTTGAGATAGTTTTTAATCCACCAGCAGCTTGGGACAAGGTGGTTTGTGCTTCTGCCCAGCAATATCTCATCTACAACCCACTGAACACCTCTAGGAAAGAGACTTGCCTCGTTCAGGTTGACAGGCTCTGTGAAGATCTGGGCAGCATCCTTCTCCTGCAGCAGGTCCAGGGTTGTGCGGAGCAGGACATTGAAAGGGGTCAGCTGCAGCTCCATGGCAGCCTGCTGCACCTTGACCTGGCAATGGGAACACAGCCATGAGGTGGGAACGCTCACTGAGGGCAGATGTGTGAGTGGTGCCTCCCTCCAGATTCTTCTGATTCGTCCCTCCAGCTTTACTCAGTGCTGGAAACCTCAGGCCAGCATTGTTGTAGAACTTCTGCAAACACCTTGCACTCTCCATGTACACTGCCCATGCACACGGTCCTTTTACATGGGGAACTCCTGTTTATTCAATCTCACTACATCAAAAAGTCAAAACAAGAGGAAACCCCAGGAAATTAAAGGATACTACAATTAAAAATGAAAACAGGCTTTTCACGCCTGGTGAATTATCCTGGAGAACTCCCTGCCTCAGGATATTGTTATTATGCCAATTAGCAACATTATATAAAAATTAAAAGTATGCAGGCATTTATATGAACAACAACATCCATAATTAGACTAGAGAGCAAAAAAAAAGTTTAAGACCTAAGCTCTCAGACTTCAAGGCAGAAACCAAACAACAGTAGTTAGATGTCTGCAAATTCCTAATACAGTTCCTTCTATCCTTTAGGAAGTCTCTACTAATGTTTGATTTCAAGCAAACAAGTTGTAGCACTGAAAATCTCTTGCATGGAAACTCTATTCAAAGAAGACTGGAACAGGATAAAAGTATTCATCCTTTAACATCTTCATTTCTTTGATCTTATAATCACTTGTTATGTCATTAAATCAACACTTCAGTAACAAAGGTAAGCAAGTCTGTTTACACAAAGCAAACTGTATTTGATGTGCTCAGGAACAAGAAAGCATCAATGAGAGGATGAATAGAGACAGACACAAAGACCACACTTTTCCCCTAAAACAGGAAAAAAGCCAAACAGAGATGCACAATTCTGGAGCATCCTTCTGCACTCACCTAAAAGCTGGGCTGGGATAGAGCCCAACTAGATACACTTTTCTGTGGTATTTTATCTTTTCTAAAAGCATACTACAGTTTCCATGAGCTTTTATGGATTTTGCCAGCTGTGATAGGGTTATATCAAGATATCAAAACAAACAAAGCCCAAGAATGATTTTCAGTTTTTTATCCTCCTACCTAAAATATGTTCACACAGCAATGAGAGCTGAGCCACTGATGTAAATCAAGGACAATGCAGAAAATCAACCAGCAAGAGGACTCCAGAAAAGCTGTGGGTTGTTTCTGGCCATGAAAAAATTGCTCTCAGAGGGGCTGTGATCTCAGAGGATACTGCTTTTCCTCTCCATGCAGACAGCCTGGAAGCACCCAGGCAAGGCCTGAGATGTGTATAGGCTCACTGTGTGCCCAGTGAGTCTTTCCTGGAGCTGTCCTGGAGGATACTCCAGCCAGAGAGCACAGCTGTGGGTGCAGCAACCAACAGGATGAGGACAGCAAAGACAGGCAAGGCTGGCAAGCAATCGAAGCAACTGGGAAAACTTTGGAGATGTGCACATAGGTCAAAGGAGAAACTGGAAATGGTCTCCATCTTAAAACTTTCTCTTCTAAAAATGTCCTTAGAGGACAAACTACAGGAATTTTTAGCTTTAGAAATTAAGAGCTGAATTGTGATTTAGACTTCTCTCTGGAGAAGGTGTTACCAAACTCCTGAAATAAACACGAAAGAGAGCTGTCTTCTATTCTGCAAAACACTTGGTCCATGCCCAGAAATAGAAGGGGTTCTGTAGGTCAGGAATGAAATCCACTATTAATGATGCAAATACATTTTGCCAGCACTCTGCAGCCCAGCCCTGGTTCTGAGGGCACAGCTACACAGTGCAAACCCATGACTGGCACAGGCAGAGGTGGCTCTGCACGCCCAACAGTCAGAACCTGTGAAAAGAGGAAAAGGCTCAAAAAAACCTGTGGTGCTCCTCCTGAGCCTCCTGCAGCACAGAGAGCTTGCATGGGACTGAAGTTAAGAGCAGGAACTTTCTACCTCTGAGAGCCAGAACTCCCTACCTGCTCTCGTTTGAGCTTTTCCCTCTTTCGGATGAGCTCGATGAGCAGCCGAGCCCGCTCCAAGTCGTGCCGGAGCTTCTGCCAGTACTTCAGCTCCTCCTTCACTGCACTCGTCTTCTCATCCTGCTCCTTCTGCAAGATACAAGTGGGGTGAGATTAAAAACACCACAGGCTTCTTGTGTTTTCTTCTTTTTCTAGGAATCCTCTGGGAATTGCTCTCAGTCTTCCTCTTGCTGCCTTGTCTCTTGTTCAGACCATGCTCCCTTCCTTCTTCCAGCATTTAGCTGTCTAACAGAGAGAACATCAGCTTTTCTAGATTTTACCTTATCTGTGAAATTACCTCAAATTATCCTGCAGCTTCACCCTGGGAACACACTTCAGTGCATGCTCGTTTACACCCTACCTGCTCTTACATCCAAGTTTATTACAGAGGCTGGAATTTTTTCTGTGCATTGGAGCAATAGCCCAAAGCATTTACAGTCTAAAGGGAAGGCAACCAAAAGCAAGGGAGAAAAGAACTATTCTGTAACCCATTAAAAACAGAGCCGTGGGAAGACATTTGCCACGAATGGCCAACACTGGGAGATGAGCTCACACCTTCCAAGACACAGTTCAGTGGCTTCACTACACAATCATCCTTCCTCTCCTAAATCTGTAGATTTTTTAGTGATTTGGATGACATACCTCAAGTGCATACACTTTCACATGATTGCCAAGAGGACAATTGTTTCACAAGATTTTCTGGTTTATATTAATAGAATGTTTGTTTCTAAGAATTTATGGTAAATTGCCAATGTAATACCCCAAGGAAATGCTGCACTTTCCCAAGCTCTGCACTCATAAGTGGGGAGTATTTTTTTATTTAGCTCACAGAGCAGTCTTCTTGCAAACCAAAAACCTATAAATTCTTCCAACAACAATAAAGATATACATGTACATTGTGTACAAACCCTACTGACAGGCTGTGCTAGAGGGTAGAGTCCTACTCCTTCATTACTTCAGCAACTACTTCTCATGATAAATGCAGTGCTGCTTATAGCACCAAGATAAAGTGACTACAGATGTCAGCTCAAAAGAGGAAGCAAAAGAATCCAGAGCTGATGATTATGTCTAAATGTGCACGGGATGGACAGAACTGAAGCTGCAGGAAGAATGATCCAAACTGGAATTAGGCCATAACTCTGGAGTTAAAACCCATTTTCTTTACTCACTCCAAGGAACGTGTTTTTATCATTCATATAGGAGATCATTCCACCAAGGACCCTTGCACAACCCTGGGTCTTCTGACTCCTACCTGCTGTCTCACCAACACCCACTGCGGTGGCATCACGGATACCCCACTAACACACGAACTCAGTCCTTCAGGCATGTGCACACAAGAATGAAATCTGATCTTTCCAGCCTCTCTCCCCGCCCCAGCCACGTGTTAAGCTCCTCTCCTCCTGGAAGCCAAGCTGTGCGTCCTGCCCCCTGAGCTCAGCCCTACCTGCTCGGCGTTCCTCTGGGACTGCAGGTGCGAGTGCAGCCGCCGGATCAGGGGCACGCCGTTCCTCGCCTGCCGCTTCAGCAGCCAGTAGTTGTGCAGCCTCTGCATGAACTGGTTCTTCCTCTGCAGGGACAGCCCACTGCAGATCTTGTTCAGCCTGAAGGAACACAGAGTGTCATGGAGCCATACAATGCAGTCATGGCTTTGAAGATCCTTGGGTCTCCTGATGAAGCTTTGTGGTGTTGTGGCACACACGAACTGGGGCAGGCTGGGATCTCCTCACACACAGACAGATGTGCCCCCTTTTTATACTGGAGGGTCCCACCAAGCACTTGCCACAGCACAAAGTATGAAATCATCAATTCAGCTCCAAGCCTTAATTTCAAAACTACTTCCCGGGTCAAGAACCTTCCAGGGGCCATTTAAGTTTGTTGTTATTAATCTGGAGTCCGGGAAATTAACTTGACAAGAGTCCAAGAATAACAGATCACCTATTTTAACCTTTGTTTACCATTCTTATCTTACACATGGTGCCTTATCAGCCTATCTATTAAAACAGATCAACACACTTTCTAAGGCACCAAACAAAAATTCAGCACTACCTAGCTCTGCGCGAGGGAGAGCTGGGAGAAAAATACAAAAATACAACCAAAGTCAAAGCTGCTTGCAACACTGTAAGGTTTTGACATGCTCTGTAACAAAAGGTGGAATTAAGAAACTATGAAAGGAGATCTCAAAAATTTTAATAGTGGGATGAACCCTACCTGCCTACCAACCTGTAATGCCTAAAGTATTTTAGAAATGCCTTCATGGGAGATGGGTGTTTGTCATTAGGGACCACCACAGAGTCTGCATTACACAACAGCTTGGGATCACTGCTCAGCAAAGGCAGAAAACCACAGTGACACTCAGGAGAAACCCAGCCACAAGTTGTGCTGCAGAGCACTCTGAACACAGACTTCTTAGTAACTTAGTTATTGCTAAGCCTTGAAGATTAGCCACTGAAGATTCAGTGTTTCCAAGGTCAAAAATTATACGGACTGAGTCCTTAAAACTGCAACACTCACCTGTAAGAGGGAATTTGTGCAACAGTCACCACGGGCATGGACGAACGCCCTTTCGTCACATCACCAGGCTCCTTTTTGATCTTTTGCTTCAATTTCACTTGGTTCTTCTTCGCAGACCCTTTGGGAGGGCCAGAATTGGCTTCCTCCTCTTCCTCCTCTTTCACAGTGACCTCCTGCCCATGACCAGCAGCAGCTGGAGACCCTCTTCTCACCGTGCCAGGCGGGGAGTGGCTCTCACAGTAGGCAGTCTTGCGCACGGTGAACGTCGTGCCGTTGATGCTGGTCTCCCTCATGGGTTCAATCTTCATGAAGAGACCGGCTCTCTGTGCACAGGTGACGTGGAAGGCAGTGTAACAGTTCACCTTGTGGCACTGGATAGCAGCTCCCATGCCCTTCTGCTTGCAGATACAGCACGTGAGCTTCCAGCGAGCCGGAGGGATGTTATTGATCCCTTCGATGGGCTCCAGGAACACAGTGTTTGCAAAGCAGACCTCTGGGATCCAGATGGCACAGACCACGTGAGCCCAGCGGCCATCGCTGGTCTGCTTGAAGGCTCCCCCTTTGTTTGGGCAAAGGACGCAATCCACAGGGCGAGAAGGGGACTGCAAACAGCAGCGGCAAAGCCACTGCCCCTCGGGGATGTAGGGCACACCGTAACACTCCTGGTGCACGGCCAGATTGCAAATGTCACAGAACAGGATGACATTGCTGTTGTGACACTCATCGTCCATGCAGACACAGCAGAAGGCGTCCTCATCGATGAGGGACTGCTGAGCCCCGTTGTTCCGGCTCTCGAGGTACGATTCCTTTTCCAACCGATCCACCAGCAGCTCAAAAGTGTCAGCAGAAACTGTCCCATAACCATCAGCCCTTCTCTTCTCGTTGACCATCTCCAGCCACGCCAGATCCTCCTCATCCATGTCATACTCCACTTCTACGTCCAGGTCCTCGGGAGGCTTTTCAATGTACCGGTAGTAGGCAGCGGGGAGGGGAGGGGCGTCCGGCTGGCTGAAGGAATCCACCACACGGAACTTGGGCTGGGGCAAGTGCAACGACATCCCCGGCGCATGTTTGGAGCAGGAATCCTTCTTCTTGCCTTTGGAAGGTGTTTTCTTGGATTTGGAAGTGAAGAGGGGCTGCTCACTGTTCTCCTTGTTGCTGTTGCACTCGGTGATGTCCTGGGCTGTCAGCTCGTCCTCGGTGATGAGCTTTAGGGGGTCGTAGATGCTGATGCGATGCAGCCGCCCGTCGATGTCCACCTCCACGATGCGCTGCGCCTGGACGTAGGTCAGCGTCTCGCGGCTGGGGGAGCACTTGAGGCTGTAGGGCGAGGGAGAGCGCCTCCCCTCCAAGTGCTGCCGGCCCCTCCTCCGAGGCTTCCTCATCCCTGTGGCCCACGGACCCTGGGACACAACAGGACACGGGACAGGGTAAGACAAGGGGACAAGCAAGAAGCAGCACAGACTGAAAAATTCACTCAACGCTGCAATAGAGCGAATTTCTACCAGAGACTGCAGCGATTCACTGAGTCTTTGCACCTTAGATACAGGCAGGTATTTGATATATCGGCTGTTTCTTGCAATGTGTATCAGAGCAATGCACAGCACCCTCCCACTTCCTCTATTTGCACCTCACATGTACATTCCCCACACCACCAGTGAGAAAAACTCAAAATACTTAGACAGCACAACATACAAACAGTCTGCTGTGCACCAGATCAGCAAACCATTCAGATCCCCTGAAATTCCAACAACATTGTTCACATCTTCTTGCACCATTCACAAATTAAGCTCACAAAAACCGAATTCTCCTCTGCTCTTTTGCCTGTGACTTTTCTTTTATATCCCCGAATGTGCTGGATGTTTTCCAGGTGAAAAGGAATGCACTATTCAGGTCTTATGAAAGCAGTTTCCAATTTAATTTTTTTTGTCAGCTCCAGATGAGAAAACTAATGGATGTCCCTCAGTCCAGGAGGGAGCTCCTCCAGGTTTCACAGCTCAGGACTGCCACCACCAATCCTTCCATTCTGACACTGCAGATGCAAAAAAGTCCCATAATGAAAAATCATCCTCCAGCTTTGCTCTTCCTTCTCTCAAGGTCACAAACAGAACCAGAGGATGAACTGAGCAATGTAGCACAGACCAGATGTGCATCTCTTTGGCTCTTCCACGAGGAAGCAAAGAGGGATAAACGTGGCAACAAGCAGCATGGATCCCAATAACTTACAAGCTATGGCGTTAGCTCCTCTGGAGCTACAATTCCCATTCATCCACCTGAGCCACCTGGCTATGGAGAGTCCACAGAGCAGGAAAAGCAGCAAGACAGCTTCCAGCACCACGAGCTGTGAAATGGCATTTCCTCAGAGCCTTAACAAAAAGCCCCAGCCAGCTCTGCCCCTGCAAACTGCTAATCAGCAAGCCAGATAATTAGCTGAGAGTCGGCTGCTGACATTAAGGAGGTGCCTGTCAGAGGGGAGCAGAGGAGAAGCCTGGGGAGATGGTCTGGGGGAGGATTCAGCCATGGTGGCAGTGATGGGAGGGTGAAGGAGGGAGCTGGCAAAGAGGGAAAGCAGAGAGGAAGCCAAGTGAGTAATGCAAGAGAGAAGGGCAGAGGCAAGGATGGGAACATGACTTATGGGAATAAACAAGCTGAGGCTGAAAGAAGTCGGAAAGGAGACAAAGAAAAGCAGATGTAAATTGTCTGTGAGAAGATAAGCCAGCCCAGAGCTTATCTGTTGCTATGCAGAGGCCTGAGCCAGCACCTCACCCTTATTTCAAGCAATCCACACACTCAGTCCCTTTCTGTGAGACCCACAGACAAGGAAACACCACAAAGCCACAATTTGTACTCAGCCAATGCACTATTTCTGCTCCACGAAGGACATAGTTCCAGAAACTCTCAACTGCGTGCCATAGCAAGCAGCATCTCACAGGACCAGGACCTACAAGAAGTCCAAGCTTATTCATGAAAGAAGGAGCAAATTCCAGGAGCAATATTTTTTTCAAGTACTGGTTCTGTGAACCATGAGATTAAGCCATGACACCACCTGTGTCTTCAGAAACAAACAGGCTCTGGGAAAGATTTCCAAACTCTTTCCTGCATCCTCAGAAATAAGCTGCAGGTGCCAGTTTCAGTTTTATGCACACCCATAGTGATGGGGGCTTGTAAATGCAATTTTACTTCAGATGTAAAATAAAAGATGATAATTTCTATCTACAAATATAGGTACCAAAAATTTTGGTGGTGCCTTTGCCTTAAAACTTTAATGAGTCACTTGATGCAGACACCCAACTGCACTTGTCCTAGCTAAACTCCAAAGGCTTCAATCAGTAGGTGTAGAAAAAAGAATTTTTAAAAAGAAGTTATAAAGGCAACTTGATCATCAAATGAAAAAAAAAATAAACAAAGAAAAAATTCCTGCTGACAAACAGCTCTGTTACAATTCAGGCTCATACAAGCAAAGAGGATATTGGAGGCAAAAAGACTTATGGAGGATAAAGTAATTATTATGAGCTGACCACACATATCATTAATATTGTGTTCAGGAAAAATGAGGTAATAGCCAATTGCTTGCAACGCTGAGGGAGAAGGAAATTTCAGTGAAACAAGCAACTGAAGAAAGGGCTGTTTTATCTGTTAATGGGAAAACAAGCATGCAGAGTTCCTTTAGTGAAACAATCAGTGTATTACTAGACAAATTACCCCAAAGTGGGCTTTGCACCACAGCAACCAACTGCCATAAAACAACCCATTTGTAAAACACACAATTACTTAGCACTATGAAGAGGCATCTAAAATGGCATGGAAATTGCTGCCAGGGAGAGCTGAGTGCCTGCAATGAGACATGCACCTGGGTATTAGGAGAGACACCTCCAAAATACCTTGAAAGCAGCAACAAAATCAACTCAGACACACTGAGCTGAGCACTGTGACCTTGCTGTTGTCCACAGCAACAGAAACTTCTAAGCAGCAGGCTAGGAATGTTTTCATTCCCTCGGCACACTTGAAAACACCTCCCAGCTACACATAAAAAGGAATCCCTCTGCAAACAGCACCTGGAATGATAAAGATACTCAACATGAGTGGGGTTAAATGCTATTTCAGCCCATGCTGATTCTGTCCTGCCATGGACAAAAGTTGCTGATGTGAAAGCAGAAAGTTCAAACAGACATCCCTTTGCCATTGCCACAATATGCTCAAGGCATTCAAAAAAGCTTCTGTCATCCATTTCTAACTGGGGATTACAATGGGAGCAGGGGGTGAAGTTCCTAGAGAGCACAACTGAACAAACAAGGTGGCTACAACTCACAGAGCTGCTGGGAATGAATTCAGCCCAGGAGTTCCTTCAGGAGTGGTTTAATTCTCCTGAGCAGCAGCTTTCACACCTGTGGGCAATAGCTGAAACAGGTGACTGAAAAACCAAGCCCATCATCAGAATACTTGAATTTACTAGAAAGGGGAACTAAAGCTCCCCTGAAAAAAAAACCAAATAGATCAACAGGTATGGAACAACATCACAGTACAGTCCCCTATTATACACACAGCCTGGAATATTGAACACAAGTGGGTCCTCTAAAGGAATGACTGTGATTTCCACCCATGCAATGCTGCCTTGGTCATCTCCAAGGGTCAGAAATCCTTTTCTTGCACTGCAGAAGAACCTCAGTCTCCTTCCCAACTCTCCTTCATGCTGCAGGCCTTCCTTCCAGCTTTCCCATGCTGAACAACCAAGGACTCACTTTACAGCACCAGGTTTCTCATCTGCAGAGGATGCAAGGCTGGAGCTCAAGGCAGTGCAGCTGGGAGAGTTTCCTGGCCCTTTCTTTTGGCATAGCTTGGTGATCCCAGCGAAAAACCAGGTCCCTCAACAATGAAGAACTTCAATGACTTGCAGCAAAAAGGCCACCTGGACTTTGATGTGCAGCAGAAGATGGGAACAACCTGGCTCTCATTGGACACTGGTGCACCATGACTGCTGGCAGTGGCTACAGCTCCTATAGTCCTAAAGAGTTTGGGTTTGTTGTTACCAAAGGCTGCCCCTCTTTGGGACATCAAGCCAAACACGAGGTGTGGAGTTCCTCAGCACTGCTCTCCTGCACCAGCAGTCACTGGGATTTAAAACCCACTGCTGTGCAGTGGGGAACAGACACCCATGGAGCTATTTAAGAAACACATCTGTAAAATAAAAACCAGTGGATGCCAGAGGAAAGAAACAACCTGGAACAGCTGCAGCCCCCTCTCCACCTTTTGCCAACCAAAACGCCAGCAAAACTCCTGCTGCCCTCGACAATGTCCCTTCATGTCCCTGCCATGTCTGTGCTTGTCACGGGCCCATGGTCCCCTCACAGATCTGCCAAGGATTTATGCTCCTCACACCCACACCGATGTCTACAATGAAATGTGTCTGCACACAACAGATGTCACTAAGAGCTGCTTGCCCTGGCACATGCAGAGATCTTGATCTTTATCCATGCTCTGATACTTCTGTAACCAAGTCAAGCTGACGGGAGATGCATCAGCCTCGAGAGAAGCCCTCTCTCTCTGGGATGGGAAGGGTGCAAGACGAGCTGTGGATGAAGTTTCAGGTATAAAGTCTAGGCTCAGCAACAGATGGGGTGCGCTACGAGCGGTATCTGACCTCAGCAGTACCGCTTTGAGGGACCTGTGATATGCACGAGCTGTGTCCGGCCTCAGCAGCAACTGAGGGAACGGTGACATGCCCTCAGCTGTCAGGCGCGGCGGGAACTCCTCTCAGGAGGTTCCCTGCGCACCGAGAGCTCCCTGCGGGCAACTCCAGTAGCAGCCAGCTACCTGAGCCAAGGCATAGCAGGGACTCGGACAGAAATGAAGCCGTCCCGAGAGGGAGGAGAAGGCGATGAATCCCGGCGGGAGCGAATCCCAGCCCGGGCTCGCTGCGCAGCCGCTTCTCCCAGAGCCGCCACCGTCTAAAGAGAACGGGAGCGGGCGGGGGCGGGCAGCGCGAGCGCAGCAGGGATGCAAGGCCATTGGCTGCCGCCGCCGTCCATCACAGCGCCACCACCAATAGCAACGCGGGGCTCTGCGGGGCTAAAGGCGGGTGCACTCAGCCCCACCTGGGCCAATCGCGTGGGAGAAGGTGGGCGGCGCCCCCGCCGCGCCGCGAGGAAGGGGGGGCTAAGATGGCGGCAATGGGGGGGTTTGGCTGACACGGCGCTGCCCGTTTCCCGTTCCCCGGGCGCTCGCCGCCGCTGCCACCTCCTCGGCGAGGGACCGCGGGTCGCTCTCGCCGCGCGGAGACAGAGCGGGGACGCGGGAGAGGACCGCACGCTGCGGCGCACCGGTCTCCTCCAGCTCTTTCCCGCCCGCCCGGTCACCTTCCCGCGACCCCGGCGCGGGGGTGTGTGAGGGAGGAGAGACCCCTGAAGGAAGGGTGTCGCGGCCTCCCGCGCAGAGCTTTACCTGGCCGGCTCAGCGCGCCGCCGCCGCGGCTTCTCCACCGTTGCTGCTGCCTCCTTTTGGGGGGGAATTTTTGTTTTTGTTTTTCATTTTTTTT
>VXBU01002982.1:326607-371063 GCA_013400315.1 Bombycilla garrulus | reverse complement strand
GGGCTCCGCGCTCCGCTCCCCCCGCGGGCAGGCACCGCCCGCCCCTCCCCGGTGCCTTCCCACACCCGGGCCGCGCCGAGCGGGAGGCCCCCGGGGGCCGGTGGTGACGGAGGGCGGGGGGTCCCTGGGTCCCTGCGCGCTGCCCTCGTGGCCGAGGCGGGGGCCGCTGCTGCCCGTGTGCCCCTCCGTGGGTGACGAGGCAGCACCGGGGAGCCGCGGCCTCCCGGCGGCCGGAGCGGGCTACCCCTGCTCCTCGCCTGCCCCTCACGTCGTCCTCGGGGCTCGGGGGCTCGGGTACAGCCGTGCGGGCCCGTCCCAGGCCGGTACCTCACAGCCGGGAGCCGTCAGGCCACGGGATTTTTGTCCCAGGCTCATTCGGGGTGTCTTCATTTTGCACTTTCTTTGCAGGAGGCGTGGGGTCCCAGGAAACAACCCTGGAGTATCGCCAGGTGCCGGAGTCCAACCCGGCTACGCTCCCAGAGAACCTTTGCCTGCCACTGTTTGTCTAAACAAGCAACATCAAACAAACGGCGTAAATAGCAAGAGCCTGTATTTATTTTGTAGACCAATATTTCAGGTCCAGATGGCCTCTTCACATGCAGGGGTGTGACAGGCTGGAAGGACAGTGAGAGAAGGTCTGGGGGGATTGAACAAGGAAGAAGTTAAGTTAGCAACTGAGATAAGAATTGAGACGGGAATTGCAGAGGCTCCCACACTTTTTATAGAGCATGCCACATACTCGAGCATATGTGTGTTCCACCTCCCACTCTGCGCAGAGTATTGCATAATATCACCATCTGAATTTATAGAATTAACTGTTTTAGAAAGAAGCAATGAATGCTGTTTTCCCTCGTTTACGGTCCAACTGGAGATCTTTTGTCTCTTAACGTATGTTAACCACGGAATCTGAGAGCAGACAGTCTGTTTTGGAAAGCACTCGGGTTGTACCAGAGCTTGTTGTAGCTTTAAAAGCAAAGGCAAACATGTTACTTACTGCTGAACAGTCTTTACATACCACCTTTGAAGTTTATACTTTTTTTACCAGTCTACTGTTTACATAATCAAAACTTGAAAATAAATAATAATCTGTTCTTGTCTTGCATGAAAACTAACATATCAAGGATTTAAAAATAAAGTCCCAATACTCTCACTGATTTACAAAGGATCTCACCCTCAAATGAACAGCTGTATAACAGTGTGGTTCCAGCCATGAAGGATAAAACAAACCCTAAAACAATCTATAGCTGCATTTGCTTCCTGGTTAAACAGTAGATAAAATAATTTCAATAATTGATGAGCAGCTTCAAAGGCTGAGAGAACTGAGCTGTTCAGCCTGGAAAAGAGAAGCTTTGGGGTGACCTAATTGCAGCCCTTCAGTACCTGAAAGGAGCCTACAATAAAGATGGAGAGAGACTTTTTACAAAGGTGTGTAGGGGACAGGGCAAGGGGGAATGGCTTCAAACTAAAAGAGAGGAGGTTTAAATTAGGTAATGGGGAAAAAATTGTTCTCTGTGATGCTGGTGAGGCACTGGAACAGGTTGTCCAGGGAAGCTGTGGCTGCCACATTCCTGGAATTGTTCAAGGCCAGGTTGGAGGGAGCTCTGAGTAACCTGCTCTAGTGAAAGATGTGCCACAGGGGACTGCAAACAGTTGTTAAGTCCCTTCCAACCCAGGCCATTCTGTGATTTTCCTTCTCTATGTGGGAATTGTAACTAGGTTTTAATTGAATTTTTTTACTTTTTAAAATTTTTTTTTATATGACCAACTTTTGCAAACTCTTTCAGTTTTGAGCTCAGTTTTGAAACATTATACTCTTAAATTTGCACTGGAATTCGCATATTATATTCATAGTAGGTTCTCTGTTAAGAACAGTGGGATGACTTGTGCACAGAGATGTCCAGACACCTCTGATGACTGAGGGCCATGTGTTACAACATCAAAACAAGTTATTCGTCATTTAGTTTTATATCAAAGCTTTGGAACTAATGTGTTACTTGAAAAAACATTTTGAACTCTCAAATCCCAGAGGCACAGCTTAATTCAATTTCTTTGCTGTCCCAGTTTTTAAAGGGTGCAAGTGCAAAATTAGTGATGTTGCTTCAAATGAAAGCAGCAGCCAAGACACCTCAGAGTTGGGCACCTTCATTCATATTACAATTTTCTCCATGTTTATTCAAGCATATAAGACCTACTTTAAAAGGGAAGAGAATTATCATTTAGAATTGAGAGCTGACCTTTTTCTTTGTTGATTTATTAAGCCTCAAAAGTGAGTTATGTTTGTATCTCTCTTTGGATGTTTGTTCTGCTGCTGTTTTCTTCAGAACTGCTGAAATTAGAGCAATTGCTGAACGGGTCCCTTGTGCATTGAAGGTTAAAACCTGATATCTCAAAAGTCATAAGCCATGTATTTTCACTGGAATATTAAGTACATATATGTTTTTTACCCTCTTCAGCCTCACTAACATCAGAGAGATTACACAAGCACCCAGCTCTACCTTCTCAGTGGTCCCTACTTTTTTAATCTCAGTGTCCTCTAATTTTAAAACATTTTCTTTTTGGTTGAAGTGTTTTGAAGACAGATCTGAAATGATGCTTTATTGCAGGAGAATTTTTATTTTTCCAGCCAAATTTGGCTAAAAGAAGTTAACTCACTTTCATGCAACAGTGAATCAATGAGGGTTGCATATATAATGTACTAACCCTTTGGTATTATTTAATGGAGTGCATTCCAACAAAAAAGGAGAGCTGGCTGAATCAGCTGTGAGCCAGCACCAGCTGAACATCACATTAAAAGCTGTGTAAGCTCATGTGCTCAGAAAATGGCCTTGCAGAGAGAAATCAGGCAAAACATCCCCTAAACCACATTCACCTAAAAACTGACATTTTCTAGTTATAGATGATCTTAATGACCTTTTCCAACCTGAATGATTCCGTGATAAATACAATTAGTGCAGCAAGTGGCCATCCTTTTGGGGGGAAAGCAAATTAGTACTGGTTATTCTGGTCTTCATTCAGTCTTCCATGTCTTGTTTCTCTCAGCTGTGAAAAGAAAAACAGCCATAATCACGTTTCCAGCCAACACTCTGCTGACCCATGATACAGGAAAATGCAGAGGATTAGGAACGCTTTCCCTGGTTGCTCAGGCAACAGCAAGACATGGGAATATGAAAAGGTATTACCATCCTTTCTACAGAATCTCAGTAGAGTTCTCAGACATGTTTATAATTTTCTATGCGTTTCTTCTTTCCCATTATCACATACTTAAAACGTGAACATTATTTGTTTAGTCTGCTGCCTAGAACGTGAAAATGTTAAATGTGAAAACAGATGATCTGTCTTTTTCCTAAAGGATAAAATAAGTAGTTTTCTAAGAGGCTGTGGAAATTTTCAGAATTGTGCACTGAAAGGTTTCTAGGTGGTATCCAAAACACAGCTACTATTATCTCTCTTTAAAAAATCCTCTAATTTTCTGGCATCTCTTAAGAAAATAAAACAATAATTCCTTCATGTGCTTTTTCTTTCCCACTTACATGTGCAAGTTCCTGACAAACAGGCCCCATTAAGTTGCAGCTTCACAGACCTAATTAACTGTCAAAATAAACTTACAGAGAAAGAATGTTTCTGAAGCCTTTATTTTCCAAATTAAACAAAGATGCTTGCAAGTCAGAAATTAATGTAAGACTAGCAAGTAAACAGTATTCCAAGTTAGACATCTGTATGTTATCTGAGACAGGCACAAAAATTCCATCAATATATCCGTGTAAATTTTTATCCTACAAACTCAGTACAAACAGCAAACATATTTTAGGCTGGCCTGATTTATGGAATTTTGGACTACTTAATGGCTGAGGGATTTTTATCACTTGGTTTTGTATTTTTAAGTATGTAAACTATACTTGCAATGAAAGGAATGCCCATGAATTATGTGTCAGTGTGAGTCATTGACCAGGCAGTGCCTGCACCTCAGCATGAGGTAATTTCTGCTTTGACTCAGTGTCTGTCAGGGTCACACACCCCTCTCAGTTCTGGTGCTGATTTTGAAGGATTCCAGCCTTGGCCTGAGTCATGGCTCTGTCAAGCAGGTGTTTTCAAACTCCTTTCAGGAAATGTCAATAGGATTTCCTCCCACCCCTCCCTTCTGGTAGCTCATTGCTGTTCATAGAAACACGTCCTCAGATGCTGTAGGAGCACTGGGATGCTTGGTCTGTACAGATACTCTTTACCAACCTGCTACGTTCTCTACTGTCTATTTTGAGTTCTTGGGTGATACATACCACAAAAAACAAATAAACATACTCCTCCAGGGTTCCTGGGCTTACAGAGCACCTGCTCCCCACATTTGTTGGGGTATTGGGTAATCCCTTAGCACAGTGTTCTCTCACTGTATGGGGCTGGTGGGTGAAAGAATGAAACCAGAGCATGGAGCCCACACAGCAGCTGTTGGGATTGCTCTTGCAATTTCAGAGCATTCAGGGTAAGTGTAAAGCTACTGAGAAACCCAGAAACCCAGTCCCTGAAACTGGGTGTATATTCAGCAGAAAAAGTGATGCTGAAGAGCCTTTATGTGCTGTCCCTAAAACAAGTGAGACACTTTGCAAACTCTATGTACCCTACTCGATTATACTCACTGTCCTTCTCACACCTGTTTGTATCACATGTCCCCAGGGCCTGTTCATGCTTGTCCTCTGCTCAGACAAACAATTCCCAAATGGCATTTTAAATTATTCTTTAAAACTATCCAAGTCCCTTTTCAACTACCAGCAGACTGCTCAGTACATTCCTTTATCATGAAGATGTTTTCTCCCTCAGCCATCATTACTGAGACAGAAAACTCTTCAGATCTACCTATCTCCTTTTGAAGAAGGGCAAGATGATTAAGAAATACCCTGCATTCTCATTTACAGTGGTTCCTGAGTTCTGACTCAATGGGTTCTTTGCCTTAACAGATGACTTTGACTTTAGAGATGACTTTCTGAAAGGAAGCTCTCTACTCTAAAGGTCTCCATAAATGCACTCAAATTTTCTACAAGATTGAGCTTTTAAGACTTCTCTGCCTCTCCATGTCCAGGATTGCATATAGACAGGAGGGCACCCTGCTTCACCCACAGCCCTGAAACATCTCCCTGTGCACTCACAAACACCCACCTGCACAGTGACCCTCCCCTGCAAAGCACCAGACCTCAATTTACCCTGGCACAGGCAGCTCTAAACATCTGCAGCTCTCTGAGATGTTAATGGCAGCTGCAGAGAGCTTCTCTCCAACCTCTCTTGAAGATGATGCACATGGCAGCCGGGTCAGATTCAAAAGGACAATATTCCAGCTGCAGTTTGACAGAGGCAGCTGGAACTCCCTTCTGTCATTCTAGGAAAATGAAGGTTGTTCCTTAGCAAGATGAAAGGATGAAGCTTAAATCTCATCAAGCTGTTTTTCAGGACAGAATCAGCAGAGCATTACTGCATATCCCCCAGCCCAGCTCTTTATAAAAGAGTGCTGCATAAGAAAACATTGAATTTCCAGGGAATTTTGAGGACACGTCACAACAGTTCTGTGCTCACTGTCCCTGCCTAAGAGAGGACTGAAGCAAAGGGCTTGTACATGACCCAGGCAGATATGAGCCCAGAGAAAGCTCATCTTATCACCATGGACCATCTGTGCAGCTGGAGCAGGCAAACACCAACACCATCCTATCACAAAGCTGCAGTCACTGCAGGCTTATCCCCCGTGCTGCATGCCATCAGCTGCAACAGGAGGCAGCCAAGCAACATGACATCACTGTGTCCAGTTCCCAGCAGAGAACAGAGATCAGAAAATTCTGGAAGGGTTGCAGTTTTCCCTTGCTTGTGGTCTGCACAGCAAAACTGAACATTACTTAAGAAGAAAATTAGAGAGTACTGAAAACAAACAACCTGGCTAAACCAAACCAAACCAAACTAAGTCAGCAGCTACAGAAGAGGGGGGGGAGTTGAGAATCACTGCATGAATTACTGAGGTCAAACACCTCAATACTTTTCTCTAGTCCTGGGGACTCTGAGCTCTGATACAGAGAAGGCACTTGGCTCTTGGCACAGATCCCTTGGGATGGACTTTGGAATGATTGCCTGAACCTTCCTGATCACCATAGGGAAGAAAGTATTGCAGTCCAAAGGTGTTATCACAACGAGCAGCTGTGCCTGCACTATCAAGTGACTGTATTGATAAGCTGTGGATCTGCAGATACTCCAGTTTCAGCACAGGCTGGAAAACTTCCTGCAGATCCATTTTCAAACTGACTTGTGCAGCTACTTGGAACTCCCAGCCTGTCACTGTGGGAAGAGTCCTTGAATTCCCAGGCTGTGTTTGCTGCTGGCAGTGAGGGGGAGACAGCACTGATCAAATCCTAGGGAATAAAATGAGCAGGGGAAAATGAAAAAAACCAACAAGAGTGGCAATGTCTCTTTGGAGGGGAAGCATGTGAGCAGAAGTGAGTGTACAGGATGAGAGGATGAGTTTGTAGCTGCTCTGAACAAAGGCTGATCCCCTGGTGCCCCAGAGCTGACACCATCCCAGCAGCCTTGCTCTGCTGGCTGCTCTGTGGCTGCTCAGGGAAGCAGAGTGAGACTGGTTAAGGTCTTGTTATGCTGAAATTCAGTATTTCTGATCCTTCTGCTTAGGACTCACTTCCCAGTCAATTTTACCTTTTTCTTTACCTCATCCATAATTAATGCACTAAACCCTGTGCTTGAAAAGACTCATGGGATGGAATTAAACCCCTCCTCTCTCAAGTGGACAAATACAGGGAAAAAAAAATAAAGAAACACCAGGTAAAATTCTCCCACTTAAAGTTTCAACAAGAATATATTTGTCTTTTATGCTGAAAACCATCTGAGGTGCTTCCCCTTTAGTACAACAAAGTCCAACGCCCACAGCAGAGTGTCATCCTTGTGTTGGCACATGGAGAGAGGTCCCACAGGCCAAATCTTGGCCACCAGCAATGCAGTGTGGAATGAATTTGATGTCATCAAAGAGAACTGAGTCCAGCCACAGCTGCACCTGTCGCTATAATGACATCCCACTTCGCTTCTTGGAATCCTTCCGTGCAATGGGACTGAAGGTCAAGATCTCCTTGTAAATGTGCTCTTGAAAAACAGAACAAAATAGCCATGAATGTGTGATTTTAGAGGACACAAATAAAAGTTGGAGTGGGCAGAGAAAGGCATTCGGTGGCAGCTTGAAGAGACAAAGGAAAGAGACAAAAAAAGTCTGCCTGAAGAGCTGGAGGGATCTTTGCTGAATGCATAAAACCAAGAGACCTGTGCACCACCACTGAGGCATCAGCCAGCAATCACAGCCTTACTCAGCAGCCGTACAGGAAAGCAGGAGGGGTGGGAAAATCCCGTGCTAGACAGGAATCTCAAAGAAAATAAACTTCTTACTTTTCCACTCCTCTATTGAAAGCTTCTCCCGTTCCAGAGAATCATCGTAGGAGTGCTGTGCCTCTGTCTCCTCCTCGATATCTCGGAACTGGTCAAAGTAGGGGTGAGCCAAGGCCTCTGTGGCTGTGAGGCGCTTTTCCACATCCAGCTGCAGCATCTTGTCCAGCAGGTCCACAGCTGCAGAGGACAGAGGATGGGAGCAGGGCTAAGCAAGGTGCAGGGGAGCACAGGCACCCTGTGCACGAACCCTGCAAGCGTGGCACTGCTATTGCCAGTGTTTCACCTCCAGACCTGAACACTGAAGAGATTCCTCAACCTGGCCAAGGCAGCAAGGAGCTCTCATCAGTGGAGATGCAAAATCTGCCCAAGAGCAGCCTCAGGGAGCTCTTAACAGAAGTTAAATTGTACAGAAATAACAAATTAGACTTGAATAAGCCTTGCTGCACAGATTGGGCTGCAGAAACGTGAGGAGTAAGCCAGTAACCTCAAGATATTTTTCAGTTTTAATCATTTGCTTTCATTCAGAGCCCTGCATCTCAAAGGAGTCTTAACATGAGTAATGTGCATAGAAACCTACACATCCCTGGTAAAGAGGAGGGCAGGAAACTCAGATGCTGACTAGAGTGTCAGCCCTGTTCCCACTTGGTTTTAACGTTTTAAGACTTTCTTCCATTCAGTTTCTAAAAGAGTTTTACTTGTTCTCACCTCTAACCTACCTGGCAAGAAAGTTTTCTAAGAGATTAATTCTTACCCTGAAAAATTCACATCAGCTGTCTGTCAAATATTGCTAGCTGCAGGTATTCAACAAACAGGATCTACATTGTACTTAAAAATAATAATTTTTTAAAAAAGCAGTAAATGGCCAAGAACAGCAGAACATCGCCATTGTAATGCCAATAAAAGATAATTCTGCTTTTAATTGATACATATTTTCTGTGAGAAAGGGCAGGGGCATGAACTGCAAGGGAGAAAATGTAGCAAGAAACTATGAGAAGGAGAAATAAAGTTGGGGCTGTGACAGTGAGCTTTGCCTCCTTTCCAGCTGTGAAAACTCATGAGAAATGCTGGAATTACTTACCCAGAGGATTTGCTTTAGGGAAAAGCACAGACAAATCCTTCTTGGGGATTTTAGGAAGGGACTTGATATAACTCTTTGCCTGCAAGAGCAAGGACAGCACAGTTAGTGCACGTGGACAGGTGTGAAATCCAGCTCTCAGTCTCATGGCTCCCATGAGCAAAGACAGATGAAGAGACGAGCGAAGCATCCCAGATGTCCCATTTCAGCAAGCAGTTTACAGGGAAGTATTTTTATCAGTCAAGACAGAGAATTATTTCTGTTTTAGGAGCCAAACTGGAGCACAGAGAACATTGGTGGTTTGCTGGGACATCAGGCACCTCATGAGGGAGTCCCTGCCAAACACAGCTGTTCCCAACCCAGCACCAGGGCCATCAGGTGTGCCACCAGCACACAGAAACGCCTTCCTTGCCCAGGGGAAAAGGCTGCTGCTGCACCACTCCCGTGCCAAACACAAATCAACCTGTTCCCCTGACCCCTCTGCCAGCAGGACCCAAATCCACAGCAGCTTCCTTACCGCTTTGTCCTCCAGCTTCTCCAAGAACTCCTCTCCTGGATGCCCTGTTACTTTCAGGATCTGGGTCAGCTGATCCAGGTCTGGCAAGCTGTGTTAAAGATCAGCCTTTGAGGGGCAAACCCTGGACACCCCAGCACAGCTCAGCCTGCGAGAGTACAATTAGCTCGTGATACAAACCCACCACGGTCACACGAGTAGAGATTTATTAGACTTCAGCAGAGATTCATTAGATAATTTTTAAGGCAAAAAGAGCTCCAAGCCTTTCTTCCTGGCCTGGCATTTGCATCAGCAGATCATTTTTCTGGCATAACTGTGCCAGGACACACACCCATGGGTTGGGAAGGATACGCAAAGCTTTGGGAATGGAGCTATATTGAACAGCTGATGAAGAACCACACCACCACAGAGGTGTATTTCTGAGGTGCCCTTCAGTTCTCCTCCCCAAAAAGAGTCGTCCTTGTGCTTACCTCCTGATAAACCAGACTGACACCTGTTTTTCTCAGTGGCCTCATTCGTAAAAACCTTTCCACACACCCCAAGAATTATTACTCTGCTCAGGGAAAACTTTCAGCTTGAAAGGATACAGTCTCTCCCTTTAAAGAGTGTTTTCCCAGTCAGCATTTCTGCCATGATACAGCCAATGGACCAGATATCCACTGTTCAGAGAAAAAAAGGAGGAAGGGGGGAAAAGAAGAAGAAAAAAATATTAAAAATTAATGCAGTGGTTGCTGGGGCTGTCACTTTTGCTGTTTCTTGCAGTGAGCACTTATTTAAATTTCTCTCCCTCCCACCCTCCTCTGTTCTTTCTATGCTGCTAAAATCTCTGCTTTCATCATTTCCTGCCAAGCACAAGCTCTGGGAGTTGTGCAACACCCCTGGGACCTGCTCTGCTCCAGGGAACACTGATGATAAAGAAGAAAACCAGCTGGACAGTTCTGGGAGATTTGAGCCAGCAGGATCCCCCAGCTCGTCACCAGGGAGTCACAGTGCTGGGGCAGAGCTGCTCACCTGTCTGGTTGTAATGCATCCAGCTCAGGATGACTTCTGGGGCTCTGTACCACCTTGTGACCACGTAGCCAGTCATCTCAGCATCAGCCTGTCTGGCCAAGCCAAAATCCAGGATCTGCAGTGCCAAAGGGAGAACAAGGAGAAGGGAGGGCAGGAGAGAAAAGAGAAATCCTATAGGCAAGTGTGACTCCACTTCTAAGAGAAAATGGAGTAGCTCCAATCAGGTAGCAACAAAGCTCCAGCTACACCACAGACACCATGGGATGGTTCAAAGAATTAATATGTCTCAATTCCACTGTAAATTGCAGGCCAGCTGCAAACCCCATTGTCATGAGAAGACGCTGCTGGAAGGATCAGTGCATTGTGCTCCCTGGAGGGTCACTGCCTTCCTTAAGCTGAAGTTTCAAGTCAATGTGATTTACTGGAGCTGCTCTGTGACCTGGTGGTGAAGGCTCCCAGGTCACCACAACGCACCCTTTCCTACAAGAACACCTTGAGGTGACACAGCATGGCCTCTCCCTCAATGCTGAAGATGAACAAGCTTGACCCAACCTTTACGGGCAGCAGAGCCACTCCCTGAAATGTACATTACAGAAAATGCCTGCTAGAGCACAGCCAGCAGCAAGAAAACCCTTCAGAGCAACCCTGAAAATGACTTTGTCTGGAATCCCAACCACGATGTCCATGAGAACCAAAGGGCAGTGCAGTTGAATGCAGTCACCCTTCAGGGATCTTTCACCTGCTGCAAGCATTGCTCAGCAGCGCTGAATTTCTCTAGGAAGTCATTACCCACTGCCATCCACGAGGATTACAGTGACAGAAGGCTCATTTGGAGTCCTGTGTCCTGATTCAGCAGGTGACATCAGCAGGGGAGTATTTCCCACTGCTGCAGCCGCCAAGGAACACAGAGCCTGGAGCGGAGGCTCGGGAGGAAAGAGGAAACACGACAGTGCCAATTTCCTGCTGGCAGAGAGAGCAGTTCCTCCAGGAGCTGATGTGCTGCAAAGTGCTGCTTTGCCACCTACCTTCAGCTGGCAGTCTTCATTCACAGCCAGGTTACTTGGCTTCAGGTCCTACAACAGACAGGAGCAGAAAAATTGGATGTTTCAAGTTGCAATACATCAGCACAACTCTCAGTTGAACCTCTGCTTGCCTTTGATGTGGGCCCATAACACCCCAGGGTTCAGTATCAGTTCAGCAAATGACTGAATAAACACTATGCCTGCTGTACTGTACAGCTTTAGATTAGTATTGATTCTTTTCTGAAACAGCTTTAATTCAAAATGCACCATAAAATGCTTCTCAGCTCATCAAAAAATACAGCATTTTCTCAAAATGCTGCATGAATTAGCAAATCCAAACATATATAGGGTGTAGAATGGAAAAGAGAGCAGACAGGATGGAAAATTAGAGCAGACAATGATGTTAGTGAAATTATGGTTAGGAATTTATTAACTTTATGATTCTGCTGTGTTTCTCAGACAAAAATCAGAATAAGAGCACACATGAACTTACCCTGTGGACGATGCCAGCTGAGTGAATATACTGCAATAAAAAGAGGAGCCACAATGTGATTACCAGCAGACAAAATTTCTCCAGCAGAGAAATGAGAGCTACAAACAACAATTTGCTGAGGACAAACCTCTGCAGCTTTCTACAGGTCCCTGGTCCCTAGGGCAGCAGTTTGAAAAGAAATTTCTGCCCCAAATTAGTGACAGTACTTACAATGCTATTGCCAGGCTAAAGAAGACGCATGGAGAAGAGGAGGGATGAAGCAATAGTTCCTTAGAGCAAGTACAACAACAGCTTCAAACTATCCAAGTCATCAGGGTTACAGCAGATGACACGACAAATTAGTTATTTTTTGTTCAAAAAATTATCTCAGCCCAAAAACATAAAACTGCAAAACTGACTACAGGGTTTTTAGCACACCAGTCAAACCTTCAGTGTGCTCTTCCCCCCTTTATTTATGCCCAAGGCAGCAGTGACCTGGAGAGGTGTGCTTTAGGTGAACCCACTGATGCCTGTAAGCCACTGCGGGTGAGGGAGGTGAGAGGACAGCTGGAAAGCTCTGTCTCTACATCCCAGAGTTTGCAGGGATTGCTTCAGCTCCTTCAAAGCCAGTTACAGAAACATATTCCTTCCTTATGCTCCTGACTACAAAACCATTCCCTCCGAGTTCTCCCCTGAGCTGGGTTCAGAGAAGCTCCTGCTGCTGCCAGTCCCTCCCTCTGTGTGCAGAGTGTTGCTGAGGGTTTGGGCAAGGCACAGAGAGAAGCGAGGGCTGCCATGGAAGAGCCATCCCAAGGCCTGTGGCTGCTGATTACTTTGATACCTGACGACTGATGTAAGCAAACACTCCTTTACTGATGTGTGCTGGAACAGGGATGGCTCAACAGCCAGCACCTGTTCTGAGGGGACGCCATAAACTCCCCACATCCTCCTGTACAGCACTGGAGCGGAGTTTAGTTGGGGTCAACCCAGAGGTGACACACAGAGGAGACACAGGGAGTCACTAAACTCCTCCAGACCCACCTACCTTCAGCCCTTTCAGCATTTGGTAGACCAGGTACTGGATCTTTTCGTCACTGAATTCATGTCCCATGATCTTTTGTAAATCTGTCCGCATGTATGGCATCACCAGGTAGCTAAAAGGCAGTAAGACAAGGCCCTGAGTCTGGAAGAAAAATGCGGGGGACCAGGCTAGCCTTGTTCTCACTTGGTTTGGTTTTTCTGGCTGTGGAACTCACTGTAAGAAGATGAGTTGTTGTGACAGTGTTCCTGGCTAACTAGTACATCCTGCAGAGAAGCTGGAATTTCAGCCTGTTCTCAAAATTGCTCTTTCTCCTCCCCTGAAATCAGATATCTGATGTCAAGTAAGAACAAGGATCTTCAGGATCCTAAATTAGTTTAGACTTCCAGTGAAGTTCAGTTTTGGATGGCCTTCCACCACCCAGGAGCTGAAACCTCTTACACAGCAAAGCAGCTGCACTGGCTCCCAAATTTGTCATTGTAATGTTCTCCAGCCCTGCCTCAGAAGACAACATCCAGCTTCCTTCAGTACTTGCCTGCTTAGGCTAATAATTAAATTATGGTTTTCCTGCAGGAACTGCTCTGAGAACCTTCAAATGCTCTTCCTTCAGGCTGCTAACACCCAGCCATCAGCCAAAGCCAGGCACACTGCTCATCTGCACTGACGGGGAAGGGAAAAGGACTTGTCCAACCTGACCATGAACACAGAGGGAAAATGCCAAAAAGTTAATTAAGAAGAGCCAGAATCAAGGGAAAAGAAGGACAGATCTTTCAAATTCTAAGTCTCATTGCCCTGAGGCATGATGAACAATACTTCTCCCATTCTGAGTGCAGCCCCTGAGCTCAGCAGTCACACAGAGTGTGTGTGTGTGTGATTCCATGGATCACCCCGGTGTGATGCACCATGGAATGTAACACATCCTCATTGCACAGCTTGGTCTGTGCACGCTGTGGTGTCCCAGCTGTGAGCAGGGTGGGATCTGCTGACGTGTTCTGGGTGTGTCAGCCATGGGAGCTGATGTGAGCTCTTGGTTCTCTGCGTTATTTTGGGATTCCTAGATTCTAGTCTGGTCCCTTTGCACCTCAACCCTCTCTTGATGCTGTGCTAAGGCACAGCTGCCTTGGAAAACAGAACACAGAGCAAACAACTGCAGACTTACAAGTCCTGGAACCCCTGGTAGGAGGCAGTGGAGGTGAAGACATCAAGGAGCCCAATGACCTGAGGAGGGAGAGAAGCCCACATTTAAATCTGGAAAGCATTTGCTGTGTACATGGCACTTATCAGCTCTGCATTGACACGGGCACATGGGTGAGCACAGAGAATCCCATCTGAGGAACCCAGGGACTCCTCACTGATGCTGCACAAATGTTTTCCCTCTTACTAATACCTGGGCTCACCCATTACACACCTGCTGCAGCCTGGGCACAGCAAACAGGTCACAGGTAAACCCTGAGAGTGCCTGCACATACCAAATACCAATTAAAACACAGGTGATGCCACCAAAAAGACTTGCTCCCAGGTGGCAAGGAAACACCCTTGTGCCAGCAGGAAGAGGAGAAATGAGCACTCACGTTCTCGTGCTGCATGTGCTTCAACAGCATCAGCTCTCTGTAGGCTCTCTTGGCAAAGATCTCTGACTGGAATGGGCGGCACAGCTTCTTGATGGCCACTTTCTCCCCCGTCTTCTTGTCTATGGCTGAACTGCAGCAGGCAAATAAAAACCCATTCTGATGTCAGCAGTACATTTTAACAGATCCTGCAACCCCACAGGTGATCTCCTAGGGAAGAGCTGGCTCCTGTGCTCGCAGGAGGGCAGCAGAGAAAGGTTCTTTGTGGAGCTCAGTGCCCCTCTGCACACAGTGTTACCCTGTGTGGCTTTGGGCAGCAGACCACAGCCTGTGCTCTCCTGAGGGATAAGGTGGGACACCGAGAAAAGCATGAGTGGCTCATTTTTATTCCCTTCAACCTGCAGAAATGAGCTGGAGGTAACAGAGCTGAGAGAAAAAGGAAATACAAATGGTTAAAGGTGAGAATTAGTTCTAACTCTGCCTTCTCCTTCCCTAATGCATGGAGATAAGGGAATAAAGATATGGAAATTTCTGCTTTGCCATCTGCTTGGAGGTTGTATTTCAGGGCAGGGCAGCTGCCTTCACTGCATTCTGGAGCAAAGACAGTGGATGTCACATGTTGAAAATGCTGCTGCAATTAATCCTGCTGTGTTCAGAATCCTTGATTACGCACTTGCTCCTGTGTAAGAGCAGGTCTGGCTGAAAATGAGACTCTTCTCTAAAGCTGATGAAGACCTGGTAGAGCAGCCGTGGCTACAGACATGCTGTGTTACTCCTGCTGGTCACATCGGCTGCTTGCAGCTGGACACAGCAATCCTGTGACAGCTCCTCTTCCTCTGGAGGCTCCTTGCTCTGGTTACAAAGGAGGGAAGGGAGGTCCTGACAGACAGCTGAAATTCAGGGTTCTCAGTGGTGTTTTCCAGGGGTGTTTCAGCCCCTCCTTAACCCCTCCCAAGATGCAAACAGATGAAAAAAAGGGGTTTTCCCTGCTAAATCCCACTGTGGATTCCCAGAGCAGTTCCCTCTGCTTCAGAAATCCCACTCCCATCTCCCACGGGAGCAGAAGAGCTGTAAATCATCGTAAATCATCCCATGGCTTCCAGCTGCATCCTCCAGCCTTGCACTGACAAACATTGAGTCAGGAGAGGCAAAGGAAGTGCAGGAACAGCTACACAAGGCAGCTGAAGCGCTGAAGATGCTGCAGGGTGTCCTAGGAGGAATCTTAGTGAGGTTTTGTCTCCGTTTCAGGACTTCAGCAGGTGGGGACAGCACTGCATAAAATCTTTGGAGGGGCCAGGAGAATAAAAGGAAGGGACTCAGACCAGGGAGTCAAACTGCAGAATCCAAGGCAGGTTTTCCAATCTGAGGGTGCACATTCTCACCTGCCCTCCCAGCTGCTGACCTACAGAGCATCCAACCCAGCACAGGAGAGCTGCTGGTGGAGCTTCAGCCTGGCCAGCACAGACAGCGCTGCTTACAGCCTTGCCCGGAGCCGATTCAGCTGGGATTCAGGCTGGAGAGAGCTCGGGCACGCAGAGCTGGGTCCCTGCCTTGGCTGGCAGTGATCGGCAAGACCAGAGTTGGAGGGGTCAGAAGATTCTCCTTTCACAATTACACTCAGCCGGAAGCCAAAGCGCTACAGATTCTACAGATGTTGGCAAAAAAATAAGGGCAGAAGCAAGCCTTTGCTGTTTCTCCTGCGTTACTTTCTCAGCTGTTTAGTAAAAGCCGCTGCTGCAGAACGCTGCAATAGGAAATTTTCCCAGCAATTCCCAGCAGAGGACAGCAAACCCTAACTCCACATTTTCTGCCTCAGCTTTGTACAAGAATCTGCACCGAGCCCTCCCTGCTGAGCTCTGTCCCTTCAAAACCACCGCAGACCTCCGGGCTGCTTCAACCTCTCTCCTTGAGAGCTCCAGAGCAAACCGAGAGTTTTATAGGGACCTGTAAAGATTTCTTTTGATGTTCATTTTTTTCGGGTGGGCAAGGAAACGTGAAAAGATTTCCCTCTTTTTTTTTTTTTTTGGTCCTGTCTTTATTTTTCTTCCTGATCTTCTCTGTGATAAAAAACAGAGAACACTGTACAAATATAAATTAAAAGTCAAGTCCAATCCTGCCTTATTTTGCAGGAGTTACTTAAGAATCTAAGAAGCATAAATACATCTAGGCAGCCAAGTGGGTGATTCTCTGTAAATTGAAATCTGGGGAAAAGGACAAAACCTGGGTACCAGGGTTTCAGGATTAGTGCCAGTGGCAGGCCAGACTTTGCCCAACACCTATGAAAACGGACACACCTTTTTTATTATTTTTAGCTCGGCATGTTATGAAATAAGGGTTCTGTTCAGATACCATCAATGGAGTGTTTCATATTTAACTTTTCAGAGTTGCACATCTCTGGTTCGTCAGTGCAAACCCAGCAATGTCTGACTTGTGCTTGCTCTTGCTTCAGGCACCTTTGCCCGGCTGAATAATTACCAGCAGCTCCTGCTGCTCTCTTGTAGGCTGGGGTTTATCATCAGCCAAGAAGGAAGTCCCAGTCTGTTACTGATCGTGGTTTACAGTAACTCCGATCCACTTTATGATTTCGAACGGGAAACAGGATCACAGTGGGGGTTGGATCGTCCAGCTGCTTCAGCTGCCTGGGACTGAGCAGCAGGGACTCCCTGTCCCAACTCCCACCTCTGTAACCACCGACAAATCTCTCCCAGACACCCAGGCATTCCCCCGCCTCCTGCCTGTGCTGCCAGACAGGAACCTTAACGCAAACTCGAGTGCAAAGCAGCTCAAAATCTGCCGGCCCCCAGTGCCGAGGTGACGCTGCCCTGGCACCGCTGCCCTGCCCGCCCGGTGCCCTCTCTGCCCGCCTGGGCTGACCAAAGGGGGAATGGTTTTCTTTCAGCGAGCGAGTGTCCAGCCGGAGATTGGACAGCCTGCCCCCATCACACATGCAAATGCCCTTCCCTAATGGAGGGGTGCTGCCAAGCGCCTCCTCTCTTCCCCCCGGCACGGAACCTCGAACGCCCCCAGCCCGCCCCGCGCCGCCGCGGGCAGGACCCCACTCACCACACGGAGCCGTAGGCCCCGGAGCCCAGCGGGTGCAGGGATGTGTATCTCCTGGGCAGCTCCCAGAGCGTGTTGTTCACCTCCTGTCTGTAAAAACCTCTTCTCCTTGCGATGTTCATCGCCCGACGGGTGTGGGACAGCCACCCCCCCAGAGTAGTGGAGTACGGGAGGGCTCCTGGGGTGAGAGCGGGACAGGGAGGCTTCCTGCGCTGGTCAAAAAGGCTCTAGCAAGTTTCCTTCTCTGTTTTCAGCTGTTGCGAGCGTGAAGGGACATGTCTTTGGGCCCTCCTCCCTCCGCCTCCACATTGACAGAGGTGAGGCATCAGGTTTCCTGACACGCCTCGCTGTTGTACAGGTGCCTCTGGGCTCTGCTGCACGAGGGGAGCAGCCAGCGCGGCTCGGGCACGCCTCTGGCAGCCCCTGTCATCCACAGCTCCCGCGCTGCCGCTCCATCAGCCGAGAAACATCCTCACGGGGCTCGGACAGGGGCGCACGAAGCCCCTCCTCCAAACGAGGGGATGAGTAAGGACGCGTCGAGCCGGGGAATCCGAGGGACAAGCCACAGCCTCGCGTCAGACACGCGGGGACATCGTTCCTTCAGGCCGATGGACAGCTCCAGGCTCGTGACAAGGGACACCGCGGAGTCACAGCGATGGCGATTTTCTTCCAAGCCCGGCGTCCCAGCAGCGCGGGGAGGTGCTGAAAGCAGGGCGAGGCTCTCCCAGTGCCTGCTGTGGGGTTTCAGGAGCGGCTGTGCGATGGGAACGGCCCCAGAGCGCTTTGTGCCCCAGGCTTTGCCGGGCCGGTTTCATCTCCCGCGGCAGCTCTCCCTCCTGCCTGGCTCTGCTCGGACAAAGCAAAGCCCGCGTTCCCCGCCGTGCCCGGGACCCGGCAGCCCAGGAGAAGAACCGTTCCTGGTCAGCACAGAGCAGCTCAGCGTGAGGAGGCTCAGGTGGGGCTCCCACACAGGCGCTGCATCCTCCCCGCTCCCCAGAGGAAGTGACTAAGCCGAGCCTTACCAAGCCAGCCCAGCTGCTCGCACGGTGTTCTACCCCAGCAGCCCTGCACCCTGCCCGGAGCCTCTGCTCCCTCCATACAGGGCACTGCAAAGGTGTCCTGCAGGAAAAGCACAGGGAAAATTCACCGTGCCTGCTTTATGTGCAGCCACTGCGCCGGCCTTTTGCTGTTCAAGCAGCCCCAGCCTCGCCTGCAGTTCACAAACACAAACACGGCAGTATCCGAGTTCATCAGCCCTGGCTGCAGCACAGCCCAGAAATATCCACGGCTTGGCTGGGTCTATAAATACACCTGTGAGCAAGAGGTGTCACAGCAAAAGCTCCTGGTCCTTAAGCAAACAGGGAACTCCTCGGTTATTTGATGAACACGCAGGCAATCAGCGCCCAATTAGGGAGTCCTGAATAGCTGAGACAGGTCTGGGCTGTACTGAGATAACTTCAGTGACTAAATCAAACAGGAAGCTTTGGAATCGTGGAAAGCTTTAGATTGGAAAAGACTTTTGGGGTCAAATCTAACTGTGAGCCCAACTGTGCCAAGTCCATTAAAAAAAAATGGTGGGTTGATTCAAAAATCCTTCTGCAGGTACTCTACAGTGCAGCTGGGGGTGACAACCAGGGTTACAATTTTGACCATGCTTCCCTTCTAGTGATGAACATTTCATGATGGGCCTACCCACACTCCCAGCATGTTGTTCCCACCTGTGACAGTCCCATCATTGCCTGGAGCACAGCTGGACAATAATTTGCAAGTGTTGCACACTGATTGTTAAGCTTCATGAGCTAAGTAATTTGATTTTATAGATGTAGTTTTTTTTTCCCCAGTTCAGTTCTCACTGATTCTAGATTTGTTTTTGCTGATCAGGATATATTGTAACAGGACTTTCTGAAATTGTAACTCTTGCATGTTTGGGATTGTTTTTTTTTTCTCCCAGAAAACAACACATGACTGATCCTTTTTAGGCTTTTTTCCCCCTCTCTTCAAGCTGACAGACAGCAAAAATGAACAGGAAGGCTCATGGAGCTGAGAGAACACCCCCAGCACTGTTCTTTATCTTTCCTCAAATCAGCTGCGGTGGGAGTGGGGATCAGCACCACCGCCCTTGGTTCAACAGGGTCTAGACTCCAGGGACTGTGGGTTGTGTGAGGAACAGCTCTGGTCAACCCAGATTCTTCTGAGGGAGTGCCTCTGATACACCAGAGAAGCTGGAAAAGCTTCACTGTGGTGATCCTTCCACCACCAACTAGATGGCAGCTGAAGAGGAAAAAAGAAATCACTTTTAAACAGCAAACAAGCAGAACCCAGTGCTACTGGGGGCAGGTCCCAGGTGCAGGGAAGCAGCAGGACTCTGCTCTGTTAGTCCTGAATTAGACTGCCCTCCACTAAACAGAAAATCAAAGTTTGGGTGGGGGGAGTTTCTGTGTCCAGTACTCATGGTCTAGCCCGTTATTTTTGTAGCAAAGGCTTCACTTGTGACACACAAGGACAAGAAGCCCCATGGCAGCAGAGTCCTTGTCCCCTCCCAGCCATCACCCCCAGGATTCCCCACAGCACAGCAGGGAAATTCACACCATGCTAAAACTCAACACTTCAGTGCAAGAGGCTTCCAAGTACCAGCAGTGCAGTAAATCTGAAAAATAGATTTTATTTTTAACCAGTGGTATTGTGACATCTTATCTGGCATAACCAATTACAGCAAAATCCATGGATAGAAACAAAATAGCAGATCTCTGCTTTTGGGTGCAGCGTCCTGCCCAGGCAGCCGAGCACAGCAGGGCACTGGCAGCAGGGAGTTTGTGCCCCAGGGGCTCCCTCAGAGGACAGACTCCACTGAACCATTCCCACTCACACACACAGACACGCCCACACACACGACACCGATAGTTTTTAAAAATCTTTAGCAATATTTCCGCATGAAATCACACTGTAGCATCTACACATAAAATGGCTGATAAAAATAATCTTGCTGTAGGTTTACACAGTATATCTACATTTTCATTTGAATACCCAGACTGCTGGCCCAGCAGAAAAGGGAGCTTTTTTTTTGTCTTGATTTTGTTGGGCTGTGGAGAGTTTTATCCTAGAGCACATCAGAGCTGCTCTCTTCATCTCAGCCCAGACCTTTATGGAACGTTTGGCCTGAAGAGATTGCTGGGAAGTAGCCTGGGAAGAATCAATGGCTTTGTCATCCACATCCCATCCCTTTGTGCTGCCTCTTCAAACATGGGGCAAAAACACTACAAAAACACTCTCTGCCCCACAGGTAACAAGAATACAAAATACTGCAAAAGCCTTTCTCCTCACATACACGGGTACATTGGCCACACAGGATGCTTGCAACAAATTAAAGTCTAAAAATGTTTCCTCCAGAAGCCCTAAAATTGGGCTCCTGAGCTCCCCAGCTACAGATGGAGACACAAACATGCTGAGAAACCTCCCTCCTGCCCAGTCTCTCTAACTTCACTCATGCAGAGTCCTGGAAAATACAAAATATTTGAACCATGTTCATATTCAAATATGCTCCCTTCTCAGGTTTCCTCGGGCAGAGATCAACCTGCTAAGAAATAGCCAAGAAGCTCTTATGTGAGAGGATAAAAAAACCTTCTAGTAAATGTTAGTTTTATGTATATAAATATTTGCATTTATAGATATAGACAGTGAAAGGGTGATTGTGTGTTTATGCATGCTTATTTCTTTGCTTTGGATTCCAATACTTCTAAAAAAAATCTTTTCAGGAAATAACTTAAGTTCTGGCACAAGGTACTATAGTCATTTCTTTAAAGAACATTTTTAACACTTGATCTCACAAGAAACCTTTCAGCCCAAGCTCTCCTCCCCTGCAGGGAGAAGGACAGAACAAAGAAAAAGGTGCATGTTTCCCTGTTGTTGGACATGACATCCTTCCCTCGTTGAAGCCTCTAGGATGGCAGGTATTTCACAAGGAGCTGCAGCACAGGAGGAAGGGTGCTGTGATTTTATGGCACTGCCTGAGGTACTCAGTAAAACATTTCACTGCCCCCAGTGCCATCCCCAAAAAGTAAGGACAAAAATCAAGCAGCTCTACATGCACATACAGCTACAACATGCAAAAACACACCACCTTGTAGGGAACAGAGTACACAAACGTGTGGCTAGCAAGGATCTTCCCCAACCTCTGGCTCCTGGGAGATAATGCTGAGAAGCCTCAGAACAAGAGGAGGAGGAAAGGGAAAAACACAGGAATACCCAGTCCAGGTGTTGAAGCTGTTGCCTCCAAGTTACTTCCCAATTACATTGAGTTCATGCCTGGCTACCTGGGAGCCTTCACCCTCAAGAACTGTGGGTTAGATTTCCATCCCAGAATTCCTTTCCTCTTTCTCCCCTTTCATTTAAGGCACAAACATATTTACAGTTTCAAACAACATCTTTTCGTGTTCCAAGAATCAGACACTGGAAGGCCTCTAGACTCCGCTGCACCAGGAAGATCTGGATGTAAATCAGACACCTGGCATTGAACAAGGACATCCCTCACCCCACCTTCAGTCCTGAAGAAAACAGAGGACTCTCTAAGCCTATAAACCAACTTTCATTCTTTTTGAGGTTACTCAGTTGTAGGAGAATTGATAAATGGCAATGATTGCAACCAAACCTTTAACTGTCACCTTCCCCACTCGGCCCAGCAGTGCAGACTGGTGGTGCACTGTTACTCTGGAAGAACTAAGTGCAGTCAGAACAGGTCTCCAGAGGCTTGCCCCAGGCTGTACACAGAATACAAGAGCATGCAGCATGTTTACATAGACTCAGCTTCCTTCCCTCCCCCCTCCCTCCCCAGTTCAACACACACAAAACCCCTCCACTAAGGAGAATATTGTTGTGATGAGGCACTTGAACGATAATTGGAGAGTCCCTATGAAAAGGCCTTCCCTTCACAGTGAAGTGGGACGAGCAGGACAGAGCAGTTTCTCAGGACTCCATCTCCTCTTGGTCAAGCGGGGGTGGCACAAAGCTGATTACTTCATCATAAGTCAGGCCTGAGGGGAGAAGTGGGACAGAAACTCAGCAGCAGGACTGTGACAGCACTACCAGACACTCTTTCATGCAAGAAAACCTGCACGTGAAAAACAATCTCAAATGTTCCAACACTATTTTAAACAAAAAGTATTGTTTAATGAAGACAAAGAAGAAAAGGATGGTTGCACTGCTCTCAGAGACCAACATACACAATAAAAGATACTTCCAGAGCCTTGAGGAGATGTAAGTTTGCAAACAAAGATATGTTTGTGTGCTCCTAGTAGTAATTAATTACCAGGGACTGTGCTAAATATGCACCCAGCATGTGGTAGATTCACTCAGTGTAAGGACAGGATCAACAGGATGCCACATTTGATCACTTTCTTCTGTGCCTCTAACCATGGCTTAGCTGAACCTCAGCTCAGGGGATGGAGAGAAGACTGAGGGGAGGCTCATCAAGGTCTGAGAGGGGCCGAGCTCCAATCTCTGCACTCTGTGAGCAGGGACAGAGCCCAAGAGAGCAGCTGGAGCTGGGTCAGGAGGGTTGGGATGGATTTCAGAGGAAGGTTCTTCCCCCAGAGGGTGCTGGCACTGCCCAGACTCCACAGGGAACTGCCACAGCCCCGAGGCTCCAGGAGAGTTTGGACAAAGCTCTCAGGGTGGGATTCTGGGGCTGTACAGGACCCCTGTGCAGGGCCAGGAGGAGTTGGGCTCCATGATCCCCGTGAGTCCCTTCCAGCTCAGGACATCCCACGATTCTACAGCCACAAGAAAAGCTGACCGTTTCTCACTCCTCTCCCCCAGACTCACTTTTCCATTCCTCAATCTCGAGTTCTCTGCTTTCAAAGGACTGGTCATAGGGGTCTGCCACGGGCTCGTCATCGGGGTCGTGGTACTGGGCGAAGTAGGCGTGGGCCAGCGCCTCCGCGGCCGTGATGCGCTTGTCTGTGTCCAGGATCAGCATCTTCTCCAGCAGGTCCACGGCTGCAGGAGCACCAAACAGAGAGGATTTCTCACATCAGCTGTAGGACTCTACTCTGAAATGTAAAGCTTCTAAAAACCCAGAACAGATGAGGAATCTGTGGTTTCTCAGGAGCCACCCATCATCCAGCATTTTCTTCCTCTTACCCCCTATACCCACACGTCCTTCACACACAGTCCTGATCTGCACTACTCCATGTGGGGGGTTGGGCTGTTGTCCCTTTCGTTCTCTTTACCTATAGAATTTTGTCCCATTTGTTGGGGGAACCCGATGGCTACTTAAGTGTATTTGCAAGACAAAGCCTTGCCGGGCCGGGAAGGGGGAGGCAAAGGAAAATCATCACCGCACTGGTTTTTGGACCGGAGAGGACACACTCAGAGCTGTGGTTGCTTGGAAAAGCAAAAGGAGTTCACCATAACCCAGGAGCTTCTTTTTTTTCCTACTGCTTCTGCTCGCCCTGCTGGGACACCCTGCTGAGACTGTGGGAAGAACGGTGTCCCATCTGATTCATCCCTGCACCAGAACTCCTGTGTTCCATCTCAGAGTTCTTCCCTTCTCCTCAGAGGAGGCCGTTGGAGCCATCTACAACTGCAGACTGCCTATGGGGTTTGTGAAGCAAGGCCTTCCCCATCCCTCTTGCCAGCTTTGCCACAGGGTGGGGGTGTCCCTGACCTTTTCTTTTCTTCTCTTTTTCTTTGTAGTAGTTGTTGTTGTTAACACCGTAGTTATTGTTCGTTTGTATCTTGTTATACTCATTAGTAAAGGACTGTTATTCCTCCCCATATCTTGCCTGAAGGCCGCTTAATTTCAGTAATTCGGAGAGGGGAGGTGTTTCTGAGGGAGGGTTCTGCCTTTCCCAGCAGATACCTGTCTTCAACCCAAGACACTCCTGCAGCCAGAACAAAGCTTTGGGAATCTCTGTGTCCCACCACACGCTAGCTTCAGTTTCAGGAAAATTTAATAAACAAGTCTTACCCAGGGGATTGGCACCAATAAACACGTTTTCAAAGTTCATTTTCGGCATGTAAGACAAAGACTGGATGTAGTTTCTTGCCTGTGGAAATAAATGCTCTGTTGAAGTATCAGACAATACCCAGCCAGCAGGACCAAGTGCTTTTCTACCATCCTGCAGCACTGGTTATTATGGTCTGTCTCCTTGCTTACTCTGACACTCACTAAGCACATTAGCATTACCCTGTCCCAGCTAAGGCACTCAAGACAGTAGAGGAAGAGCTGACATTGCTCGTGGTGAAGTCAGACTGGAAAGCAGAGGTGCAGGAAGAGCTGACTCCCTGGTGTCCCTGCAAGGCCGGCTGCAGCCTGCTGCCCTTTGCTGAGCTGCACAACACGGCACACAAAGCAAAACCAGCTCACAGCCGGGCTCTCCGAGTCTCACACGCACTGTCCAAATCTCACATCTTCATTTAGTACCAAAATCTTGCAGAAGAGCAGGTAGTTAATTGCCCACCCCATGCCACATGCAAGCATTTAATTCACAGAAGTGGTGAACGCTCCGAGTGAAGCCCTGCCCTGCAAACCCCCTTCCTCTGCTCAGATCTCACCTCGTGGCTGGGCATCCTGTTAATGAGATATGCAGGGGGCGTTCCCGTCAGACGCATGATCTGCTGAAGCTGGTTAATATCTTAAGTGCCTCGTCAAGGGCTTTGTTAAAAACAGTGCAAAAACCATTTCAAACAGAAAACAGTCGCATACAAAAGCATCTCTTCTGCAAACCACAAGGCAAAAGCCATACAGGCAGGGTCCACTAATTTTTTCAACTACCTGTGAAATGTTGAGCAATTACACGAGTGAACACTTAAAGCAATGGAGAATCACTGCTCAGTTGGTAACTGCCAGTACAGAAAGTATTTCTGTCCAATTGAAGGCTGTGTCCAGCAGATACCTGAGTTTTAAGCCATCAGAGTAGATATTTCCTTTGGTTGAGGCTACTCCACAACATTTTCCCTGCGCTGTGCACCTATACACAGCTTCAGGAAAATGAACAAAAAATAAATCGGAAACAAAAACTGTACCCTCTGCACTGGTTACCAGCTTTTTTTCTTGCTGCATAGAAAGTGCTTAAGTTTCTTGTGGTGCAAAGTCAAACTGGGTCACAACTGACACCTTCTGAACAGCTTTGAGTGCCCTTTGAGCGGGCTGGGTGACAGAAGGCATTAAACGCAAAATTAGCAAAACATTAGCATTGCATAAAACAGAGTTAGCAGCTATCAGTGAACAGGGAAAGTGAGAATAAGTAAAGTAATGCAGCAGAAAACCAGAATTTGTTATAGTGACACACGCAAAACCACCAAACACTTAAAGAGTTTTGCTTTCCCCATGCAATGGAGAAAGAATAGAAACACTATTTTACTGTTTTGTTCGGTTTTTTTTAAACAGACTTGTTTCAGACCCGGATAAGAGTAATTATCTTTATTGTGCAATAATGTTTAAAAAAAGATCCACTTCAACTTACACATGCAAATTAATCTTCTGCTTAATTTAGTCAACCTTTCCTCTTATGTCTCTTGCTAATCCCCTGTACTTCAAACACCAGAGTAGCCTTAAGGTCAGTTCACAGGGCAACCAAATCAATCTGGGTTATTCAACTCTAATCTCTCCAAAGGTGGAACATCCCAGGGCTTTTTACATCAGTGGGATATTCAGCAAGTTGATCAATTTATCCCAATTTGCACTGCACATCCCTTCAGCAGCTGTTATTCAAGGCTAATCTCACATTTGTATTTACAGTCACTGTTACAAGAACATTAAGCTGCAGCACAACATAATCTTCTCACCACTTTCCATAGCTCTGATCCTCTGCTGCACCTCACCACCAGCAGTGACCTCAGTGCTCACTGTGCCTTCAGCTGCTAATCCCTGCCTCTGATTTATTCACTCCACCTTCAGGAACAGGTAGAATTAAAGCCATTTCACACTGTCTTTGCACAAGCTCACCATTCAAGATTACTACAGCACAGCAAGTGGCTGAAAGTAGAGGTTCTCCTCCCGAAGTGGACTGCAGGAAGCCTTTTTCTGCTCCCTTGGTAAAAGGGCCCCATCCAGCAACATCCCACACAGCACAAGTGCAGAGCAGACTCTGCTGTGTGCCCTGCAACAGCTGCCACAGAAAGGCACCTAAAAGGCATTTTCTGCTACAAAAACAAAGATATGGCAGCAGCGTTTCAGAAATTAATCACACTACAGAAGGGACTGTGTGTGTTTAGAGGATAACACACCTGCTATTTAGAAAGATCTCTGGGTATGCAATCTGGAGAAATAATAACTGAGACAAGCCTCAAGCTCTTAGCTCTGAAAAACAACACCTGATGTCCCCAGTTACACCTGACGATAAAATAGATCACAAAGCATCAACCCACAAACTGAGAGGAAAGGCACCAAGCAGTAAAATGAGAATATGAAAGGATGAAATCATAGCATGGGCAGAGGTAAGAGGAATAAAGATCAGATACACAAAGCATAAGAACTTAAAGCCATTGAAGAGCAAAGAATTACAAAGGAAGAAAAATAACAGAAAATAAAATCCCAACACATTCTACAAATAGACTACAGGAGAACAACACACAAACTTGGGACTTCTGAAAGGGCAGATATTACAATCAAAGTGTAAACTCACAGACTCTGAGGAGATTTTCTTCAAAAGCTCAGGCCCTGGGGTTCCAACGAGTCTCAAAATGAGCTTCAACTGATCAATATCTAATGATGGACCATAAAGGAAAATGCTGGGAGAAATCAAAATGAAAAGCGCAACACATCACCCTATTAATGTTGAAAATTAATTCCTGCCAAGGCCTTGACTGAAAAGCTATTTTAGGCAAACCATATTCATTCCTCTTGTTTACAACTGAATATAACGGAGCTCTCTCTGTATCAGACAGATCGAACTTTTTGTCTACAGATATCCCACATGCATTGAATTGGGCACTGCATCCTGAACTGCTTTGGAGCAGAAATCTTTTGCCCCACTGGCAAAGGCTGAGTTTCCATGCTCCCTTCACCCCTCAGGCCCCACACCAAGCTGCAGTTAGCAGGATTAGGTTGCATTAGTGACAGCTGAAGTAAAGCAGAAGGCTGGAAAGGGTAGGCACTCATATTGAGAAGAAAGTCAAGGCTTTTTGTGAACATCTTCCAAGCCCCTTCAGCCACTTCTAAAGCTGGGGAGGTGAGGAAATGATTGAACCCTGCAGCACCACTTCACCACGGGCACACCCTGCCCCGGACAGGCCAGCACAGCTGGCACAGGGTCCTGCCCTGGCACCTCCTGGCACCACCAGGGCAGGGGATCAAAGCACCTGAACATCCCTTCTGCCCCCCACACCTGCCTGAGCAGCAGGGAGAAACACAACAGGGCCTCAGGTTTGACAAAGCCTGTGGAAAGCTCACAGGATGGAACACTGCAGATGGAAAGAATGTTTTCCCAGGAACAGAGATCCCCTCAGGCCATGTGCCAGCCTGAGCTGGGCCCTTTAACAAGGCCTAGGTGACAAAACACACAACTGAGGGGGAAATCCATCAAAGCCACTGTTTAATGGCTAAATCTCGGGACACTAAGGAGACACAAAGTATCCTTTTTAAAACCATCAACACAATCTCCCTTCTCTCAATTATCCTCCTCAGGGATTTCAGACTGTCTGTAATGCTTATATTTGCCTTTAAAATGATACCTAAGTAGTTACATAATTTTTTAAGACCATCCTGTTTTCTGGGATCAATGCCCTCCTGATGGCTTAAGATACAGCTGCAGTTCTTAGAGTATCTTCTAATCTGAGCACTACAAGGACTTCAAAAGCTGTCACTTGTTTAAAAAACCCTAGAAAGCAACTCAGAGTTCCTGTAATACTGGCAAACTGTATGAAGGAAATCACCAGTGCTTTGCTCTTTTGAGGTGAACTTTGGTCTAAAGTTTTATCTATCAAATTAATTAAGAGCCCTGGAATCAGCACTTTGTCAGAACAGCTGAATTAATTTTTCACTTGTAAAGTTACTTGGCAAACTTCTAGCTACTCAAAACCATAAAATCTAGGAGTAAACCCCATATCTAGTTGGATTTAGCACAGCTGAATTGCTAACTCTGAACAGTCAATGCTTAAAATGACATCAGAATATCCACTGCTGCAGGAGAATTAGCAAAGGACACTCTTCTAACCACAACTGGCTCGTTTAAATTAGATTTTCTTCAGAGCTATTTAAAACAGTCCCACTTCTTTCACTTATTCTTGTGCAAGCAGCAGTTGAAGTGCAAATTTTAGAGTGCTAACATGCCACAGCTCAGTTTAAATATTTAAGTTATTTAAAGGCATTTAAAAGCCTGTGCACTGCTGTGCCGACAATATTGCTGCCCTGTTTGCTACTGGAAGATCCTTCTGAGATAAACAAGAAAAACCACAGAAAATGGAAATGGCACTGCCAAAACCCAACCCTGCTTCTGGTTTTGGGCCTGCCACCTATAACCTTGCTGAACTGCAGCATTCTTTAACTCCAGGGCCCATCACATCCCAGAGAAATGAGCCACAAGCAATTAAGGACAGGAAAGAGATTTAGTAAATACAAAGCAGAAGAAAAACACCACCACATGTGCATGGAGAAGGAAAGCACAGCATGCAAACCCCAAGTGCCATCTTCAAGGTACTCCCAAGGACTGATGAGGGATTCTAAAATTCAGAAAATAACCTGCTACCACCAGCAAATCTCACAGCATTGTAAGAGCTTATCCAGGCAAAGCAAAATTCCAAGTCGTTTTAGCTGCCACCACAAGCAAGAATAAGGTGTATCAGAAGAATATGTAATTTCAGGCTGGTTAGTTATCATGGAAGTTGCATAATACTGAATAAAAATAGTAATAAAAACACTCCAGAGTTTAAGGGAACACAGTTAAAACATACAGAAAAAGCTAAACTACTACAGGAAAAATCTAGATATTCTTATTTTTACTTTATAAGATTTTATGCATGTCAAATATTCAAACAAAGTCAACTTTCCTACTTACTTGTATGAATCATTCACATTACAAGAGCTGTAAAAATTCAATATATGTTTAACAGAAACTGATCTTGGCATCAGACAGATACAACAATACCAACAAGAAATCCTCAGCTAAGCCTCCCATGCACACATGTTGAGTTGGAAGGGACCCACAAGCATCAGAGTCCAATGCCTGAAGGAATCTGATTTTCATCACCTCATTTTTTGGTCTCTGACTTCTTTCCCACAATCTTGAACCTCTTCTCCACCTCCTGGCAAAGATTTTACCAGTATTAGAAATCCATCTTTCATCCAAATGCTTCTACTTATAGATTACAATAGGAATAACTCAATTACTTTACATTCAGTTGTACATTAGAAGTACTTCAGCAGTCCTGCAGAGCTAAGGCCAAATTAACCACAGGATTTTTTTCTAAGAGTATCTCAATTCTTGCTATAAGTCAAAGACAGCTGTGCTTAGAATCTCTACAGATTCAGAAGTTTAAACTCAACACTCATTTATCAGAGGCAAAATCATCACAGACAGCATTGAAGATCATCATTTCACAGTACAACTCTATTACTTACCTGATGAAATGAATTTACAGCTTACCTGTACTGAACAGGTGCATCCCCAGGCTACAAAAAAAATACAATAAAAATACAGTACAAAAAAATACAGTAAATAACAGCTCAGCATTTCTGCCTCATTCTTGGTGAAAGGGACCAACACCTCAAACAAGAGAACCATCTGAACAGGGGGATGATCCTCCTGAGAAGCAATTACATATTCTGTCACTCTAGTTTTGGAAATGTACCGCTACACAGCCTAGAAAATTTACATCTAGAGACTAAAAAGCAAAAATTACTTCAAATTTTCAGTTGTTACACAGGAGCAGTTTCCAGCAACACAAAGTCACACTGCCTCCAGCTGCACATGGAATCTTCTAGAACTGCAGTGGATTTGGATTTGCCACATCCTTGGCTACTGGACACAAGGCAAACACACCTCAAATTATTCATGTTAATATTAATTCCAAAGTCAGTAAGTCAGCAATTGTACAGGGACACTGCAGGAGAAACAGGGGCCTCTGCAAATCTGTGGGTACAATGAAATTATTAAGAGCCCAGAACAACCCAGGATCTAAACCTGGAAAACCCCTTCAACTCTCTCCTAAAATAATGCACATATAAAAGAGCCTTCCAAGTCAGGAAGAAACTAGAACTGACTGTTATCTTAATTCTGCTTTCTGTCTTTAGATGTCAGCAAAACTGGAGTGAAGCTGCCAGCCTGGGTCCTTTCCAGTCCTGGGGAAAGTGTTCCATGCACAAACAAGATTCAGAACCAGCCCTGCCCCCCTTTTAGTTTTAACCTCATGATCAAAAAGCACAAACAAAGTGGGGAACCACACAGAAGGACTGGAAGAATTACAGTGCTACAAAGTTTTGGCTGAGATCGGAAAGGATTTGGTCTGTTTTTCTTAAACCTAAGCAACTCAGAACAGAAAGAGCACTTAATTAAAAAGTATTACTGCCATTTGCAAAAGAAATTGAGCATTTAAAGTAAATCTTCATAACCATCTGCTGGGAGACATAAATTAGTGAAGTATCTTATTATGATAAAGCAAACAAATTAGAGCCTAGAAGTAAACTTCGTTTTGCATTGCAGATTATTAGTGGCTTTAATTTACAGCTAAGAACAGAGTAGGAGAAAAAACTTCTCAGACTTGGAAGAATCACCATTTTGTTCAGTTCATAAAAAAACACAAAATAAATCAAAATCATACAGCATTTCTTACACATTGCAAATCCTTTTACAAATATTTTAGTTGCAAGCATCAAGGCCTTCTTTAAAATCTGAAGTGCCACTGTTGCTAGGGTCAAATAATGGCAACAGCTTAAAGGCTTTTGCTTTGTTTGAATGAACAATTCTTGGTATCTCAGTTTTTCTTAAAAGAAGCAAAAAAATTATCTGTCCAAACCAACCTACACACGCTGAATCAACAGATAAAAATACACCAGCTTTTGTTTAATTCAGTTTCTGTCTTTGACATCAGAAAAAATACAGCAGAGATGACTACACAGTACAGTACAACAAATTCAACAAATTTAGAGAGAAATTATGAGATGGAGTCAAGCAGAACAAGAGGAAAGGATAAAATTAAAGCACACTGAAAAGGGAGTGACACTGTGAAAGCTGCAATGAAAGCTTCTCCTCAGGAGAGAGGTTTGGAACCCAGATGCTTTCTGAAGGTAAATTAAACAGAAGCAGCAATTCCAACACCAGCTTTCTTCTCATCAAGTGCTAACATACTTGAATTAACTGACACAAATACTAAGAAATTAACAAAAGTTATTCAAATGAACAAACTGTGATTGAAATAATAAACTTTGGTTAAAGGTGGGCAATGTAATTTTCTCTGGCAAATGAGAGCCCAATTTATAAGCAATGAAAAATCTTGCCAGTAGTAAATTTCAGCCCAATCTTGTGTGGCTGAACAAAAATTTTAAGTGCAACAATTTGCATCAAGTCTCACTTCCAGTTTCCTGGGGAAAATATGACCAAATCTCACAAAGTCCTCTCAAATTTGCCTAAGTATCCTACCCAGTCCACTTTGATGAGGCAAAAAAAATTTTTTTTTTGAAAGATCTTATTCAAGGTTGATTTTTCACATCAGTACAAGCACAGTGTGAAAGAAGGTTCACAGTCTGTTTACAGTCAAGCATGGAAATGGAACCTAAACATTTCAGAGCAATTTTAATGAGAACCTTGGCACTAAAGAGTCTGCAAAGCCACTGCTTTCACAGCCAGGATACCTCCAGGATAAAAAGAAGAGGCCAGAAGGGAATCACATTTGCAAGAAACCTGAAGCATGAGAGGATTCTTGGCAGACATCCATGCAAGTATTAGCTAGAAACTCAACTAATAAATTTAAATAAACTTAAAGGAAAGTAACAGAAACAAACAGTATGTAAATCTAGTGATGACAATAGACAATAAAGAGGAACAGATGTGCAGCAAAATCAAGAACTCACCTCCTTGTACTGAGACTAAAAGAAACCATTAGTTTAGAAACAAATGAACAAAAGTCCATAACTAAACCCAGAATTAATTTTCTTGTCAATTACGTGAAAATGAAGATCTAATTTCAATTTCAAAATAGAAATTACTTCTAAAGGATACGGTCTGTGCCAGGGAACAATGTTCTTCCAGTCAAGAGTTCAGCCATAATGCATCCCACTGACCAAATATCAACTGAACAAAAAAACCAGAAAACAAAACATGATGCATAAAAACACTGAGCAGAACCATCCCATCCAACCAGTGCAAACAACTCCATCCTTCAACAATCTCATGACACTGAAGCAATGTGAAATACATTGCAAGCTAACTGATACTGCTCTGTGTCATCTAAAAGTTGTACAAATAACAAATTCAAGATAAGGCAACTCTTCCTTCCAGACTATAGCATGACCTGAACACAAAGAGCTGAGGAATCTAAACCATCAAAGAGGAAGAAAACTGTCCAAGAGGACTCTGAGGAATGGATTTGCCTGTGGTCTTACAGAAATGCTACCCAAACAGACACCAAGTAGTGCACTGAAGGTACAGGACAAGCCCATACACATGCAAGAGGGGGAAAAAAACCATAGGGTACTGATAAATGAAATTGGGGTGGCACATCATTTTCTTTGGTGCTCTCCTGTATAAGAACTACTCTCAGACTTTGATTTTCTTCTCTGAGCCTGATCTGCAAGTATTGCTGGAGAGAGGATACTGGAAACTGTGAGGAAGATAAATTTGTGAAGAAGTGGCTAACAGGAGAGGAAAGGATGGGAAATTTATCCACTTTTTATCATTTCTTCACACTACAGCTCCAAACACTCTCCTCAACCACACATGTTCCAGTCACTTATTTTAAAAACCACTCTGCTAGGAAAAGCAAGGGATAAGTGCTGGCAATATTTTGCTGATTGCAGTTTCAAAGGTTCAAATTTAAAGAAGCCTGGTGAATGCTATCACAATGATTCTTAACTTCCATCTGACAGATTGTGGTTCAAATACCAACTCTGAAGCACAATTACCAAGAGCACCAACTTGTGCAATCAAATGAAGGGGGAGCATGTGCAAGGACAACCTCATTTTTTCACCCCTCACAAGTCAGAAACTTGACAAAAGAGAGAATTCTTGTGCTGGCTGAAGGCATTACCTGTCTGGTTGTAGTGCATCCAGTTCAGCATGATCTCAGGAGCCCTGTACCACCGGGTGGCCACGTACCCGGTCATCTCATCATCCGTGTGCCGGGCCAGCCCGAAATCCAGGATCTACAAACACACAGCACAACACTGAGGGCACCAGGGCCCAGCACAACCAACCAGGCAATCACTGAGCTGGGGACAGCACAGTGGGAGGGCTGCAAAAACTGATTATGAAATCAAACTTCACACCCTGTGAAAAGACACTAGGATAGAACAGTGTAGGACTCGACAAGCAGAATTATGTCTGGGTAGCTTGTCTCCAAACCAAGTAAACACAAACTAAAGCTGTTAACTCTGCACTTTCGTGATGATTCACTAAAAACACAGGACCAGATACAGAAACCACATCCTTACAATGCTACAGCTGGGAAGCACGTTATTACTTTTGTATGGAAGCATTTTCAAAGTGAATTGTTTTGACACTTAAGTTGCATGTTCATATGGCACTCACTCAAATCTCAGTCAAAAAAAATCAGGTTTTTTAATTACTTTACCTTTAGCTCACAGTCTTCATTAACAGCTAGGTTACTAGGTTTTAAATCCTAAAAAAATTAAACATCAGCATTAACAGTGGAATATGTGTTCTTTCACCAGTCTGAAGTTGATAAAATTGTAAACAGAGATAAAAATACAGATTCTAACTGCATGCAAATACTAACTTTGGATAAATTATTTTATCACAGAGTCAGAAATCTCTCCTGTGGTTCTCAGAGGTGTCACATATAACCAAAAATGTCTAAACACAAGGCTTGTAGTTATTTGTAGTTATTTAAGAGAAAAGCTAATTCACAAAGGAAAATTATGGATCTTGACAGCCACTTCCCCTGTTCAATCCTTTTACTACTTAACCAAAATAATTTTCAGAAAATTTTCTCTTGTTTCTCTTGGTGCTACATTGTAAAAGTCTATGCTTCATTTCTGAAAGATTTTGTTTCACTACACAAAACAATCTTTGAATGAATACTCACCCTGTGTATTATGTCAGCTGAATGGATGTACTGCAAAATAAAATGACAATATTTATGTTAACAGTCCAAGCAGCCACCTCCTCATCTCTTCCCTAGAAAATACTGCCCTGCCCCAGCCCACACAGTTCAGATGCTCCAGTCTGCCTGCAGAAGGAACCAGCTGTGTGTCTGAGTTTCACCAGGTGGGTGTTTGCCTCTCCTTAGGAACACCCAGGAGTGCAGCCACTTCACTGGAACAACACAAGTAAACAAAACTGAAGAAATGGAAAATTCACAGCCAGAGCAGGCCAGAGGACATCACAGTTCATAGTTTTCCAGGCTCTGCCCATAGGAACACAAAAATGATAGGAAACCCTTACTGATGCAGAGCTCCAGAGAGGCAGAAGTGAAAGAAGAATAATAAAATGTAATTCTACAATAATTTAGGGAAGATGTAGAAGCCCCTCTGTGCACTCATCTGAATCTCTGAGGATGTAACATTCACCAGGAACTTCCACCCCCATGCTGAGCTGTCCCCATGCAGGGAGGACAGGGGCACTCACCTTCAGGCCCCGAAGGATCTGGTAAATGAGGAACTGCACGTGGTCATCAGTGAGCTTCTGGCATTTCACAATGTTGTTCAGGTCTGCTCCCATGAGATGTGTCACCAAGTACCTGTGAACAAAAGCAAACACGTGGGCTATGAAGCAATCTCTTGAATAGGATTAGGATAAAAATTCCCTATAAATCTGCAGCAGCAGAGCTGACTGTCCCAAAGCACGTTGTTCAATGAAACACAGATCGTGACACTTTTGATTCCACCAGCACTGGGCAGTAAACCACAGCAAGTGAACAACTCTGACAAGTGCAATAGCTTGGGATACACCATAACTTTGTGCTGGAATTCAGGATTATTTGTGAGTGATGGCTGTCATAACTTGGGAGGCATAAGGAGATAGAAAAGACATTTTGTTGCAATCTTCAGAGAAGTTACCTACACATCATTGAATTCTTCTAGTGATTTGGCAGGGGTGAACACGTCCAACAAGCCAATCACCTAAAAAGAAAAGAGTAAAGAGAAAAGCTGTGAAATATATTTATAGCATACTATGATACAGTTACTAAGATCCTTTGTGGTACTGAGGTATTTATTCCAGTAGATGTTTCATTTCCATCTGTTCAGTGTTGTGCTTTATGCGAGCTAACAAGGTCTCCTGAAACTTGAAAACCTGATGCAGACACACGTGAGAGCACCATTTACTTGCTCAAATCATCATGAACTAGATACAGGATATAAAAAACACCTTATGTCCAAGTCCCTCAAACCACCACCCTCCACATTTGCTGGTGTGCTCTGTGCCACGTAAATCAAAATGGTTTTTTTCCAAAATTGAGATCTGAATAGTCAAGACAGCAGTGCTAATATGCCTGCCTGAACCAGCTCTGATCATCTCTGCATCTGCAGGATTTTTAAATCAAAACCTAGATATACTTCCCACAGATAAATGAAGGTATGATGAACTGATAATATATATATATCTGTAAAAATGACTTAACTTCCTTTTATTTTTTACTCTTAAAGATACATAGGCTCTTTGCAATGCCAATCAACAAATATTAATGAATCTCAGGCAGTTGAGTCACTAATTTTCATTACTTAACCTTATTAGCTTTTTTCCTTTCTGTGTGTGTGTCAATAGATAAATCAAAGCTTTCCTGTTTGAAGAAGATCTCAGGTGTGAGAAAAGGTCCAGGAAGAAACTCCTGAGTTCTACTGGGGTTTTTTACAAGGGCATCTCATGATAGGAAAAGGGACTTTCCACTGGAAAAGTGTAGATTTACAGCAGATATTGGGAAGAAATTCCTCCCTGTGAGGGTGGGGAGGCCCTGGAATGGATTCCCAGAGAAGCTGTGGCTGCCCCATCCCTGGAAGTGTCCAAGGCTGGGGGTGGAACTGGATGATCTCAAGGACCCTTCCAAGCCCCAGCATTCGGTATTTCCATGGATATGAAGCAGAATCAGAAGTTACCTCGACTGCTGAGACAATGGTATCACACAGAAAGAATCACTGACAGTAACACACACGTGCTTCACAAGTTCCAGGGATGTGAGCCACACTAAGAACATCAAGATGATTTATGGCATACCAGCTGCTGACTGCAGTGGGCAGAAACCACACAACCACTGCTGCCACAGTGAAGTTCTGAATAGATCAGCCAAAGAGATCCTTACAGGATCAGACTGTGCTTGCTTGGCTTTTTGTGCTAGGTAACCATGCTGGCTTTGCTCAGCTCATGTCCAAAGAGTATTTCCCTTCTGCCAAGCCACAGTTTGCTGGGACAAAAGAAATCAAGAGCTTTCCTTACTTCTTGATGTTCTGACAGCTCTACTGAGAGCTGATGATGAGAATTTTTGCTCCATTGCACACAGAATTTGCTCCAAACGCCATGCAGTATAAATATGTTGCCATGTTAATGTCACACACAGAGGAAACTGGTCAGGGAATTGTCTTCTATACCAAATGGAAACTTTATCAAAAACTAGTTCAATAAAACATTTGCCACGTTCTGGTTTGTTTCCTTGTTGATGATTAAAGTGGATGGCTCGTATGAACAGCCATCTAATTTCCACCCCATCATCATCACCCCATTTTCCTCCCTATTTTACCCACAGGAATCTAATGAATGTCTGCTTCATCACTTTCTGACACAGGCAAGCCAAAAAAAAACTTATTAAAAACCCTCCAGAAGACACTAAAAACAAACTTTGGGATTTTCTTTCTTTAAATAAATGTTTAACATAAACTCCAGTTTACTGCAAGCAGCCAGGAAAATATAAGTGACACCACCTGTGTCCCAAATCCTTATGAACTTGCTAAATAGTAATTTTGAGATTATTCTAGAAAATATTAAGATTTTTTTAATACAAAATTGGTTATTGTGGGTTTTTTTGGGGTTGGTTTTGTTACTCTGCATATTGAGAGGAATGACAGATTTGTCTTTACAAAGAGCTGTGGGACTGCTGGTAGATAAAACCAGCACTGAGAGATAAAAGAAACAATGGGAAGGGTTCCACTGATTGATGAATGGAAAACAGGGATTTGCATTTACAAACAAACTACAGGGTTCCTGATAGATGAAATCTGGTAAATTCCATAAGAATTAAAAATTAAAGGGGAGGGTTATACGTGAGAGGGGAATCTCAGGTGTCAGGCGTTCTGGGAAGTCTGCACCTCTCAAGTACCTCAGCAATGGGGAAAGAGAGAGGGAAATGGGGCTGGGAAATTGGGATAAAAAGGGAGGCTGCATCCTCCAAAATTTGAGAGACCCCAGGGGAATGCCCCATGGCTTCTCCCTTTATTGGAATAAAGTAAAAGGACTCCTCCTTTTTGGACATAAACCTCTGGTGTTCGTGGCTTGATTTTCCTGACAATATTCCACAGCTCTAATACCTCGGACTACTGCAAGATTTGCATTTAGCATTAGGAAAAAAAGATGCACCAAGGCATTTAAAAGCAATCCTGATGGATGCTCAGTGCAAAAAGCATTTCCCAGGCTGTCCCTCCACTCACATTTTCGTGTTTCATGTGCTTGAGCAGCCTCAGCTCCCTATAGGTCCTCTTGGCGTGGATGATGGACTGGAACGGCCGTGACAGCTTCTTCACCGCCACACGCAAACCCGTCTTGGTGTCAAAGGCAGAGCTGCAGCACACAGCAAGCAAATCAGCAAAACTCACTGCTCAGCAAAGCCTCCAAACCCACACTTATTCCAGACATCTGGACACTGAGTTACAGGCAACACCGTTTCTCCAATGCAAATGATTTTTTGGGTATCCAGGTCCACAACCTGCACGCCACCCAAAATCCTCACGTATTTACACAACTGTTGGTTCCTGCAGAAAATGTTTAAAGGATGAGTCTTGTCCACACAGTAAAGGGAAATCTCGTAGAAAAAGAGAAATGTTTATGACTTTGCTGTCTGAAGTGCTCTTAAACATAATTATGAACTAAAACTCTGGAGAGAAGAGTACTTGTAAATAATATCACTATTCCTAAACATACTTTAAAGCACCACACTAGATCATAAAATGTTATACTCAAAATACCGTTTTCATGGTTTAAATCCATAGAAAAATCCAGGACTTAAAAATAAGTTATAACTGTTGTTAATCATAACTGAAGCTGAAATTAAATTTCTTTGGAAAAACCCATCCAATTACCAACTTCTGTTATACAGAATTGCATGTGAATAAATGATGCATGGCTGTACATTACCAAACTTGTCCCTTTAGCAGAAACCTGGTACATACAAATAGTATTTTTTCTTAAGAATCCATGAGGATGCATTTAATCCTACTCAATAACTAAATATATATATACACATATATACACACATATATATTCACACACACATATACATAGTACAGAAAAATTATATTTTAAGTAATTCCTTATGCAACTTATAAACTCTGGTCTGTCCAAAAGGGAGGAGGAGGAGAAAGAGGATGTGAAATCAACACTTGATTCAAGACAACAAACATGGGAAAGTATGGAATGTAAAGAGTCATACAAGGACAATACTGGTTGATTTTCCTGCTGTATTTATGATTCAGGTGAACTCCTGATTCCATTTAAAAGTGAGTGTGCACTAACACTTGATAAACATCATATTTATACAGTGTGAAATAAAAGCTTAACTACCAAAGCTCAAAACCAATCACAAGAGCACTCCTAGAATAAACCCACAGTTTAATATGCAAACCACAACACCCACCCCACCAAAGGAGCTATGTGAACTAAATGCAGCTGTCATTTATTTTTAAAGCAACCACCAAGAATTAACCTGCAAAAAGACTCCTTATCTCCAATTCGCCCAGTTTCCAAGGAATTTAGTAAGTGAAGTTTATGAGAATTAGAAAACAACAGCAGCACCGTTCTCTGAGCAGTGACCCTTCCCCCAGGCCCTGGCAGGGAATGGAAAATCCCTCTGTGCACAGGGGAATTGCATCTCCCTTTCTATAAAGAGCACCCACAGAGTGGAAGAGCTCTCTGGAGAACACCCAGGAGTTCACCAGCTCACAGGAGCAGCAACCTGCCAGAGCTCAGTTACTCACACTGGCTCAAAAAACACCCACTATGCCAGTTATCCTTTACACCTCAGCCTGGCACACAAAAGAAGCCATCAAGCACTCATTTTTTTAATGTTGATTTCAAATTCTCAAGTTTTCACACATCACTAGAAGGAAAAAAAATCAATATTTAAGTGGCAACACTTCATGAAATTTAGAATTTAGTTTTTCTTCAGCCTCAGGTAAAATTCATCATCTTGCAATACACAAATATCCCTATTTCAGCCTGAAATTACATGCCAGCATTTTACTGATGCAAAAGGTGTTTTCTAGGATTTAGAGCAAAAATAAGAGTAGTCATCACATTCAGCACATGCTGTTATAAATTTCTCATGGATCTTCACCAGTTTCCAAACATTTCAGGTACGAAATGCAGCAAATACCAGTAGCTCTTTCAGCTTGCAAAGAAGGGGATCCCCTGCATCTCAAACCTCCACAGCTCCAGAGTCAAATTTCTCTTTTGGTTTCTGTGATTTTGAGATTTTAGAGCCATCAGACATAGGATAAGCTATTTCAGGATTCAGATGAAAGTCAATTTCACTTCTTGTTTTTTAATTACATTTTTTGGGGTCACATCAAGTCACTGTGCTGTTGTAGTATCTGTACAACCCCCAAGGGAATTGCTTTGCTGGTTAAACAGCACAATGCACAGGCCCAGAAAAGAAAATTCTGTACAACTGCACATTCACAATTTAGACTTAAAGTCAGAACACAAAGCTGGGGCATATTTGAGTTCTAAAGACTATTTCCCCCCAGATAAAATCATGGTGGGTAATTTTCTGCCAATACAGATAACTGGCTAATGGTTCCTGCAGAGCTACAGAACAGCTGTCAGCTGGAGAACATTTTAAAGAACACTAAGCTGCCTTTCATCACAGACTTAAAACAGCTGCATTACACTGATCATATTTCAGCTAAAGAAGCCCAATTAGGAAAAAATTGCATGATCCACAGTTTAAATCCCTTTTAAAACAAGATCAGCACAAACTCAAAATTAATCACACTTTTTTTTAACCTCTTACACATCCACCTCACCCTCAGTGAGCTAAAATTACAATTCTGATCTAACCTGAATTGAATCCAGAACACAGGAGGTAGGAGAAAATTATTTTAGAGAAACTATCCACTGATAGTAGCATTTGAAGCAGTCTTAGGAATTAGTCTATGCACAAAGTTACTTAGAGCACAATTTATTTCAGTATTAGATAATCAGAATGTTAATTTTTGTGCAAAGGCTATTTTGTAAATACATGCTGCTCATTGCTTGTACCTCTGCAAACACCCAAGGTAACTGAATCTCCTTAGTGCTACCTCTGAAGTTAATTTATGCACTCCTAATCACACAGAAAAACACAGTTAGTACCTGATAGTTTATTACTGACTGCATTCACTTCTGTACCTGCACTTGGGTCATCACCCTCCCAACACTGGAAGGGTTGCAAAAATATAAAAGTTGCAAAAATCATTCTCCTGTGCTAAATCAGCTTCTGCTTCTAAGAAAGCTGCAATAAAAATCTCCCTATAGGACAGATGTGCTCTCACTAATTCCCCTTCTTAATGTACCAAGTTCCCCCAAGTCCAAACTCCTTGGCAGCACTTCCAGAGCTCTGCTCAAAGCTTTTCTGTGGCTGCCCTTCTCCTGCTCAACTCCCCCTTCCTCACACATCTTCTGCCAGTCCTTCCTGTGTGGCTGCTTCATCCCACTCAGTTTTACAGTTCTGTTCCTATCACTCCTCACAGATCTACCACACCTTGCTGGAGAAGCAGGCACCTGTCCCTCCTAACACACACAGGATTTGGAGGCACCTGCATGCTTTGATAAGGGATTAGAAAAAAAAAATCCATGGAGGAACTGTTTCTACAAGGGTGATACTTAGGGTTATTTCATTTCCTCTGGAGCCTAATGTTTTCAAATTTCTGAAATCTATAATGTTTCTCTGGGAGTTCTCAATATCTAAGAAATTCAGACTCGGTGTTAGTACAACTGTGGGTTGAAATGGGAAGAAATCACAGGTTTTGGAGGGCTGTATCACCTGACAATCTATTAAAAAAAAAAAGCTAAAAAAAAAATCTTATGCAAGATTTTGAGGAAGAGTAAGCCTTGGCTGTCCAATCCTTTCCAAATTAATTAAGGCAATACAGACAGCTTGCAAAGCAATTAAACCAAGCCCCTTATTTTACAAAGGCATCAATACAACAAAGAACAGCTGCAAAAACACAACAACTAAGTGAACTAAGAGTTTAAAATAAAAGTATACCGACTGTGCTTCAGAGCCTTTTAGAAATTGATGGCAAAAACTGTGAAAACACCATTTTGCTTAGCTCAGAGCTGGCTGAACTGATGCCAGGAGTCGAGACTTCCCTCCAGCACAAGCGAGAAATGAAGCAATCCTTCAACTGAAGAGTGAGTCACCAATCAATCCCATCTCTGTTCAGCAACTTCCTACTGCAAGATGTTGTATTGTCTAGGCCCCTGTCCTCCTTACATGAAATATTACCAAATGGATAGATCAGGAGCCCCTTTCTTTTCAATGCAGGCTTGGTTACAAAAGCATGCAAAGCCAGTGTTGTAGAAATACACCAAATGTTGCAAGAATGAATGAAACTGCATTTCATCCAGCAGATGCTGCAGCATTTGTTACGTGACTTAGGAAGAATCAATCTGAGGAGATTTTGCAGATTTTTCTCAAAGTTTTGGAATTGAATCCCTATTTGTATCTCCAACACTTGCAGTATTTAAAAAAAATAGATCATGAAAAATACCTGAGCTGGACATGTGAACCTCATTCTTGAACCACTGCACATCACCCTTGAGAAAACACTGCAATATTTGCTCTCACTTCAGGCAGGAGTCTCAGGCTACCTGCAGAAAATGCCTCTCCCTCCATCCACTGACTCCCCAAAAGTCAGGTTTGTGTATTAGGGAGTTCCAAGCCATTCTCACAGCAAATTCAAAGCAGCCCACAACAGCTCCATAGTCTAAGTGACTCATCTGGCAGCTTAATGCTTGCTTTTTTATTCATTTTCACCTCCACTTTCTGGACAGTCCTCATTTTCAAATGCCTCGTTTTTACAACTTAAACAACAGAGCATTTGATTACATTTGAATATAATAATGCAGGGAACATACACAAGAATCTATTTACCATTTTAAGGATTGTTAAAACACCACTATGTACAATCCCAAAAGGGATACACCAAACTCCAAATGAAACTAGGTAGCTTTTTACTGGAGAGAAAAAAAAAAAAATCTCTAAAGGGACAGAGAGCAGAACAAGCCCTTGCAGGAATACCCTAAGTAACATGCATCACCACTTGTAGCTTAATAAACTTCCATAAATATGCAAAAGTTTTTGTTGTTTTCTTGAATTTTTCAATTCTGACATACTTTCCATGTCACTGTATCTTTTCTGAAAACTATTTTTAGAAGAACATACAGGAAGCCATTAACATGGACTGTAAAAAGACTCTGTGCCACATGTCTGAAATTGCTTCCAATACAAAACTGTTTCACTTGGTCTGAACAAAATTGCACAATCTTTGAAAGTTTTGACACAGCAAAAACAGGAAATTCATGATGCAAACTCTTTAGTTTCTGGTTGAAAACAAACTTTGCAAGTATTACATGTACAGTGGAGACTGCAGGGAGGAGGAAAAGAAAATAGAAGTGGGGTATAGATGTAGGATCAACCTTAAAATACACAGGACAAGGCACAGAGCAAATAAATTTCTCATTACATTTCAGGAGTTGCATAACTCTGTGACACTTACAGGGGTATTTATCAGTTGTGTCAACAAGGTCCTTCTTTCACCAAATGAAACTTATCTATTCCCTTCCAAACAAAATTATTCTATAATTATATTAAAAAACTAAACAAAAACACACCTCAGCAAGTATACTAGTTATTCTTGCTACAGAATTGACCAGCCTGATTTACTTTTATGAAATGCAAGACTCTGCACACTTCTATCACAGCATTTTAAAAAATGCATGTTATTTAAGCTTAACTTCCCAACAATTTCATAAGAGGTAAAGAACAGCTGAGCATTTCATTAAAACTGTAGCACATGCAAAGCAACTTATTTTCTTTACTAAGAGAATGCAGCATGTGTCCCTCCTTATAATAAAATTGATATCCATAATGCAAATTTGCATACTAAGTTAATAAAAACATATGCATGCCTGCTCGAACACAACAGCAAAGCAGCTTTGTAATTATGCACCCGTATTTCAAAATTCTGCTCACACTTTGACAGAGCCAAAGAACACAGAATAAAAACCAGAATGCTCATGTGGAAGATGTTTCTTAATCGAAGGAGGCAGTAATCTGTGAACACTTTGCTAAATGACTGCTAAAGCCTAGAGTCAGACTGATTCAAATACTACCTTGTCTTAAAGCTTAAGCAAAGCATGCAGCTCCATTTATGTTTAATGATCCACCATACTTCAGCAGAGAAGCTACAAATTAAGAAGTATTGTATGTCACACATGTAGCCTGGTTTGTTCCTATTCGGTAAGCATTAAAAACTAAACTCTTAAAGCTCTCTGTATTCTGCAGGTCGCAAACCAGGACTTTACTCTCCCGGAGAGCACGTACTGCAGTAATTCTATAGCAATAAAACGAGTCTTCCTGTGTTCATCTGTTATTGCAAAGAAAATATCGGCGCTTGTAAATCCACTGTAACAAGTCGGGGATACAAAACTAGCCCTCGCAGCATTCTCTCTACTTCTTGCCTGTCAACAAATTCCAGATAAAAATGCAATTGCCTCAAATATAATCTATCCTTCAGGTGCAGAAAGAAACTGGGACAAGAGCTGCCAAGCCCTCAGCTCTGCAAAGCCAGCTATGGAGGGTTTACCAGGCTCCATCCCTCTGCACTCCCCACCTACTGACTGCAAGAAATCACACCGAAATATGTCCATATGAGCTCATTCGGGTCGGGGGGGGGGGGGCCGGGACAGACACATTGTTATCTTC
>VXBU01002982.1:314491-325731 GCA_013400315.1 Bombycilla garrulus | reverse complement strand
GGCGGGCTCCGGCCCCGCTGTCCCCGCACGGCCCGAGCGCGGAGCCCGCTCCCCGCGGGCGGCACAGCCCGGCGCCTCCTCAGGGCCGCGCTCGCGACAGCTCCGGGCCCGGGGCACAGATGCCCCAATATGGAGCCCGAGCGGCGGCGTCTCGCGAGAGCCGCGCTGAGGGCGGCGGGGCCGGGCCAGCGCCTCCCGCCTTCCCCTCAGCGAGCGCCTCGCTTCTCCTTGGGCTGTTCTAAAAGTAAAAAGAAAAGGAAAATGGATAGGAAGGCTTAGCTAGGGCAGCACAGGGTGAGTAACAGCCTGCCAGGGTGTATCTCAGCCCAAGCGCTGCTGAAGCCTTGCAAGCTGCTATGACACGTTCCTGTAAACTTGCCGAGGATGTTTTGTTCCCTTACAGGGTTGTCAAGTCAGGGGTGTTGAGGAGAGCTAAGCTCTCATTGCACAGGTTTTCCAGTGTCCTGATCGTGGAGAGTGGTTTTTGAGAATAAGCTACTTCTCAATACTTCTCAAAAGGCCTTGCAATATCAAAGATACAGACGTGTTTGCTTTCAAGTGCATGCATAAGTTGCAAGTCATTAAGTGCAACAGGTTAAGCTACTTTTGGAGTGGAACCCATGGTGTGTTCACCAGGTAGTAAGTACAGAATATCACAGCAAATAATTAATGCTAGAGATTTGTGTTCAAGGCCATGTAGGTTTTTATCTCAAACTTTAGAAAGGTGAATTGTTAGCAATACAGTGCAAGATAAGACACATTCTGAATGGGTTATAGAAGCTTGCTTTTAAAACATTTGCCTTCCCATATCAAAACTCCTCTCTCTACACAAAGTGGCACCCTGTCCTATGGTGCTCTAAGTCATTGAAGCCCACAGGAGTAAAAACTTAAAAGTTACCACTGCTTGCACCTAAAAACTAACTACTTCTTGGCGTGTTAGGGTTCTTAACACCTTTAATTCGCCAACTCTTTTGCTTCCTCTTAGTTTTGCTTGTTGTATGACTTTGCCTTGAAAAGGGTGATTGTGCTCAAGGATATTAGACACACCTCACTCTCTGTGGTTTGGAGTGACTGGGGCATGTATGTGTACAAGACAGTAAATATAATGCTGGAGTCCCTGCTGTGGTATCAGAAGAAACAGGTCTCAGTGGCTGTGGTTTTGTTTCTTTGTTTTAGTTTAGTTTGACTGTGAATATTGCAGTTTTCTTTCTGAATCTCATTTTGGATACAGTCTGGACTCAATGGTTATGATTTTGTCTGCTCTGCTGAGTCCTCCTATGAAAGTAAACACAAAATCTCTTATTCATCATTTATTTGGGCTTTGTTTCAGTGTATACTGAAACTTAAACTGTTGTTTTGAGACCGTGACAGGGCCTGAGACTCAAGACCAAGCAGCTGGGTGAGGTTCTGCAAGGTGTGGTGAGCTAATCTATCAGCCTGCTGCTGCCAGGACCTCACAGGGAAAGGAGAGCAGGGAAGCAGCCTTCTCTTTCTGGATAACCAGCTCTTTCATCAGCTTAGCCATGTGTGGTACTGAAGCCTAAAACTCTGGGTCTTGTCCACTTACACTGCTGTAAAGGAATTTTCTGGTGATAAATGCAGGCAAACAGAGCTGTAGTTTGAGTTGCTGTTGTGTTTTCTAGTTTTCAGTAACCATGAAGACTTGTCAACAAGGTTACTTTCTGTAATAGTCCCTTACGTTGTGCAAAAGCCTTCTGTCCCACTGCTGTCTTTTTATATCTTAAAAAATGTGAGAAGGAGATTGGGTGAAATTCTGGAGTCAGAGAAATAAAATCACTTGATGTTAAGGGTTGAATTGTGTATAATTGTGACATGTGATGTAGAGTTAAGAGTCTGTCCACCCAAAATTACCTGATGCAATAAAATACATTTTGCCCAGAGTTCAAAGGGAGAATTTTGCTAATATTATTGGAAACTTTATCATTGCACTCAATGTTTAATAAGAAAATCTCTTCTATTTCTTCCTCCAGCTCATTGTTTAAGAAAAATGTCTGCCTTGCTTCTTCATGGTCTTTTCCATTTCTTTGCCACTTCCCTGTTTCATGTGTTTTCTCTGTTCTCCATTTTGTATCCACTTGTCAGCAGAGCCACCCCTAAGAGTGAAATTATGGAGGGACACAGCTCTGTAATGTTCATGTGAGTCCCCATAGTCACTGTTCACAGTTCAGGGATGCCAGAAGCTTCACTTATGTTTGGTTTGTAAATTTAAAAAAAAATAAATCACCCACATTGCCAGGGAATTAAAAGGGGGATGGAGGAGCACTGGGCAGTGAGGTTAGTCAGAGTTTAGCTGCTGGAAATTCTGATTTAAACACATGCCTGGGAAATAAATCATGTAGGTCAAGTCCTGATTCAACCCATTACTAAATAATGTAATACAGGAAACAGTCTGGTTTTGGGGAGATGGGATAGGTTTGTTTAATTTTGCTTCTCAGATGCAGTGTTTATATGGTTTTCTTCTAGGTCAGAACAGGAGGAATCAAAATACCATCCCCTCTTTTTCTGCAGTGTTAATTAGGTCAAGTAATTGCTGTATCCAGTGCTCTGGGCTTCTCCAGTGACAGGCTATCACGTGAACAGCACACAGAGTATTTGTGATTCACCTGAGTGGAATGCAAGGGCACAGAGGTGCCTGCCTGGGACTGCTGCTGGGTGCCAGCTCTGGGTGAGCACCTGTGCAGCTGCCTGCAGAGAGCAAACAGAGCAAACCCTGCTGGTCACATGAGGTCACACAAAAGCACTGCACAGACAGAGCTTGTAAAAGGAATCGTTCATCTCTTCAGCTTCTCCTGTTCACACAGGAGAAGGTTCACAATCAAGATGTTCCCTGTCCTAAACTGGCTGTTTTCATACTGGTTCAAAGATTGGATCTTGAGGGATTGAAATGTTGGTGTGTTTCTGATTTCTCAAGGTAAGCAGAGAGAAAAAAATACTCAAGCTTCTCTTTTGTATGTCATGGTTTTCATAATCTACATCCTATGTGGGTTTCTGTTCTTTCAAATGTCATCAGGTTATGTGGGAGCTTTAAACTTGGAAGTTCCTTGAGTCATTAGCAATTTATTTGCATATTTGCAGGAAAGTAACTTTCCTGTAGTCAGATATTACATGGTATCGTTTCAAGGACAGGACACTGCTCAAAATATAAAGTGATAGCAGCAATTTCCTGTCAACGAAATTGCATGGTCTTTAAAATCCACCTTGCAAAATCAGATCTGTTAGATATTCACAGGCTTAACCATCCCACTCACAGGTGGCCTTACTGAACAGTTGTTCTGGTTCTTTGTCTAATTTCTAATTAGCAAGAGCCCATGACATAAAACATCATTGTCTTTTGACAGTAACTGGCCTGGCTTTATCATGTTCAGAACTGGAATTTTCATAAACATTATCAGGTTTTCAGCACAAAATTTTACTTGAAAACACTAACCAAGGATACCAAATTTATTTGATTTTAGAAACAAATTTTTACTTTCTGGGGCTTTTTAACCTGGCTGACCAGGTTACCTTTGCCAAATATAAATTACTTCCTTTCTACTTTCTGCTGCTCAATGGCAGATACTATATTTGAGACTTCACATCATATCCATGAAATGTTTCTGCAGGACTTGGAGGTTTTGTTCACTACTGCTTCAAAATATTGGCAAGACATCCCGTCTTTTTAATGTAACAGGCAGATGTTATTTAGGTGAGAATCCAGACATCCAGATTCTCAGTTTATTGTTGTTCCTCTCCTGGAGCTGCTCTACAATGAGAATTTCACCGAGTCAGTCAAGTTTGCTTTGTGCTCTTGAGGATGGGAGCTGGCACGGCTCCTGTAGCACAGAGTCCTGTGCAGAGGAGGTGGCTGGAGGCTCGTGGAAGTGTCTCCTGCATAAAGAACCAGTGCAGGCAGCTTCACATCCACCCCCAGGATGTCACTGTGAATCATGATTTGGGCCCTGATCTCCTCCACTGTCTTCCACATGCAGTTTCTTGCCATGACTTGATGTTTGATGGGGTTATGTCTGTAGTTTGTTCAGCAGCTAACTTATTAAAATGTTGTTTACATGACAAGGCCCTTCACATTATCATAATATGTAGAGCTCTGGCCTGTCAGGTAACTTGGCAATTTCTTCTCTGTCTTTTTTTTTTCAGTCTTTCTGGCAGCTCATTATAATGCATCATGTTTTTGTGCTGTACGTTAAAATCTTCTTGTTCATCTGGTGAACTGAAGACTTTACTCATAAAATGGTAAGACCTTGAAATTTTCAGACAGGACTTTGAAACCTTTAGGTACTTACACAGAAACAGTAGAAGTTAATTATAAATGTGAATGATGTATATGAATGAAAATAGACTGTCTCATACTGCACAGACTGATGGTGAGGGGAAGAAAAGGATGTGTGGTTTAAGGCAAATCTTTGTAGCAACATCTCATGCAGTTCCATATTTTGTCAGATTTAGGCTCATTCAGCATCCTGATTTTAACTAAACATTGTCCCCTAATGCTTCACTGGACACCTTCTCAGATCCTACAGTTGTGAAAAATTACATGGAGGCCTTGACACTTTCTGCATCAAGAACATTTTGATTGGCGTCATTCAGGTAGAGGATGAGTCTGTTTTATATTCTTAGTGATACTTCCCTATGTGCATTCTTCATACAACTGCAAGGAGAATTCTGTCTGCAGTCTGCAAATGCTGGGCTGGAGCTGGTGGTCAGTCTGTATCTTCTTTGTGCTCATTTTCTCTTTTTATCACATTCAAAGGTAATTTGAGTTGTAACAGTCCTTACAGCTGGCTGTCGCTGTGAGTATTTGTTTACTACTACTGACTTATCTCCAGCAATAAGTTTTGAACTTAAGTGAAATGTTTTAACTGTACTTCTTGGTGTGATTTTGCTACTTTATTTATTTTCCTCCGTGTTTCACAGCCTCTGTGGTAGAATCACAGAAGAGACCCACAAGGATCATCCAGTCCAACCTCTGTCCTGCACAGACACCCCAACAATCCCACCCTGTGCATCCCTGGGAGCAGTGTCCAAACTCTCCTGGAGCTCTGGGGCCGTGCTCATTCCCTGGGGAGCCTGGGCAGTGCCAGCACCCTCTGGGGGAAGAACCTTTCCCTAAAATCCAACCTAACCTCCCCTGGCCCAGCTCCAGCCATTGCAGGTCGTGTCCCTGGCCACAGAGAGCAGAGGAAGCTGCAGACCCCTGAGGTCTCTCAGTCTCCTCCAGCTGAACAAGCCAAGTGACCTCAGCTGCTCCTTGATCCCTCTAGATCCCTCATCATCTTCTTGTCCCTCAGGTGCTTTCTAACAGTTTTAGATCTTTCCTATATTGTGGCACCCAAAAGTGCCCCAGCACTCGAGGTGAGGCCACACCAGCACAGAGCAGAGCAGGATAATCCCCATCTTTGACCTCCCAGGACAGGGCTGGCTCTCCTGGCTACCAGGATACTGCTGAGCCATGTTAACCTTGCCATGACCAGGATCCCTTTCCACAGGCTCCCCAGTCTGTCCATACATCCAAGGTTGCCCTATCCCAGGTGCAGAACCCAGCACTTTGCTAAACCTCATACAGTTGGTGATTGCCCAGCCCTCTGATTTGTCAGGGTCTCTCTGCCTTCAAGGGATTTGGCAGCTCCTCCCAGTTTAGTGTTAGCAAACTTACTCAGTATACCTTCAAGTCTCCAGTGCTTTATGAAGATGTTGAAGAGAAATGGACCTAAGACGGAGCCCTGCAGATTGCAGACTTTGGGAAGAATTGGTTTTTTTTTTGACAGCTGTGTCATTGAAGAAAGGTTCTTTCTTACTCTTTATGATGCCATGCTGGCTGCTTTGGACAGGCATAACAAGTTAGGTGAGGTGGAATCTACTGCAGAACAGTTTGCTGACATCTAGCTGAGCAGCAGAAGGTAAAATATTTGACTTGACATTTAAGCCTTCATGTTAAATTATCCTGCCAGTAGCTTAAATATTGTCATGGAGTTGAGGAAATGGGGCTGGGCAGATCCTCCTTTGAATTCTCCATTTTTTCCCACAAATAGATCGATAATCTAATTTGTTGCTTTGAGTCCTGTGTTCCTGTTTGGCAAAGACATCTTTGTGTGCAAGCTAGAAAGGCATCCTGCTGAGTTTTGCGGCAGGGAATGATCTTGTTGTTGTTTTTATTTCTCTGACAGAGTGAGAAACCCTGCCAATGGATGGCAAAAGCTGCAGGTTTTATTTCCAGGGCTCACTGCACCAGCTCTCTTGGGGCTGATGGGGGAAGGGAAGGACAGAGATAGCTTGATTTCCTGAAGAACTGGGGTTTATGCTGGTCAGTATTCTGCAATAATTTTTAAGCTTGGTGGCTGTCTCAGCCAAGTTTGGCAGAGACAAGGGTAGGTGGTTGGAAGTTCCAGAAAAAGCAATTGTTCTGAGTAAAATATTCCAGTAGTTGCCCCACCTTTCTTGGCTAATCATCCTGTGCTGGGGTGCTGCACCTGAAGGAGGCAAGAAGAGGAGAAAAACCTCCCCAAATCTGCAGGAAAGCAGGGTTCATTAGTTCTGCTGCTCATGAAGCAAATTGTTTAACTCCCTTACCTTGACACTGTACGTAATAGTCTAATTTTCAGAGTGTCTCCCATAAGAAAAGCTTTAAAGAATGAGGGTGACAATAAATATCTACAGTCTCCCTTGGGAGCAGCCCCCAGACAGGAGGTGACTGAGTCCCCAGGAGCCTCGTTGGAGATGAGGCTGGGCTGGGAATGCAGCAGGAACCCACAGCAGCTCAGGGGTGTCACCTCCAGCAGTCCCTGTGAGCTCAGTTCCTGCAGAGCTGGGGATTTGGGCTGGCCTTTGCTCCCATGCCAGCAGAGCCCTCCTGCTGCTCAGGTGGTGTCACCTTGCTGTGGAGCTGCACTGACCACCTTGACAGTCTGGCCACCCTTGGCTAAGAGTTATATCCAGATATGAACTTGGCTTTTTGAGAAGAAGAATAAATACTTTTTCTCTGAAAAAAAAACCAAACCAAAACAAAAAAAAACTTCTGACAACAAAATTCTGCATGAAGGGCAATGTCAGAGATCTTGTGCTGAGCCCAGGATAAAACAGAGCCAAGCTCTTCCCAGCAGCTGCTGGGATACTCCACCCCTTCAACTGGGTTTCCAAGACCAGGCTGGAGAAGGAGATGGAAGTGTACCAGCAATCCCTGAAGGACAACTGTTGGGACATTCACATTTCACTAGAGAGGAGAAAGGTACAGTTAAGCAACAGTTCTGGTGATTCTTTATCAGCTGTTGAGCCTCTTTTTATTCTTTCTGTTCCAGAGTTCATAAAATAGCCTAACTAATGCCTTCAGAAATTCTATTGTTCTAAACAAAGAGCAACATTTATTTACTTCAAGCATTTTCAAATGCTACACAGCAATGCTAAAAGCAGTGAAATTTCAATGTATATTTCCTAGTTTTATAGCTATTTGTAACAAACTATTTGGACTTGATTTTCAAAATTCTGTAGAAGTTTAAATGTCCTAACTTAGCACTTCTTAAAAATGTGTTTCTTGCTAGTAAATGAAATTAATCTAGTGTGTTTCAACAGATTACATATAGGCAGTTTTATTATTTTCAGATGTATTTAGAATGCAGTGAAGCTTCAAAGAAAACATCTTGTTATTATTCTTCATCACTATGCTGAAGCTGCTATAGACTGCATCAGCGTAACAGGGTGTCCCTCCATCTCTTCCTCACTCCCTTTCTAATCCATCAGAACTAAATCCCAATAGGCAATCTAATATTTTTTTTTTATGTTTTTGTAGTCCTGTACTGAAATATTGAAGAATGGAGGAATATATTCCCTTTGTTCTTAAGAGGCAGGAAAATTGGAGACTTAACACTTGAGATAAATACACCTAGCACTTGGAAAAAAAATTAATTTAGTTATATTGTCTGGAGATCAGCCATGGAGTTTGATGCACTAATATCAGTATAAAAATGTGACCTGGGTTTCTGCTGAAAGCAGAAGCTTTTAACTACACCAGCAATTCACATTACAAGACTTCACCATATCCTGTCTGAAAAATTCTCTCCTGGCACAAATTGCCTTGTGAAGAGCTGCAGGTGAATTATTTTTGATGGATGGCCAGCACTGTGAGTATATACAATTCAGACCCCATTTTATGGCAAAGCTTGAATTTAAATGATGGATCCTTTGTGTACTGATCCTGTGCTCTGGGCTAAATCTGTTAACATGTGAACAGCTCTAAGTTTTGCTGCTGGGCATTTTGTGGTTTCTGGGTGTGCAGTAACAGCCAAGTGGCTCCTCTGAATTCTGTTCCTCCTGGCTGTAGCAACTGCAATGTGTAAATTTTAACAATTGGAATATTAATATTAGTATTAAATTATCTGTAGTGTTTTCAACTGGATTCTTCTAGTATTATTTTCATTTTTTGCCATTTAAATTTCCATTGCTTCCAGGCAGTTTCTAGATGGAAGCCACAGTACTGCAATGCAAAAAGTGTAATGGTAAAGGATTTTAGTGAACGTTACTGTGTAAAGTCTCTTACTGCAAAGGAAACTGAATCCTGGAACTTCTTGAACTGAAAGACAGGAAAAACTGAAGGCCCAAATGGTGTTGAGTAATTTTCAAACCACATATGCTTCCCTACATTGTTCTGTACAGTGGATTCATGCCAAGCTTCTCTCAGTTCTGTTCAAAACGAGTAATGTAAAACCCATGAAAAGCATAGCCCTCATTTCCAGATTCTGTTGGCTCTCCTGTAGCAGCCTTGATTTAAGATGAAATAGGTTCCTAGCTATTGGCACCATGAAAGGTCTCCACTGAAAACTTAAGAGATTATTTTTTTCATCTTGTTCAACAAAGTTCCAAATCTTCCCTTCCTACCACAATGACTGCAGAGTTTAGCACCAAGGGACAAATCAGATGTCAGAATGTCAGCATGCAAGTTACAGATATTCATGTTGCAAAACAAATATCCTGCTGAGAGCAAGTCCAGACAATCCTGATCTTTTTCCCTTACAGGTGTGCAGTTCCATAACCCTGTTCCCACATACAGACACAAGGCTTCTGTGTCCAGCCAAGCACAAATCCCTGGACATGGTCACTGTGAAGTGACAAAGCACCTGCTTCATAGCCAAATATTCCACCTATACCTCTAAGAACCCACAGAAGTCAGAGTTTAAAGGCCTGTCTATAATTTTTGTTGGCAGCTTGAAGTTCTTACCTGATGTAGTTGCAACAACTCCAGTTGTTTTGCACGCAGCAATGTTCTAATGTTCTTCCTTCTGGTGGAATGCCACAATGCCTTCCTGGCAGGGCTTGCTGCAAAAACCCAGGCTGCTCTCCCACTGCACTGAACTACAAGATACAGATCCCCAGACATGCACATTATCATTGCTGATGGTGCAGTCTGGTGCATTGTTGTGGTTTTATTCCCTATCCCCTGCTCTGTTGTGGTTTTATTTTTTATTCACATACTCTCTTACAGAAGTAGCTGCAGAGGACATAAAGCAGCTGAGGAACCTCAGAGGTCATGTAGAGCATGGCAGGAGCAGCTGTACATGGCAGTGTGTCACTCTGCACTGGGAAGCTTGGAGGAAGGACCAGATAAACCACTTAGGTAAGAGCAGAGTCTGGGGACATTTATTCTGCTCTAAAAAACAGTGCCAGGCTGGTTGTGGAAAGATGAGTCTATCTTGGTGCTATTCTCACTGTGTTTTCTACCCTAAATTAGAAAAATATGGAAGAAACATGGCAAGGGGGAGGATGCTCAATAGTTTTTATCTCTTGTTTTTGTAGCAGAGCTCGGGAGGGGGGTGTCCTCATTCAGACTGGTGGTGGCTACTGCTCAAGGGAATACAATGCCAGCCTGTACATGTGCTTCACTGTGGCTTTCCAAGTCATCCCCACATGAAGAAACCCGTCGGGAGCAGAATGGCCTGCCAGGTGTGAGCACACACCTTTCTAGAGCCACTCTGTACAGATATGGGGTGACAGACAGGCCACCTATAAACTGAGATTGTCATCTTCTCTGCTCTGTCAATGTTCTGTCTTCTTTGAGGTAGGACATTGCTGTGCAATGCTTGCAGGGGGGATTCTGCCACGCTTGAGGTCTTTTAGCTCAACTTTACCTTGATCACCTCTTTAGCAAAGGCTGAAATTTGCCCCTCTCTGGTGTGTTTTCACAAAATCTTGTGTTAGTTTCTCACATATAACTCTTTGCAGAACAGGCAGATGTCCTAAACATCTGACGCTTGTAGAATACAGCAACAATTTCAAATATGAAAAGGATTTTTCTGTCTTCCAAAGTTGCACACACAGATACTTGCCTTTCCATGTAGTTACCCATAATCCAGTGCCAAAGAGCCTAGGTCTTGGGAGTGCTTTAAAATGTCCTAGAAATTAAAATCACCCCAGACACAGCTCTAGCTCTGGTCCCAGCTGATGGCTGTGACTCCCTCTGTGTCTCTCTGACAGCAGCACGGGATCAGAATCCCAGACAAACACCTGATAGAATATGTAATGTGCTTGTCATAGAGCTGCAAGTAGTTTTGCTGAGTTTGTGCAGAAAAATTCATGTTGCTAGAGGTTTATGTCCAAAAAGGAGACATATGGAGGAGTCCTGTAACTTTATTCATGAACAAAGAGAGAGGCCATGAGGCATTTCTCCATGGGGTTTCTCAGACTGTTGGAGGACACAGCTTTTTTTTATCCTAATTTTCCCAGCCTCATCACCCTCTCTTTCCCCACTAGCTTGGAAAGGTACAGACTTTCTGATCTACCTACTATATATTCCCCTCAATAGGGGCCCCCTTGTATAACACACAATACATTATATTACCATATATTATAAGGTAATATACCATATAATATACCTTATAAAAATTATATATATATATAATAAAATATAAATACATACATTATCGGAAAATTTTTATAACCCTATTAAGTCTTTGTTATTCTTCCCAAAGTTCAGGAGTTTAGCGTGACCTTGGCTGAGCAGCAGTTTGTGTCAATTAGTAACATTTTCTGAGATGGATGGTTTCTCCCTTTTTTTCCTTATCTACAAGTCTCTGGCCCTATCTACAAGCAGATTCACCCAGTCTGTAAAGACACGTTCATCGTATTCCTTTCAGGTTAAATAGTGTTGAGAAAAACTGTAGATAGTGGAGCCTACAAGAGTTCTAAGGTGAATACATAACCCCCTTAAACACAGGTATTTGTTCAACGCATGCAATAAA
>VXBU01002982.1:301480-313447 GCA_013400315.1 Bombycilla garrulus | reverse complement strand
CGCAGGCGCCCGGGGCCGCCGGCGGTGGCGGCCATGGAGCGGAAAGGTGAGCGCGGCGCGGCCTCCATCGCCCCGCGGGGCCCCCGCAGGGCCCGCCGCCCTTCACGCCTCTCTCTCCTTCTCTCCCTCAGTGCTGGCGCTGCAGGCCCGGAAGAAGCGGACCAAAGCCAAGAAGGACAAGGCCCAGAGGAAGTGAGTGCGGCCGCGGCTCCCTTCAGGCGGCATCTCCCGCCGGCACCGCCGCCTCTTTGTTCCCCCGGCCCTCCCCGCGGGGAAGGGGCTGCCGGGCCCGGCGGCACGGAGGGCGCTCGGGGCAGAGGAACGTGCGAGCCCCCGGGGCTGGGCGGGTTTTTGAGCGGCGTTAACCGAGCGCACGTTTCGGGCGCAGCGCGTGGCCCGGGGCGGCCGTTTTGCCGCGCAGCTCTGGCCGCTCCCCGCGGCAGCTCCTTGGGCTGGACGGGGAACGGGAGGCTCTGCCTTCCCTGCTTCTCTCCGAACCCCCGCCGTGGAGCTGCGGTGGTGCTTAGGGACGGAGCTCCGGGGGTGCTCTGCCCTTGCCGGCTCCCCTTGGCCGCGGGCTCTATCCCAGAGGGAGTTGTCATCGTTCCCTCTCTGCAGTCCCCGCGGCGCTTCGGCAACTGCCGGCTTTAGGAACCAGCTTCTCTCGACTCTCTTCTCCCTCTTGGCTCTCTTTCCCCCTGAGATTTTTTTTCTTCTTTTCTTAAATCTTGCAGAAAGAATGCCGTGGTGTGTTGTTTACTTCGTTCTCTAACTTTGATGCTCTCGTGTGGCTTTTTTCCTACCGCAGGAATGTCACGAGTCTTTATGTGTGGGGAACTTTTGGAGGCAGATGTAAAAATTAGAAGAACTCTAGTAAATACTAAACAATGGCTTTCAGCAGGCTGCACTGAGTGCTGTGTTCAGTGCTGCTCATGGATTCCTTTCTATAGAAAGGTGATGTAAATCCTGGAGCTGGTTCTGTATACTCTGTAAAATGCTGCTTATTTCTGTAAAATCTCTGGTGATTCAGGATATTTTTTACCCGAAGGTGCCTAGGAACCAAAGACAGTTATTAAGTAAGGCTAAGGCGTTGGAGGGTTTTTCTTTAGGCCTAGAGTAATGCTTTCTCAGTCACTTCCTCAGACACATCACAGGGATTTAAAATATTTTCTTCTTGTTGCCTCCAGCCAAGAGTCAGTGGTTTTGAGATGGCACTTTTGAAGAGTGAGGAGCCTTAACCAAAGTATTTGGGAGACCTGCATTATGGTTCTGTGCTATTCCATACGTGTTCCTGGTATTTCGTGAAGGTAGCATTAGGACAATTTTTGAGATGCTCTCCTCCTCCTCTAATTTCTGTATGAATAATCCATTGTCTAATTCTCTGTGTTACTTTTTTTTTCTTTCTCTAGCTGCAGACCAGCAATACTGACTCTGCCAACAGAGTCCACAGTGCAGCTGGGAAGGCTAATTTCTGTAGCTGTTGAGGCTGCTGAATAATAACTTTCAGAGCTGGCATATTAGGGGTTTTTCATGAATCTTTTTCAGATTTTCTGTATTCAGAACAGGCTAAACTCACTGCTGGTTAACTCTTGATTTTGCCACTAACCTTGATTTGAGTGCAGAGCCATGCTGTTTGTTAAATTCTATTCTTACACTTCATGCTTCACCTCTTTTCTCTGGTACCATAAGTTTATTGCATGTGCTTTATGCTGTGCAACTAAATGAACTTAGTATAAGCCTCTAGGTGCAGTTCCACAACATTTATTCTATTTAAATACAAAGCTGCTCTAGTTAAATCTTCTAAAATAGGCTTAACTGGGTTGTTTCATGACTTTCCATAAAATCTATACTTGAAACCACATGCAATGTGCTTTTAATATCTGATGGTCCAGGATGGTTTAGATCACACATGCAATTTTTTTCTGTAATACATTTTTTCTTTATGTTTGCCATAAAAAGCATGAAGAAATTATTTTAAAAGGTTGAGTTTAGTAGTTTGAATTATTTTATAAAAATGCAGAGAATGTTCTGAAGGGATTTAAAACAATTCAAAATATCTTTCATTTTAAAAATGAACTAGACCTTCTTTAAGTTTACCTATAAACCAAATATCATTAAAAACAGNTATCATTAAAAACAGAACCAAAAAAAAAAAAAACACTTGGAAAGGTTAGAAGAAACTGGAAAGTTACTTTTTTTTTTCATCATCCAGTGGTTAATATTGCTGTGTGTTTGGTTTAGACAAGACCAGTCTAAACTGGTGATTTACAGAAACACCATGTAAACACTAATTATGGTTCTGTGTATAAGTTTTTTTATAGGAAATAAATATGTATTTTTATAGGAATATCAACCATGTTCTTAATTTTCTGCAAATTCAAGATGATCCTATTTCTTTCACTCTTTCCTGTCTTAAAAGATTAACTTTATATCAATGGAATAGAGAATGCATTTATGCTAACACTCTTTTGTAGAGTTTCTTGGAGTTCTGAAGGTGAGATACCTGTAATTTCCCAATCCAATAGAACTGCCCCAAATCTTTGGGTAATTTGGGAGATTCATTAAACCAGTTGTCTCAAATGTTTGCTCAGGAAGCTTCAACTTGCATCACTTGCTTGTTGGTTCCATTTCTGCCTCTTGGGAGAATGTCCTGGGAGTTTACCTTTGTTCAGGTCCCATTTCTGTGAGAGCTGAGGAGCAGGGCAGGGACAGGGAGGGACAAAATGCAAACTCAGATACAGGGAGACCCTGAGTTGCTCTGTGGCTTTGAGTGAAATATTGATTTCAGTTTTTAAATTTCATTTGTTTTCCGTCAAAAAGGAAAGAAATTAGAATTAAAATTGCTTTAATCTATTTTTAGAAAATGAGAGGCCCTTTCCTTACTGTTAAGAATGTCGTGAGATCTGCACATCAGAAGCAGTTGCTAACAAAAGTTTGGTACGTAGGTTCTTGTAGTTTGTGTTGCTGCCCAAAGGTAGCATTTCCAAAAGCTGGCTGGGGAAGAATGTGATGTATTCATTTTATCATTTCTTGAGGTGTGAACATCTTGGGTCACATCTGACAGTCAGATGTCTTGTGAACATCTAACAGTCAGTTAAATCCTGAAGGCCCTCAAAAAACCATCTTTAAAAATGAGCCTGTGGGCTTGCAAGTTTTTTTTTTCCTACCAGAGCTTTAGTAACTTCAACTGTAAACTCTTCAGAGAGCAGTACTGGTGAGGTGCATTCAGGTAGTTGGTTTTGCCCAATTCTGCATTTTTGACAAGAGTTTTACAGCTCTTTGAATCAGTTACTGTGTATTTGGAGTTCATCACAGGTGGACAGATGTGTTGAATGTAATAATTGCCCTGATCCCTTGGAGGGTGAGGGAAATATCACAGTTCTTTCCTGGGAACATTTCTTTTACCAGTTTTCCTTGTATTCTGCGGAATTGCAAACATAATTCCCTGTATTCTGGTGTTTCGTGAGCTGTCATCAGTGGGGTTATGCCAGGGAGGTGTGATCCAACAGCTGAGCCTTTCACCCCTGCTCTGTGCTCTGCAGATGTCCCTGCACAGATGTGCTGGGAACGTTTTAATGCCTTGGTGCAGCAGGGGAAGCAGAACAGGCTAACAGGAGAGCATCAGCTGGATTTTATCAGCAGGAAAGCAGCAGGGTGGGCTCTGTTTAGGAAGCAGAACAGGCTAACAGGAGAGCATCAGCTGCATTTTCATCAGCAAGGAAAGCAGCAGGGTGGGCTCTGTTTAGGAAGCAGAGCAGACTAATAGGAGAGCATCAGCTGGATTTTTCTGGAGACTCCAGGTGCTGTTTTGTTGCTTTATTAGCTCTTTTTTCAGAGGTGATGCTGAAGCAGGGCTTCTATCCGCTTGCATTTGAAAGATTTGTATTCACAGAATCATGAAGGTTGGAAAAGCCCTCCAAGATCATCACATCCAACCTCAACCAGCCCAGTGCCACATCCAGGTGTTTCTTGAACATCTCCTGGGATGGTGCCTCCCTGGGCAGCCCATTCCAATGTTTAACAACCCTTTCCATGGAGAAATTGCTCCTGAGAATTCCTTCTTCATTTCATACTCTGTAAGACTGCACTATGAACAAAAGCCAAATACACAAGGAAAATCTGGTATTTACTTCAGAACTGTGCTTCTGTTTGAAAATACCAGTTTGAACTGAAATACAAATATAGTTGTATTTTACTGGTGTCTCAGGCAATTTGTAATGAAAATGGGCACTTGAGACTGTTAGATCATAACTGCTAGTAAAATACTATGGGTTTTTTGCTGTCTATAAGGCTTCAGAAGTACAAAATGTTTTCTTTGTCCTAAGAGAAAATTACTCTTTTAGTTACTACTGAGATTAAGAGCCAGAATTTAAAACCTAGTGTGAAACACTCATCCAGATTCAAAGCAGAAATGGGCAAGAGACTGAAGAAATATTTATATCACAGCTCATTTCTCTGAGATTAAGAAAATAAGTGTACTACATAGAGCTAGGCTACAGGTCTGTATAACATGTAGGTGGTGGGTATTTCAGTGGCAGGGCCAAATGATAATACTGTTTCATCAAATTCAGCATCTTCTATGTTTCAGGAAAAGTTGTGATATTCATGTATGAAACCAGTTCTGTGTAAGGGGGGGTTGAGCCAATTGTGCTTCAAAGCAGAACATTTAATTACTGTAAGCATGAGTATCTACAAAAGCAGTGGCAGCCATAAGGTATGTGTCTTGTTCTGGAAAATGTGCATGATCTGAATTTCTTTTTGCTAATTCTGCCTGCCCTGGTGACTTTAATAATTTCTTACAGGCATTACTGAGTGGGAGATATTTATTTTTTTTTTTCACAGGACTTTCAATAGATCCTCTGTCTCCCTCTGCTCATGCAGGGAAGCAGTGGCAGAGCTAAGTTAGTAGTCTTGCTTTCTCCCCATTTCTGCCCAAATGCCTGCAATTTTCATTATTTTCAAAAAGCTATTTTATCATTACCTGAAAATTTCTGGCAACACTTTTGACGTGCAGTGAAGCCTCACTTCTTCCTCCTCTCTGAAATTGCCATGGAGAGAGACACAGTCAGTAGTTTTCCCATCTGTGTAGTCTGGGGAGCAGAAAATTCTTAGGATCTGATAGTTTCCAGTTTGTTCTTGCATTGTAGCACTTGTGTGTTTGAGGAGCCCTGGAGTGTCCCAGCTCTCTCAGGTTCTTCCTCAATTTATTCAAAGCTTTGCCTGGATTATGTTTCCCTCATTTGTCTGTCGTAAGTATTTTGAACATAATTTTAAGGTAGAGTCAGAATGCCCTCCTAATTTTTTTCATTCAAATACAGAAGTGATTATCAGACCATGACAGGACACAACTGAAATCTGCTGGTTTCCATGGAAGTCCCTTGGTTTGTGATAGCTGGAAGAGCAGACAGTTCTACAAACAGCTTGTTAAGTGCTTGTGTGGGAGAGTGGGGATGGGAAGCAAGAAACTTGATTGCCTGTTATTTGTGTTTTAATACCTTTCTCATGTGAAAGCCAGTACTTCAAACTGAGCTCCCACAGATCTGCTAATCTAAGGTAGGTCTTAGTGCCTCTGAGTGCTGTTATTTAAAAACTAAATGTTTGACCATCTCCAGTCTTCTTTTAAGTTCTTGACAGTAGTATTCCTATGGCTCTGGGATGAGTGCTCTATATCAGCAAGTGTTGTGGACTGCCCTACTGGTGGAAAACACCAGTTATTTATTCAGAGAAACAGGGATGCATCAGTGAATGAGTTGCAATAATCACAAAATAACATGGATTGTACACTCATAAGTCCCCCACCATTGATGATTTATAATTCCCCCCCAAAACAGTTGGAATTTCTTGAGCAGGAAGGCTGGCTGTGTACAAGCAGGAAAACACTTCAATCATTTCAGACCTGAAGTCGTCCTGAAAGTTGTGTGTAGTCAGTTACCATATTCATTGAGCAATAGGTTTGCCAGCAGATCTGCATGTGAGTGCTCATTCTCACTAGATGTGCCTTAACATGATCTGGAAATTATAGGCACACTAAGAAATTGTAATGAGATGCAGCCTGCGAGCGTTCCTCCTTAAAGAGACATTGTCTCCACAAACAGATGTGAAACTGGGAGAGGGATTTTAAATCCTGGCTTTTCACCATGCCATAAGGAGCTTCTTCTCAAACAAAACCACGGAATCCTGAAGTGAGATCTTGCTGTATTGGGTGTAGAGCCCAGCAAATCCTTGGCTGGATGGTTGATGTGGAAAGAAGAGTGGTGGGGTGTGTTCTCAGTGCTTTTATCTGGTGTCTGCAGTGGGAGTTCGTCATTGCTCTTGCGTTCACTGAGTTGAGTTCTGCTTGGGGGCGTTTCATGTGTGTAATTTGAGCTCGCCACTGAGGGGTGACACTGCTTATAAAGACTGTTGTAGGCGACTTAAAATTAGGAAAGCATTTCCCTTCAGTTTCCTGCAGATGGGCGTCATCTTTGCAAATACCAAGGGACAGGCAGACACAGAGAGAGGAGTAAGGAGAGTAGCTTTTTTTGTTAGTATGTATTTAAGGATGATGGGTGTGACAAGAGTGATTTGGCCTAAATGTACGTTTCTGTCCTTGCTTGAGGGTGGGAGGAGTCTGCTTTTCTATCTATTCAAGGCAAGTAGGTAGCATGAACAGTGTTTCTGCTGTTTTAGGGACAAGGAAGAATGTCTTCTGTCCAAAACAGTTTTGAAGTCGCTCTTAATGCTCTTGAATAGGGGAACCAAACACCTCCTTTCAAGTTGTTTTGTTTTGCTTTTTGGAGTAGAGAGAACAGGTTCAGAGTTTGATGGTAGAGTTGAATGTGGAGACTTGGCTATGTGTCTGGTAATTTATAGAGGGCACCCTTCCTTCTCTGCAAATCTGTAAGAACCCACATTGTGTGGCTGAGATTTCTTAATAATTTTTTACCTTACTTTTAGTGTGTGGACCAGATAAGTGATTCCACTGAAAACTGGCAAGAGAATTCCACAGTATTTTTCCAAATTGCTTTAACACCTTCTGTAAGGAACAAGTGAGTGACTCAAATCTTAGCTCCTGCAAATAACTCTTCACCATCCCTGATGTGCATTGCAGGGGATGGGTGATATCTTCAGTGAACATGGAGCAAAATCTTGTCTACAGTGGAAAATTTTGAATGTTTTTAATTCCTTTTCTAATATGAAGAGGTTTGTCGATGCTAAACTATTAAAAGCATATTCAGACTTCTGTGAGCTTTTAAGGTGAAAATATTTTAAACGTACAACTGCATGCAGACAATTTTTTAAACCTCTTGCTTTAAAACAGGGGCAGCTTCAGTGTGTCTGCAGCTAATAAAGTGCTCCCTAGGAGAGAAATCTCTAAATTGTTACTTGCTATGTCACATTGTTGCTGACTTGTTTCCCCTATCACTTACATAAACCAGCAGGATAAACAGGCACAGGAAATGACTGGGAACTGTACATTGTTGGAAGATGATGTTAAGTACCCGCTGCTGTGAAAAATAGTTCAACTTTTTTAAGAAGATTTGACTCCTCCTGCTTGTTTTGTCATTTTAAGCATAAAGGATAAGCTTTTCTTGTAACTCTGGAAGGGGAGGTGTGGAATTACTTCAGAAAATTCATTTTTTCGTTTGAACGCCCTTTCCCTGCTGCGTGATTGTGCTGGAATTCCTCTATCAAAAGGGTTTCTCTGTCGACAATTACCATGATCCTTGTCTTCATCCCAGCTTTCAATCCACCGGGCTATTGAATAGGCAAATAAAACCGGCTGGTTCAGGAAGATGAAACAAAGTATCTGCCTGAATTTCTAATTTCATTAGAGGGAGGAAGAGACAGGTAGACATCAAGAGGAGGGGATGAATCTTTATGCTCACCCCCCTGACATGACTGAATTTGCAGGAAGATCAGCTGAGAGCAAATCCCAGCCTTGCTGCACGGCCCTTCACCTGCAATGCAGTGCTGGGCAGCTGCAGCTGGGTGCTGGAGGCAAATCCTCTTCTCCTTCACTCTTGCACAAAAGCTTTGCTGCATTTGAGGAGAACCAGCCCCTCTGCCTGCTGCTGATGTTCCCCTCCTTCCCCAGCACTGTGCTGTCTGACTTTTGATGGCTTTTTCGAAAACTGTTGGGCTGTCTTCGGGAATATCTTTATCCATGGGAGGCCGTGCTTCTTGCAGGTAGGTTCCCCTCTGTGATTTTTGTCTCGTGAATTTGCAGTTCTTCAGGGAGTAAGGACTTTTGGGAGGGTCTCTCTAGATGTGGATTTACACGAATTCCATGGAAGATTTAGCATTTTGCCTTAGCTTTGCTGTTCCATATTGTTTTTCTTAAGTAAAATACTGCTATGTAGTTGTAGAGAGACCCTGCAGATCCAGTTCATTCTGATGATTAATTAGCACAATGAGAGAGCAAAAGGAAAAGGTGATCATGGTGTTCTTCTGTAGATCAGAGGTGGCTGTAAAAAAAAAGTACTCTAGCACACTTGGTTTTTAATGTGTAAACAATCATTTAGTATAGGATTTTTTTTTATATACTTTATCTGCATTTGGCAGTTTTGACAACAGCTGTTTCAGCTGTCATCTCTAAATACTGGGTATGGATTTTTCTACTGTCTTTAACAGCCTTCTGTGCCTTTTAGAGTACTGTCTTTGTGGGCAAAGCAGACAGATGAGGCTTTTGCTTTTGTATCTAATTTTTTTTAGGTATTAATACGTATTCTGCACTGATTAATTCTCTCTTAATCTCTATCTTTGGCTGACATGGTCATTTCAGGGGAAGAACAGGGCGGTGTGTAATAACATCAGACAGATTTTCACTGGAATGCAGAGGAATGAGGTGTATTTTGGAGGTGATTTCATAAAGGAAATAGCACTGTAGAGATGTGTGTGACCTGAATTTGGCTTTCTTTACATTAGTTGGGATCACAGACTCTAATGTAGAAGTGAAATGCTTTTGGATCCCCATGAAAGACTCAGCTGCAGACTCCAGGGTGTGTCGTGTGTGAGACTGCCAGCAGCAGGATTCGTCAGCCCCTTAGGAGGGGCACAGAAAGCTTCCAGGAGAATGGGCTTTAGTGCTTCCAGTAACTTCTTCCTCCATGCATGGAATTGCTATTATTGAGAAGCACTGGGACTGCAGAATGGCGTGATGTGTCTGTCTGCATCACTGCCACTTCAGGGGAATTTTCTTTTGAGTCCTTTTTAATCCCTTACATCCTATGCAGTTAAAAAGTGACAATCCTGAAACACCGCTGGGGAGAATTTCTCTTTACTGCTCATTCTGTGTGTGAGGCTGTGATCTTAAAATCTTCCTGTCCAATTCCTGTTCTCTTTACCCTGTCTGTAGGATTTGTTGTCTATGAGCATCTAATCTGCCCTTCAGCCATTCTGTCTATGGCCATTTCTTACCTTTGCTGCCTGCTCTTAATTTGGGGATAATTTGTGACTTTATTTCTCTCTCAATTGTCCCCAAAGGAATGCAGTAATTTGAAAGAAGCTTTTTGACCTCTAAGACTTTCTGCACTCCCTGCTCCAGGTTTCCTTCTTCCTACCCCTGACTTATAATTCAGTGATTAAAAAATCTAAATACTAAATACTAAATATCTCAGGGCTGGATTAAGCTGAAGAGTTGTTAATAAAAGTCTTATTAGCTTGGCAGTCTTTGGTTTATGGTTTGAGACCACTAAGCTGTTCCTGAATTTAAAAAAATCAGCAGGACTTGCCCAGAGGAGACTGAAAATAAATGTCTGTGCCTGGAATGACCTTTTTAGCTCTTCCTTGCTTAAACGAAATTGAGTTGTGGATTTTAAGTGGCTGCAAATTTAGTCATCATCAGGTCGGAATGCAGGATTTCTCCCTTTTTATGATATTTAAGATGGCTGTAGTTCGAATGTGTTACCAATGTGTTTAATGTGTGAAGTCTGAGCAGAGTGCATGTGTAGTAGGTCAGTGCTGAACATTAACTCTACTGTATAACTGTTCCAAATGAAAATATTACCTTTCCCCTGTGGATTAAGATGAGTTAGTACGGCCCTGATGTGATGTGCAGGACTCCAGCTCAGGGCTAACTTGTGAAAAATGCATCTGAGGGCCTGCCTGTGTTGCTGGCACAGCCACTGGGTGGGCAGTTCCTCCTCCCTGCAGCAAATGAGCTGAATTTGAAGGGGGGTGCTGGACGGCACCGCTGTTATCTGCTGCTTCCCTGCAACAATAGTTTCAATACAAGAAACTTCCGCTAATTCAGTGCCGGGGAACTCTCTGTAAAGAATGTTATCTTGTGCTTGTGTGGCACTGCTGTAATGAGGTGTGCTGCCCACTTCTTTGGACAATTCCAGCTTTTTTGTAATATCTCCTGCTTCTGAGGAAAGATAACTTAATGTTGATATCTTGCAGTGCTTTGCCCTTAAATCCTGCCAAAGCAAATGGTCTGTAGGCATTGTTTTCATTCTAAATGTTTGCTTTGTACAGAAGGATCTTGAACGCATTTAATTGTTCCCTGTAATGCTTTATAAAGTAAATAAATTGCCTGATTTTGGTATTAGCTTTTCATGTGCTGTTTGGCTGTGATCAGTGTGATGCCATAAAAAAGCTGAGATATGGGATACGTTTTATTTGGGGAGCAGAGCCTGAGTGTGGGAGAGCAGGGGAGTGGCCTTTGCTGACACGGCCTTCACAAGCAAGAACTCAGAGTAGCACATTTGGAAAGTTAAATACATAAAATGAACACTTTTATTTATGAATGTGGGAGTGAAAAACCTCCACCACCTTAGTGCCTGGTTCCAATCCTTCTGCAATCACAAGCTCTCAGGAGGGTTTACTGAACATCTGCTCTGTGTCCTCCCACTTTCCATAGTTCAGACAACTGTAATAAACTTTGGATCTCGAGTGAAGAGATGAACTGAAAATGCAGCCTGCCCTCTTGAGAACAGGAGAAATAAATGTCAAGATTAGGGGCTCTAGTGTTCTAAAGTGTTAGAAACAGAAGGACTGTTAAATATTCGTTTGACCTTGAATGTGAAAGGAACAAAGGCCCACAAGTTCTAAAACACTGGTTAACTTTTTTTTTCCCCTCAAAAGAGAGTAAAAACTAATTGATGTTAATCTTTAAAATAAAATTAATCAGTATTTAAATTTTCAAGTTTTTACCTAGGATAACAAATAAAATATAAATCTCACCAAAATATTTTGGTGGGATCACTAAGCTTTTAAATCTGTCTTGTCTGGACTTCTTTTGGTTTCACTATAAAAGTGGATGCATTAAGGTGCATTTCTCACTAGTACACAAAAAATGACTTCTGTCCACTTTTATCTTAGCTTAGGAATAAAAGCACTGACATGAGAATAGCTTTTGTGAAAGCTGAATATCGCATCTCCTCCATCCTCAGCAGTCCCTTGTGTACTGCGGAAGCTGCAGACTTGAGGAGTACTGTGTGTGAGATGTGCAGTGTGATCCGAGACATGCAGTGTGCTCTGTGTGTGTGTATGTGTGTTATCTGTGTGTGTGTGACAATGCCGTGTGATCTCTGTGTGTGACAGTGCAGTGTGATCTGTGTGTGTGTGTGTGTTATCTGTGTGTGTGTGACAATGCCGTGTGATCTCTGTGTGTGTGACAATGCAGTGTGATCTGTGTGACAATGCCGTGTGATCTCTGTGTGTGTGATCTGTGTGTGTGTGACAATGCAGTGTGATCTGTGTGTGTGATCTCTGTGTGTGACAATGCAGTGTGATCTGTGTGTCTGTGACAGTGCAGTGTGATCTGTGTGACAATGCAGTGTGATCTCTGTGTGACAATGCAGTGTGATCTCTGTGTGACAGTGCAGTGTGATCTGTGTGTGTGTGACAGTGCAGTGTCATCTGTGTGTGTGACAATGCAGTGTGATCTGTGTGTGTGACAATGCAGTGTGCTCTGTGTGTGTGTGACAATGCAGTGTGATCTGTATGTGTATGCGTGACAATGCAGTGTGATCTGTGTGTGTG
>VXBU01002982.1:276784-301243 GCA_013400315.1 Bombycilla garrulus | reverse complement strand
TGTGTGTGTGACAATGCAGTGTGATCTCTGTGTGACAGTGCAGTGTGATCTGTGTGTGTGTGACAATGCAGTGTGATCTCTGTGTGTGTGACAGTGCAGTGTGATCTCTTTCAGACCTGACACCCAGCACCGGGGCCCTGCTGCTCATTCCGAGAATGATCTTCCAGAGCAAGAGGAGGAAATCCTGGGATCAGATGATGATGAGCAAGAGGATCCAAATGATTACTGTAAAGGTGAGCACTTGCCTCTTTAAGATGCAGGATTGTCAGTGCAATCAAGGAGTCCCCTCCATTTCCCATTTGCTGTAGAGAGTGAAAATAGACTCCCTCTTACATTAAGAGTGTTTTGAAACTGCATGATTATATTAACATTTTTCAAGCCAACAAGAAATGGAGAAGGGAGTCTCCAAGTTTCCCTCTGTTATCTGTCAAGATTTGAGTTGCAGCGCTCAAATTATGTTTTTAATGCAGAAGTTAAAATTTAAACTTTTCCTCTGTGCCAGAGGGTTTTCAATAGCAAGTAGGCATTTAATTCTTTATTTTATTTAATTGTAAAAGGGACACTTTAAAATCCTTTTCATACTCTTCAGTTTGCTTTTGAAGAGCAGATCATTGTCTTGATATCCATACTTCAGAAAATTTGTTTCTGCAAATAGCCTTCCACTGTTTCTCTGAGCAGAAATGAAATATAGAGCAAATGAAAACACCAAATCACAATTTCTTTTCTTTGTTCTGTTTTCTGCCAGTTCCATCTTTGGCTTTTCATGTTTTTGCTTCTGTGATGGAATCCCCCTTGTGTAGTCAGTAGCTTGAGAGATATGAAGGGTGCAGAGAAGACTTTCCTGTTTTCAGTGGCAGAGTGCCTTTCAGTCAGGAAAACTGCCAGAAAAAAACCACTGGAATCTTGGGTGCGACACCTCTTTCACATTCTAGGCTCAGAGCATGCAAAAGCAGTGCTGATACTTAGCTGAAGATTCTGTTACCATCACAACCTGGATTTCCAGAGGTGGTCAGCCTAGCAGACTTCAGGTGTTTTCACTGAGGAAATAATTTGTGGTGCTGCAGTGATTGTCATGCTTTTCCCCACTCCATTTCTCTGGTTCTTGTGTTTTTCCAGGGGGTTACCACCTTGTGAAAATAGGAGATCTGTTCAATGGACGTTACCATGTGATTAGGAAGCTTGGATGGGGTCACTTCTCCACCGTGTGGCTGGCTTGGGACATCCAGTAAGTGCTCCTGTTCCAGCTGCTGTTCCTGCCAGGAATGCACAAACCTGAGCAGAAAACATCCTTTTCCTTTCAGATAAAAACACAAAACATTAGCTGTCCACATCCTAGCACAGGAGTTTCTTCTGATATTGTGCATGCAAGTGTGTGGGAGAGACTTAAGAGGACAAATCATATCTGTGGGAAGAGTAGTGTTCAGTCTCTGACCTATTATTTCATATTTTGAGAAATTACTAACACAAATCTCTTACTAAAAAGAGTTAAATACAGTTTTTGAGTTTTTTAGACCTTATTTTTCCATGATGCATGAAATAAACTCTTGTGCATGCAAAAGAATTGGGATAATCCTGGAGAATAAGTTTTGTATGAGCATTAACAGTTCCCAATTTACTTGCCATGTGTGCACAGAGGAAGGAGATTTGTGGCAATGAAGGTGGTGAAGAGTGCAGAGCACTACACAGAAACAGCACTGGATGAAATCAAGTTGCTGAAATCGGTGAGTTCCTGAGTTGGGCTCAATTTTATTTTACTCTTTTTTTGTCCATTTTGGGGAGTTTAAATTCATCACGTGCTTGATATTTCCAGATCATCAAGAATTTGTGTAGGAACCAAACAGTGCAGTGGATCTGACATCAAAATAATCTCGTTTTCTCTGCAGGTTCGCAACAGTGATCCAAATGATCCAAGCAAAGAGAGAGTTGTTCAGTTATTAGACGACTTCAAGATTTCAGGAGTGAATGGTTCCCGTATCCTTTTGTGGAGTAAAAGCCAAGAATTGCAGAAAGATGGGAGCTGCTTGGGCAGCTGCCCTGCTTTGGCAAGCAATGCCCAGGCATCCCTTTCCCTGCCCTGCTGGAGAAGGATCTGCCTCCAAACTGCCTGCTGAGCTGACATCCAGAGTGGTGATTCAGTCTGGTGTAATTTGTGTCAGCACTGCTTGGTTGTGCTTTTAATGTTCTGTCACCAATTTGTGACTCAGGACTGAGTGGCTGTGTCAGAAGAACCTTCGAGGAAGGAGAGCCCATCTATCTCAACCCCTCAATTTTGCAAGCAGCCTGTTAATAACCTGTTATTTCAGTAAAGCAGTACAGTATGTTAAAATCAGTAGCTGAAAATAGCAAGTGAGCCATCTATAACTTGAAAATAAGCTTGGTTTCTAGTTATGGAAACGTCTTACTTTGTAATTTATCAGCATTGTGAGGATGTTTGCAGTGTACTGCTTTGACAGTGGCCTGTAGTTCTGGGAGCAGCCTTCTCATAGGCAGTGATTTGTAGCAAGTGGTAATAATGGATCCTCAGAATTTGAAGGTTGAATTTTTGTGCATTGTTTTCACTTTGAGATAAGTTATGTTTTGTTTCAGTGAGAATTGCTGTTGATAGTTCTGAGAATTCTGCTTGAGAGAATTGAGCTGTAGATTATAAGCAGTAGACCCATAATACATTTTCTCTAACTTTTTTTTCTGAATAAATGTTGATTTGAGGTTATATTTCTTCCACTCTTGTGAAATGTGTGTTTTCTGCCAGTGTAGATGAAAAGCAGCCTAACAAACTCATAGAAGTTTGGCTTCTTAAACAAGGGCCCTGTACTGAATATGTCACTGGAGTGACTGTAGCTGTTGAGATCTTAGAGCTAAAAAGCAGATCATATAAATATAGTTGAAATCCAGGCTTGTCAAAAGTTTGTTTTGCTGGTAAAGAGGCAAAGGAGGGCAAAGAAAGTGACTTCATTGTTCTGGAGATTACTTATGAAATGGAATTTTTATTATCTTTTCAGGTAATGCTGGTACAGAGAGATCTGGCTTTGAGTTTTGCCTGGGGCAGAAGCATAGGCTGTTCCAAAACATACAGTAAATACTAATGTACATTTGTATTATTTCCACTCAAAGCAGGAGATTGCTACTGTTGCAGTGGGACCTTTGTGCAGCTCCATCCCTCTGTATTTAATTTTATTCCAGATAATGGCACTGTTGTGTAGGACAGGATGATACTATTGAGGAAGGCAGCTTTTCCAGGCTGTGTCAGAAGGATGAGGGTTTTTAACATAAAGTGCCCAAATGGTGGGGATTTCTTTTGATCCTCAGTCCTGGGAATTTGGGGCTCCTTGGGTCTGGATGTCTGTCTGGATTTTTCCTTGATTCAGTTCCAGATATTTGTATGGTGTTTGAAGTTCTGGGGCATCATCTCCTGAAGTGGATCATCAAGTCAAATTATCAGGGTCTTCCACTCCCTTGCGTCAAAAAAATCATCAAACAGGTAAGTTCCAGTTCTGACAGCACTCTTCCTCTTGACCCAGTTAAACTCTTTCACTCATCTTTCTCAGATCAAAGGAAACAAAAGTTAAAAATCTGTGGTATCTCCTTCATGCAACAAAATATTCTTGGGCTAGCACTTCCTTTCTCTACTGCAAGCCCCTTGTGCTGCAGATAATTGTTTTCTGACACTTAAATCCTGATGGTTTTTGCCTTTAACATCTTCTTACCTCAGTTATTCCTCATAAGTGAAGTATTTTTTTAAAGCTGTCACAGTAAGTACAGTGGTGCTTAATGATGGGAAGAGCAAGAGAAACTGGTTCTCCCTACTGGGTGGTTGCCTGAGAAGGAACACCTTTCTACATGTGAGGTGCAGGGGAGGAGGAATGTGTGATTTTATTGTAGAGTATTAAAATTAGATTTTCACCTCTGGTAAGTTAAGCTATGAGGGTAATTAGAGTATTTTTAAATAGTAGCTAAAATATTTTTGCAAATCTTTTTTGTGCAACTGGGTAGTAACCACTGATCTAACCTGGACTATTCTCAAACACACAAACCCTTTCAGGTTCACTGGCCACCCTAGGCACTTCTGCATTTTCATTTAGCTCTCAATTAGGTTGTCTAATGGTTGGCTTCCTTCTCCCTTGCCTGCAGGTTCTTCAGGGTCTGGATTACTTGCATACAAAGTGTCGAATCATCCACACAGATATAAAGCCTGAGAACATCCTGCTGTGTGTCAATGACCAGTACATTCGTAGGCTGGCTGCAGAGGCAACTGAGTGGCAGAGATCTGGGGCTCCTCCACCATCTGGCTCTGCAGGTGATTTTTTGTTTGGTTTTTTTTCCCCTGAAAATGGATGCTGTTTCTCTCACATACCCCCAAATTGTCACTAAGGAAAACTTCCTGAGTGCAGTGGAACAATAATGCAAGTAACCTTTGAAAACCTGAGTGTAAATTGGGAAATTAGTCATAAATTGTAGCTCAGATGCCAGGGAAGGCAGTTTTTGTCAGAAAGCAAGAGGGAGGATAAATGCACAATGGAGCCTGCTTTTAACAACAGCTAATCTGGCACCCAAAGTCTTATGTAGCACAGTGTTGATGCACTCAATATAGAACTGGTGTAAAAATGTGGCAGAATTCTCACTTTTCCTTCAGAAGTTTGTTACCTTTCATTGCATGATGCTGGAAATGCATTCGATGAGAGTTTCAAAAGGATGAGTTACCTGTTGTGAGATGGCAGAAGTCTGGAAAAATGTAGCAGAAACAGTTTCCTTAACATTAAAACATTCCTAAAGATCTGAGGGCAAACTCTCGTGTTCCTTGTGTTCCTCCTCAGAATATCCATCTGTAGCTGAGTGTACTTTTCAAAAACCACTGCAGTGTGTATTGGAAGGCTCTGTCAGTCATAATCTTACAACACCAACACTGAGCTGAACTGATCACAGCATATCTTAGCTTAAGCTTAAGGAAGCTCCCTGAAGTTTGGTATTTTAATGCTTTGATTTGCATTTTCGTTTGGGTAGGATGCATAATACATGCAGTAAATGAAGCTACGTGACAGGAAATTTAAGTCTTTGATATCAGTCAAGCAAGTCTCCTGTCTGAAACTTGAATTATGCATTTGCTCATTTAATGTTTTTATCTTTCTTTATTGTTGTGTTTTTGTAGAGAAATGAGCCTTCAAAATCACATTTGCTGATGTCATTAAAATGTTGTTGTCAAATCAGATTGGAAAAATGTACCTTAGCATCAGAATGCAGTTACAGTTTTTGATTATAGCCATACTGATTTACTGATCTTCCTTTCTCTTTCAGTGAGCACTGCACCACAACCAAAACCCGTAAGTGTGATAGCTTTCATCTGTAAGTATGCATCTACTGATAGTATCTGCTGCATTGTTTCATAATCCAGTCAGCATTAGGAGAAAACAATCTCATATCAGAAGGAAAAAGTGTAATTTGTGTATGGCTTAGGCATCAGGTTCAGTGCTATCTTGGACTTTTAAATGGTATTAGCTCATTTATCACCAGAACAAGGAGTTCTTGTGGTGATCTCAGTCTGTTGGGAAAGTGTTCTGTGGAGTCTGAGATCTCCCTCACTTGGAGAATAATGTGGATTTTTCAGGACAGGGCAAAAATGCACTGATAAGAGCTATAGACAAGTGATTCAAAACCCAGAATAGCTGCTTTTTTGTCTGGGAGAGGAGCTGTCTCCAGCATTTTCATCGCAGACCGCTTCCTCAGCTCTAAGATAAATTAAACCTTGGTGCATTTTAAATTTCATGGAGTATAAAATATTAAGTCAAATTTCTCTGCTTACTTCGTTGTAGGCTGACAAAATGTCAAAGAATAAGAAAAAGAAGTTGAAAAAGAAGCAGAAAAGACAGGCTGAGTTGTTGGAAAAGCGAATGCAAGAGATAGAGGAAATGGAGAAGGAAGCAAACCCTGGGCAGACACAGCCTGAAGAGGAGGAAGAAGCTCAGACCCCTCTGGAAATGCTCATCAAAGTCAGTCCACCAGAGGAAAACGTCAGCAAAAAGCCAGGTATGGACCTAAAGCACTGCCAAGCATATGGCAGGGACAGTGTTGTGCATTTACTCATGGGTATGAGGAGGGAGTGCCTTTAGCAGAGGTGGCTGCTGTCATTTCACCTGTTTGCACTGGTGAGACTGGGAAATCTCCTGTTAGAAACTGAGTGAGTGGCTGTGTTCAGGAGTGCAGAGTACTCCCTGCCTCTCAGGGTGCCCTTGAACATCTTCCAGAACGTATTCTGTTACATTCTCATTGCAGCCCTTGGACAGGAGGGATCTAATCTCATGGAAAGCAACGTGGAAAAACAGAAATCAACAGAAATCAACTGCAACGGAGTGATCCCAATGACGGACTTCACAGACTCTGGGAATGAAGGGTCTGTGCGACTCGAGGACGACCTCCACAATGCCAATGACTGTGGCAATCACCCTCTCACACAGAAGGCTGAGAACTTGCACAGCTGTAATTTCAGTCAGCACAACAGTGACTCAGAGAACAGGCCTCAAGAAGCAATGTCGGACTCGTTTGTGCCCTTGGCCTCAGAGGATTCCATGGTGTGCCAGCCCACAGCCAACCAAGAGCAGGCCTTCAGTGAGCAGGGGATCAACAATTTTCAGGAAAGCATCAGGACAGAGATCCCTTCAGAGGATGAGAATGAGAATAACAGCCCGACAGACAACAAAGGTATAAGAGGAACCTTGTAAGAGAGGGCTCCTTGATGTGGGAGATTTCTTTACAACGCTTCATCATATGAATAGAAACGTGAATTTTGTAGGCTGAAGTGATCAGAACTACCTGTTTGAGAGTTTTCCTGCCAGGAGTAATTAACCTGACAGTCATACTCCAAGGTGTTTGCTGGTTGTAGGTGCTGGTTGTAGTTGTGCCTCAGTTTTGACTTTTGAGTGCACGAATATTCCTACTTTTTAAAAACACCTGTAGCTTTGTTTTTTATTGGAGGAACATTTCCTCCTTTGAATCAGGTGCTGCTTATGTGATTTTCAGTAAGCCTACAGATTGTCACTTGCTGTTAAATGAAAGGATAAGGTATGTTCAGTGTGTTCTGACAGTTTGGCTCCTAATATGGAGCAAAGGTAACTTCTCCCCATTACTGAAGATGGGTAAATGTTTTCCCAGAATATGCAGCCTAAAACAAAGCTTATACAGCCAAATTTCTTTAATGCTGTTATATAAATATGATTTTCTTCAGAGTGGAAACGAGTCTTGTAGGCTTAGGAGAAAATAAGACATGAAATAGTGTACAGCAATTTAAACACATTCCAGGTGTATGTGTTAAAAGTATGAATTGGTGAAACTGTCCATTTTTGCATCTTTGTGCCCATGTCAGGTGATATATATCTGCTTGGAGAAGGAGGGTAAAAGTACCATTTGTACTTGCTAAAAAAATTATTCTAGCATTTTCTTGCCAGAGTACGACTAGGGCAGTTATATGGATGAAAAGTAACAAGCAAAATTTAGATTTTGAAACTTGAACTGCACTTTGCTGGATGCTTCTGCTAGGTTACTGACATCTTTTGCTTCTCACAGCCCTCTTCCAAATTTACAGCTTCAAACTCTCCCAGATTTTAGGTTTAGAGGTACAGCTGGATGTCATTTATTGATTTAATACTTTTGCTCTCCATCATGGCATTCAGTTTTCCCAATATATCCTTTAGCTCTCGTAACTGTGTTGCAGCAGTGAGTGATGGATATGTCAGAAAGATGCTGCAACATGGGGACTCTTACTTCAAAGATTTAGGAAGGCTTAAGGGGGGTTGTGAGGTTTGTTTTGTTTCTGGCGATGCCTTTATTTCCACAAGGTTGTTTTTTTTTTAAATATAGACAGACTGTGCAAAAAATGCTGGGAAATAGTCACTGTTGCATATGCTCATTTATCCTTCTGCTTAATGACACCAGTTGGGCATTAATGATGTTGTTGATAGTGTAGAGTGATGCTCATTTTTATACCCAAGCATCAGGGAGGGAACAGTTCTGATCCATCAGAAAATCTTCCTGGCTGGGGAGAGGTTGATAGGATTCGGGTGACAGATGGTGACACTGCCTATGTAGCTTTAATCAGCTGTTGTACACATTGCCTCTAGGAAAATCAGCTGCTGGGAATTTCCTTCTTAATCCTCTTGAGCCCAAGAATGCAGATAAGCTCAAAGTGAAGATAGCTGACCTAGGAAATGCCTGCTGGGTGGTAAGTTCAGTCTGTTCACATTGACTTTTTAAAGCTGCAGATGTAGTCAGTTTGCCAAGATGGAAAATAATCTGTAAAACAGATCTTTAGACCTGGCTGTGAAAGCAGTGGCAGTTCGAAACTGACAGGGAAAAAAGGGGGGGAGACAGGGACACAAAGAAAGAAATGTTCCTCTAAACACAAGATTTCAGCCCATGCTTTGGGTGCCTCACTGGCATTTGATTACTTCTTATAGGGCTGTGAAGCATGTCACATACAGTGTGGAAATCTGCTCATGTGAAACTGCTGAAGGAGTTTCTCAGTCTCCAGGAGAGCTACCAAGTTGCAAACAATTGCTCTGATGTGCTGGTTCTGTGGCTTATCAGACCATTTCAGTGCATTCATAAGCACATGAAAGAGACTCACACAATAAAACTCCCAAGTTTTATTCTTTGATGATTGTGCTGTGCTGCTTTCAAACGCCTGACATTTCAAATAGAAGAAATATCTCTTTTTACTTGGCTTCTAAAATGACAAATTACTTCAGATCTGTTGGGAGAGATGAGCCTTGACTCAGAATTGCAGTCAGGCTTGCAGTGCCTGGCAAGGTGATTTCTCACGTTGGTGGTGCTTATCTGCTTTAAGGCAGCTGGACCATGGCCTGTCTGCCAGGACTGGGTAGGAGATGCTGCAGAGTCTTCCTTTATTCTGTTTTTTGTGCCTTGTTTTACTCTAAATTGCTGGACTGTTCACTTGAGGAGGATTATCTCATGTAGAGCATTTAAACAGCACTTACAGAAATACAAGGGGGTAGTTAATGAGGATGTAAAACACAGCTGAAATGTGATGGTAATGAGCTTTGATCTACTCTGGCCTTCCAGGTTGTTGATTCTCCTTTTCTAAGCAGTCTTGAGCTGTTTAGTAAAACATTTCTTCTCTTTAGCACAAGCATTTCACTGAAGACATCCAGACAAGGCAGTACCGGTCCCTGGAGGTGTTGATAGGGTCAGGGTACAACACCCCTGCTGACATCTGGAGCACAGCCTGCATGGTGAGTTCTGCCAGCTGGGGATGCTGCTCCTCTGTGCTCTGCCCTCTGAGCTGCTGAGGAACTGGCAAAAATCCCTTACAAGTGTTCAGTCAACTTCTAGACTTGCTGAATAATAGGTTTCCACACCAGAGCTGGGTTTTTTATTTATTGGTTTTTCTCCACATGTGGCTTTGCTTTTGAAAGTTTTGTTGTCCAGCATCAGCAGATTTCAAATATGATTGGACTTTGCTGTCGTGCTTTCTGGAAAAACAGGACAGCCAGGCAATTCTGAACACAGTGTCTTTTATATTAAAAAAAAGCCTTTCTGCCGCATCTAGCACTGTTTCACGAGTGCCTTCAGTATCATTTTTAATTTTAATCATCCTCTGCAGCTTTGGAATTGATGTTTAGTCTGAGTAATGCTGAGATGAGGCTGAAGCTGTTCCTGCAACAGCTGGCAAATGTAGACTATGACAATAAAAAAAAATCAGTCAGGCCAGTTACTGCATGTGCCTCTTCAGTGTCTCCACTCTGTGTCCTCTACAAATCAAAGCTTGGGTTTTACAATTTAAGCTTGGAAAAAATACATTTTTGCTGTCTTGGGAAACAAGCTGGGATTTTGATTAATGTGGTAAAAGAAAATGCAGTAGGGTCATGTTTTCTCTGCAGAACATGTGGCCAGAATTACTCAGTGTGCCTGATTCAATTGTTTGGCACCAGCAGTTCATAAAGAAAACTGAGAATGCAGAAGGTCAGGGGTAGAGTTCTGAGTACAAGTGAATACATAAAGGATGAATGTGTTACAGAATTTAGGAGTGGTGAGTTGAAATGTTTGCAGATGCTTTTCTCATTTAAAACATGTTCTCATCTGTGCAGACAGATGTTCAGAGATTAACTGTTTGAAAAACATGGGAAAACTGGGGAGAGGGAAGAATCCCAAAAAATCCCAAGCAAAACAAAACAAACTAAAAATAACCAACCCCAGAAACTGTAGTTTGGACATGGTGTTATTTTTGCAAAACTTTGAAGAGGAAAGGCTAAGCATGTGAAATACCTTAAGTTTGTGGTCCTGCACCCAGAATCCATCCCAGGTGTGCCTATCATGTTTTTAATGCAGTTTTTAAAGCGTTGCAAAGTGCACATTTTAGGCTGTAATGGAGTATTTAAGATTATAGCTGTTTACTGTACTTTTGCAGGTTATTCTTTCCCACTGTTTTCTTTCTGGCCCACAGAGATTTGCAGAGTCAACCTGCAGCACATCTTACAGTGATTTGAAGTGATTTAATGTGCTCATTTCTGTTTGTTTAGGCCTTTGAGTTGGCAACAGGGGACTATCTGTTTGAGCCTCACTCTGGGGAAGATTACTCACGAGATGAAGGTCTGTTTGTCTCGGTTTTTCCATTTTAAAGTGGGACTTGAAATCCAACGGTTGCCTCTTCAAAATGAGCCTTGTCTTACAAATCAGCAGTGCAAAAGCTCCTTGCAAAAAGATTATTTACCCAAATCAGCAGCAGCAGCTGTGCTCGGGGCTCTGCAGTAAAACACTGTGCAATGAAGTCCATGCTTTTGTTCTGGTGTTTTGCAATCCTCTCTTCCTGCTGGATTCTCTACCTTGTGTCTCAAACTGATTGTGCCTCAGATTGCCCATATTTTTCCCCTTGTCTTTGTTGGTGCTTAATGTAATCTGGTTTCAGGTGGGTCTCCAAAGTAATTTTTAAGGGATAGTGTCTTTTGTGTGGATGAATCTCATTGTCTTTTTGGGTTTTGTTTTTTGTTTTTTTCACATGCAGATCATATTGCATTGATCATAGAACTTCTGGGGAAAATACCTCGCAAGCTCATTTTGGCAGGAAAATATTCCAAGGAGTTTTTCACCAAAAAAGGTAAAAGGAAACAAAGCAAATATCACTTTATCCCCTCATCCCTTCCCCCAAATACACAGAAGTGTCTTGCTGGAAATGCCAGTTAGAAATAAATGCCAGCAAAGATGGCATCTTTAAGTTTTTCCTTTGTTTTATGAAATGCTTTATCAGTAAAAGTGCAGCTAAATGTGAGGCATTCTTATCCTACACTCTAGTGCTCAGCATCTTGGTGTAGATCAAATGCAGCAGGTAGAAAAACAGCACAGTAGATGTTTTGTGGAACTTGATGTGGTTTTATTTAGCTGATCTCTGTCAGGCAGAGGTGGGAACTCACTTCTGAAGGCTTTTCTAGAGCTTGACTCCATTTCTGGCATGCTAGGCACCTTCAGTAGTGCCTGGCATCATGAGCCATGAGCACAGAACATTATCATAAAGTCCCAGAAATGTATTGAGTGAAAAAACTAGGTTTTTGACCTAGTTTAATAATTACTTTTACAAAAACAAGTCCTTCTTTATTAGTAGTGTATTGCTTTCTCAAACACTGCTCCATGCATTACATGCATTCCAGTGTCAGTGGCACAGTTTATCTGCCATGTCAAGCAGCATAATTGGTGATTTAATGAAGTTAATATTTGTTGATAGGGGATCTGAAATAGCAGGAGATGAAAAAATAACCATTTGAGGAAGTACATTTCCATAACAGGCAGATAGAAAAGGGGGTTTAATGTAATTGACGTCTCCCTTTAGCATGCCCCAGCACTTTGTATTCTCTGTGCCCAGCTCTTCCAAGAGTCTCTGAGGTCACTCTGTCATGTTCAGCTGTTCAGCCAGTTTTTGTTGAGCTGCTCTATTCCCATGTCTTGCACTTAACCCATTTGTCTTGGGTTTTCAGGTGATCTGAAGCACATCACCAAACTGAAGCCCTGGGGCCTTTTTGAAGTGTTGGTGGAAAAATACGAGTGGTCCCAAGATGAGGCTGCTGCTTTCACAGACTTCTTACTGCCTATGCTGGAGCTGATCCCAGAGAAACGAGCTACAGCAGCAGAGTGTCTCAGGCACCCCTGGCTTAACTCCTAGAAGCTTCCAAGCAATGCCACAACGTTATACTCTGGTTTACAGCATAGCCTACACACCCAGCTGCCCTTTCCCAGATCCATTTTTCTCCTTGTTCACTTTCAGTGTGGAGTTCTTCCTTCAAGGCTTCCAAGATTTTAGATAAATCTAACCTGTTCTGCTGAGTTTGTTTGTGTGACTTAATGGGGACTCTCCTCAGCCAGTGGGCATCATCAGTTGCCAGTTTTTGCCTTGATTGGGCTTCACCAAAGACTAATTGACTAGAATAAGAGATTTTTCCTCAGTCTCCTCCCTGTTTAGGCACCGTGTGTGACAGTTGTGAGCTCACCCGTGCTCGGATTTCTCCCTTAGTTAAATTCCAACTCTCCTCTCTTCCTGTGAAGATCTCACTGACTCAGGAGTCAATTTTCCCACTGTTGATCCAGTAGCTACTGATGGGGTGAGAAGTAACAGCTGGCATCAAGGTGCTGCCAGATCCTTGTTAGAGCAAAGACCTTGAAATCCTCCATCACTCTCTAGGTTTCTACTGTGTTCTTTGCTTTCCAGTCACAAACTTTTATTTAGTTCTAGCTGCTTTTGGAAGAGCTTTTAAACCTAGGTTTTAGTATCCTTTATTTCTTCTCCAAAGTGCCCTGTCCATTTACTTTTTCTCTTCCCTGTGTCCCTGATAGTCAGAATAGTTGCTGGACTTGATGTTTTCTACTTCAACACCTGTGACTAAAAGGTGACAAGCAAAATAAGCAAAAGCTGGGACTGACTCAACGCACAACCCTCAGCAAACAGATGGGTGCACCCTCAGCCTGCAGAGAGAGCCTTATTGCAGGCAACTCTTAACATTGTCTTGAGCCATAAGTTTTGGGGGTTTTTTATCCCTTACTGGCACTTTCTTTGCCTTGCTTGAGGTGGTATTCATGAGAGATTGGCTTTCACTGATGCAGTCTGCTCTGACTTTTCATTTTTGACCATTCACTTTTTTTTTTTTCCAAGGGAAGGGTTGCAGTGCCTGTATCACAGCCATGCTGCAGCCCTGGACTTTGAAAAGCAACACTTGAAGTTCCAGTGTAAAGATTTCTTTTAATTTGCTTCAGGTGCAGGCCTTCAGAAATAACTTCCCAGGATGGGACTGCCTTTTATTTTCTGGGCCATTAGCACAAGAAGAGAGCTAGCAGAAGTGGAAGAGAACTGACTTTTTCATGTAGATATTTGGATTAGGAGCTGTTTCTAGAGTTACCCCAAGTAAAAAATGTTCTATGGGGTTTCTATGTAAACTTCTCAGAGGGGGTTTAGACATAATGGGTTAAATGGGTTAATTTTAATTAAAAGTTAAATCACTGTGGCATTTGATAGTTCTATGATGGCTTCTTCTAGACTTGCCCATCCTGTTACAGATTCGATGCATCCCACTCTTCTCTAAGCAAGATTTGGCAGTGTTGAGACTTGAGAGTCACTTCCTTTCTCTGGACCAAACTTGGCCTTTGGATTTGTGGTGGCTTGCAGAGGATAGAATTGCTGGAGACCGTGCAGATGCAATCCAAGACAATTTCCATTGCCAAAGCTGCCAAGACCACTGTTACATGTCACTTCTGTGTGTGTGTTTGGGAATGTGGTTCATAAGAATCTTTCACTCACAGACCAGGTCATTTTATCCACTTGAACAGAGTTTCTCCAGTTCAGAGCCTGATTTGGCTTATTTATGCAAATCATGCTGCATGTTCCTTTAGTGGTAGATCAGGTTCTCTATGCATAGAATAAAAAAGAGAGAGGCAGGTAACATACCAAAAATGTTTTAAACTGCTGAGTTAACCTTTTCTTTTGGATTTATTTTTTTTTTCCTTTCATCTGGTGTTTTCCAGTTGTGGGTCACTTCTGTGTCTGTTACAGGAGGGCTGCAGACAGTACTGAGTTCCAGCTGACTCTGGAGATACATTGGCAGGGCAAACAATTCCTGTGCTCTTGTAAGCTCACCTGGTCCTGCCCACTTGAGACTGGCTGATGAGGGAACATTTCCCAGAAGGGATCTGCACTCTTTGACTGTTGGGAGCTCCTGCCCATCCTTCCTTCCCTTCCCTCTGCCAGCCCTGACTGGAGGAGGGTTTTTTTACCATGATTTCCAAGGCTAGAGCCAGCTTGTGAGTTGAAGACCTGCAGAAGCAGCTGTCATGATTCAGTCTTGTACCGTCTGCTCGTTCACTTGGGGTTTGTTCCACTTCCAAATTGCCTGGAAGTGCTCACACTAAAGGATTTGTACTTGCTGTGTCAGTCTAAAACCTGAAGGAAAATACATTTTTATTCTTTCTACTTGGGTGCTTTGTCTTTTTTTTTTTCCTTTGTGAAAGCCCTACAATAAACAGATTATTTAATAACTGAGACCTAGTCTTCATACATTCCCCTTGTAATTCTGTTCTGAGTCTGGCTCGGGGATGGAATTTGCTTCACTAGTGAACACTCAGTTTTGATTTCCAGAATGAGGTAGGTAAAGATTTTTTTATGGTGTTGTGATCCATTTTTAAAGGGGGAGAAGAATAAAAAATAGGACAACTCTGCTGGAATTCTTCCATTCTAAAATACATTTTTATTCAAGTCCATCATATATCTGCTGTCTTACCCAGCCAGGGGTCTCAATGAAACCTTCCCAAACACTTTTTTAGAGAGAAACATAAAACTGGAAGGTACTTGATAGAGCTGAACTGAGGTCTGCAGGAACCAGCAATTTACTGTGAGTAGAGATGAAAATCATAATGCAGGCTGATTTGGGGCTCTGACCAGGTAAGAACTGCTTTGTCTTCTGCAGGAATGGGCTGTGCCAAGGGCTGCACGGGTGGGTGTTGGATGGGGTTGGAGATGATGGCTAAATCAGATTAATTGGGTGGTGCAGGGAGTTGATGCTGACTGGCACCATCTGCTGTCCCAGGCCTGCTGCAGCCCAGCACGTTGGTTCCTGGTTTTGCTGTTTGGTTTTCTTTTTGTTTTTTTCCCAGAAAAGTGCCCTTTTCCAGAGGTTGTGTTTAGTTATTGTTGCCCAGAGCAGGGAACGGATTCATGGCTCAGCTGGGAATTGGCCTGTCATGGTATTTTTCCAGTAAAAAGGGCGACCTGGGATATGGCAGAGGGTTTCCTCTGCCCTCAGGAGATGAGCACAAAACCCAAAACACTCATGTTTTGGTGGTGTTTTTTTAATTTATAATTAACTTCTTTGAAAGAAAGGTATACAAACCCCCCAAAAAGCAGCAAATTGCCGTCTTTCCCCTCTTGTCCCTCTTGCTGATGGACTCAGAAGAAACTCTTATGTCCATTTTGGGCTCTTCTCACCAAAAAAGCTCCACAAGAGCTGTGAGCCAACAGTGGCCCCATGGGTGAAGAAAGCAGCTGTAGAAAATCCACAGAATTTGGTAAATTTAAGCTTCCTAGAAGAGTCACTTCAAAGAAAAGGGCTGATGGAAGAAGAGCTCTGGATGTCCCTGGGAACAGAAAGGGTAGGTCAGCTGTTGGGAATTGGAGTATGACTTCACATTTTATGCTTGTTTTATTTTGCACTTGGCAAGGGTTTGTGCCATTTTTTATTTTTTTTTGGGAGGCAAAGCAAAGACTATTTCTTTAACCACAAATAAAACCAATGTGACTCCAGCACCAGAATCAGCTGTCAATCCTTTGCTAATCAAAATACCACAGTGACATCGTGGATGCTGGGAATACTAAAAATCTGTGTGGGTTATTACTTACGTGGTGCTCAGCTCTGTCAGTCATTTCCCTCTTCTGTAAAACAAAAAGAGAATTGCAAAGTCAGGGTGTAAAACAAAGGATGGGTGTGTTTTGCAGGTTTGTTTTCAAAAAGGAATACATTTAAAAGAAGATGAGGAGAAAGCCCCAGAGGCCTGGGAAAGGTAATCAGAGTGAATTTGGGCTCCTGCCTTGTTGTCCATCAATTTTCTGCCTGCTGCTGGCTCTCCATCCCTAGAGAGCAGTGTGTGATTGTGGCAGGGATGAAGCCACCCACCATCCACCTGAGCAACAGCAATGACCTAGATGCCTTAAGTTTTAGCTCTCATATTTTCCAGATTCTGTACTGCATTAGAATATAACTCTGAACTTCATATAAAGTGTTAGCAAGTTCTCCTCACAGTTCAGTCACAGAAAACAATCCTTTTCCAGCCTGAGAACCAAGGACACCGCGGCAGCTTCAGGCCCAAAAAGTGCAAACAACAGCAAATTGAGGAGAGTAAAATGGGAGGATGGGGCTGCAGAACCTGGAGCTGAAATTGAATAATTAACCCCAACATGGAAATGGACCAAAACTTACAAAAGTGTGAAAACTCGTGACATGCCATCTTGGGTGGAGCCACGGCCAGGCTCTTGCACTGCCCAAAGTGAATCCTTGGACAGCCTTTTAATAAATCCCTGCTTTATTCCTTTAACCCTGCCCAGCCTCTGTTCTAGGGAGCCTCTTGACCTGTGGAGCTGAAACGCTGCTGCAGGAGCCTTCCCCACTGCCCTCACCTTTATTCTCCACCTTGAAGTCCGAGGGGAGGAGGTGGTCCTGCCGGTTGCCCAGCACGAAGGCCAGGAAGGAGAGGATGAGGGCGTCCATGATGCCGATGATGCACAGGATGTAGGCCCAGCGCACGGTGCAGGCTCCCAGCGTGTATTTGTCAGTTTTGTCCCCACACATTCGCCTCACCTCGCTCGAGTCCCAGCCATCAGGGTAGATCAGGCAGCCGATCATCAGCCCTGTAGCTGCAGGGACAGGGGGACATCGGTGCTCCTGAGCTGGTGATGATGATGCCCAAGAATTTTAGCTTTTTATGTTTTACGTGTATTCGTAGCTTTGTAGATTGCTGTAGCTCCTAGTATTTTTCCTACCTTTCCTATCTTTTCCTATCTTTTTCCTGTCTTTCTTCCCTTTAGGAACAGTAAGCGAACCTTATAAACATTATACATGTTATACCTTATAACCGTGTACATTCCTAAATATTGTTTAGTTTTATTCCAGGAAGAGAAGCAACTTCAAGAATGTTCTGTTTTCCAACCAGAATCTGGACCAGACGTACCAAAAGTGGGGCAAGAGAAACCTCTAGACTGCTTCCAGAGGGTCAGGACCCCAGGAATTATTACCTAACCTTTTAATTGGACAGTGTATGATAAGTGTACTAATCTCCTAACCTTATAAAAATTGTAGGATTACTATACCATGTGTAGTTTTTGCCATGTTGTTCACCTGAAAGCTTCCAGCTAAAGGTTTGCTTTTATATTCACTCCAATTGGAAAGATCTATTTTCCAGGCATCAGTACTGAAGTGGAGAGAGCAGCTGGAGGAGCAAACATGCTGCAAACACACCGGGTACTGTAGCCTTGTCCCTTGAAAGGCTCTGTGGTTGCTCATCCCCGTGGGCTCTGCTGTGCTGCACGGGCAGGGAGGAGCTGGATCCTGCTCTGCTCCTTCCCACGAGTCAAGGACGTGCTGCACCAGCATCTCCTGTCCCAGCGTTGCCCAGGCAACGTCTCTGCTCCCTCTGCACAGAGCCCTGGCCGTGTCACTCCAAGGAAATATCTTCTCCAAGCAAAACTGGGATGGGTTTAGTCTGTGTGAGATGGAGACCCTGGCCTAACAGCCTTGCAGCTGATTCCAGTTTAGGGTTTGCTAAAGTCCAGCTGCTGTCAGCAGCAGCTTTGTGGGCAGATTAATTCTGCTTGTTCAGCTGTGGTGGTTCCAGCAGCAGCTCCTCCTGTGACTGCTCTCAGAGCTCACAAACAAACCTGAGAGCTGCTCCAGCCTGGCCACAGGGTCCCAGCACCTCACCCTGGCAGCTGCACCATTCCCAGTGCCAGCAGGTTGCTGAAGGCCAGCTCATACCCCAAAATCTCAGAAGTGCCTTTTTCCCCCTCCCAGAGAAATTGTATTTACCGGACAAGAACAAAGACCAGGTTTGGAATGAGTTGATATGCAAGGTTTTGGAGCACGATTAACAAAAACCCTTCACGTGCTCCACTCTTATGTTGGAAGTAACTGGTGCAGATGTGAGGCAGTCCCTGACTCATCTCACACAAGAAACAACCCCGTGGTGGACAAGCAGATGTTTGTCCCTGCCCCTCGTGGACAGCTGCAGCTTCCTCAGATCCACCTTGCCCCACACCCACGCCCCTTCTCTGCCCCTGGGTGCTCAGTAAACCAGAACCCCCTTCTGGGGCCGAGGCCCTGTCCTTTGCCAATGGTTTCTTTTTCCTTGCCTTGAGGACAAGCCAGCAGCAAGGCTTGGTCTGCAGACAGGATTTCTCTTCATGGAAAAGCAGTTGGTTAACGACATACAGAATAAATCTTCCCTGTAGCTAACAGAGGAGCGGGGGAAGTGGGAAAGAAACAATTTCTGTGAAATTGTGCCCTGGGGCAGAGCAAAGGCCAGAAAATGGAACCTCTCCTAGCCTGCCCGCTTTTTAAAATAATTCCTAAAATGCAGCAGTACCTGTTCGTCTGGCCAGAACTGCCTGTGACAATTTTCTCTTCCCCCGTTCAGAACAACAGAAAAAGCCCGTAAAAACCCCAGCTACCCTAGCGGTGGTAAAAAGCTTTTCTCTGCCCCTGCTCCCCAGGAGGCTGAGCTGCCCCAAGCTCCTTATCTAAATCTTCGCTTGAGCTCGATTCTTTAGCTGGGAACTGAAGAAACCCCGCTGCCACCTCACATGGCCGGGGCTCACATGAATGATTCAGGAGCAGCAACGCGCGGGGTTGGGTTTCAGCTGAGGCTCCATCACACACAGGAGCTGGGTTATCAGGTGTCTCAATTACCTTGGGGGAGAGATGGGGAAGGTTTGAGAACCACAGGGATGAGCAGCAAAGTGAGAAAATGCGAGTGCTGGTACCAAATCAATCAGTCCGTCCCTCCTCGTGTTTCACCTTCCTCGCACATTATTCCCTGAGCTCAGGGAGTTACTACAATGGCCCAGCAAACGTCATCGCTGCTTCATTCCGGCAGCATCCCAAACACAGGAGAGCGCTCTGTGCCCGGGAGGGTTTTTCCCGAACTGATCCTCTGAAGCCTCCCTGCGGCTGAGCAGGAGCAGTGGCGCTGGGAGAAGCGCCCCCAGGCAAGCGGGACCACAAGATTTGGCAGCAGCACCCGGGGGAGCATCACCCGACATGCGGCGAGTCTGCTGTGTCTCTGCTGCTCAGGAAGGAGTTTTTTACTACAAACCCCCACTGGCAACCAGTAAGGGGGAGCAAATAGCATGGAGGTGACAGCGGGGTCTGTTAACTGGCCAAACCCCCACAGCCCATCCCCAGCAGAGTCGAGAAAGGGAAAAGGGTCGGCCCAGGACGGCCCCCCGCTCCCCGTGCACGTCCCCAGCCCTGCTCACCCGCTGCCAGCTGCATCCACGCACACACTTTGTAGACGGTGGCTGCGTTGCAGAAGAAGAAGAGGCTGAAGCAGAGGATGGTGCCGATGATGAGGAAGGTGGAGACGCCTACGAAGAACATGGCAGTTTTGAAGGCACTGGAGGGGATGGTGCCGAAGTCCAGGGGGCTGCCTTTGCAGATCAGCTCACCGGTGAGCGCGTTGCCGATGCAGTAGGAGAAGAGGCCGAAGTAGCCGGCCTGCGGCGTGTCGATGCTGTCGCCGATCCAGTAGGGCTGGATGAAGGTCACCACCATCAGGATGGAGAAGCAGAGCGTGAAGAGGGCCCAGAGCACCCCCATGGCCCGCGCGTTCCGCACATAGTTGGTGTGGTAGATCCGGGCCGCCTCCTGCGCCGGCAGCAGCTTGGACATGGCGGGGACAGCGGCCCCGGCACCGGCCCCGCTCCCGGGNCTCGGGATGCGCTCCCGGGATGCACCGTGAACCAGCCCCGAGGATATTGCCCTGCGTGCCTGGGATGTTCTCTCGGGATGCTCTCTGAACGAGCCCAATGTTGTGCCCTGTGTGCCTGGGATGCTCTCTCGGGATGCACCCTTCGCCTCCTCCGTGTGCCCTAAGACGCACCCTGGATAACCCAAATATCCCCGATGTGCCCCCCATGGTCTGTCCCGGGCTGTGCCCTGTGCCCTGGGCTGTGCCCCACAGTGCCCCTGTGCCCCACAGTGCACCCAGGGGTGCCCTCTGTCCCCTGCTGTGTGCCCAGTAACTCTCTGGGCTGCACCCTGCACCCCAGGGTGCGTGTCAGGATGTGCCAGGGCTGCACCCTGCACCCCGGAATGTGTCCCAGGATGTGCCACGTGCCCCGGGATGCGCATTGGGATGAGACCCAGGTTGTGTCTTGACCCCCAGCGTGTGCCCCAGGATGTGCCAGGGGCTGTGCCATGACCCCCAGGATCTCACCGGGCTCTGCTGTGTGCCCTGCGATGTGTCCCAGATTCTGTGTCACCTCGGCTGCTCCCCTCTGCCCTCCAGCTGATGTCACCAGGCTCTTCCCACACGGGTGAGGGGCACAAAGGCTGCTGCATCACTGGTTCGGGGGACACCCCCACAGCTCCTCTGCAGAAAGGGAAATGGCTGATCCTGCCAGCAGGCACACCGGGGTGCCAGCCGGCTCCTGGGCAGGGCCAGGTCTCTGCCCAAGCCCCGTGTCCTGCTGCCAGAGAAGCGTGGGCGGCCCCAGAGGGCTGCAGGCACTTGTGGCCACCTTGGGACCTCTCTCCAGGAGCCACATCTGCCCTGCACGCTGAGTGACCACACAGGTCCAGCTGTGCCGTGGGGCTGGTGCCATGTGACAGTGTGACAGTGACCCCCCAGCCAGTGCCAGCCTCAGCATCGCTCCTCTGGCTGTCAAAGGCTGCGTGGCCATTAATCATGTCCAAGAACAGCCAAGCCACTGTGGCCATGAGAAGCTGCGCCATTCCCAGGGCTGCTTTCCTTTCATCATCCACACACCCCCAAGCCCTGGAACGCAGAGCAAATATTTGGCAGGGCAGGCTGAAGTGCTGGCCCTTGGGCTGGGGACCTTGGTGGGCTCTGGATCCTCGCAGGGGGCTGTGCTGTCCTGCACAACATGAACTTTCTCCAGCAGGTTTCTTGGTGTCCATGATTCCATTTGAGAGATGGAGGACCTGGTGGCTTTCCCACGGAGCAGAGCTCCTGCCGTGGCAACCAGCCCTCACTTTGCCCAAGAACCATCAGCAGCACCCAGCAAGGAGGGCATTCCAGAGAACTCCAGCTCCACAGCCCACTGCTGCCAGGGGGAAGCAGAGGAGGAAGGACTAGAAGCACAGAAGTGCCATTATTTTGTGTTCCCTTTGGCCAAAGGAGCTACTAAAGGGCAGGTTGACATGACCAGTGGGGGACAGCCACCTGGGAACAGGACCTGGTAGCCCTGCTGGTTCCTTGCCCTGGGCAGTGCGGCAGGGCCCCAATGCCACAAGCTGAGGTGTGATAAGAGCAGCCCTGTCAGCTGGTGGAGACAGCGGCTATAAAACACCAGCTGGCCCCGTGGCAGAGCCTCAAACAAGCCCACCATGGCCAAGGTGCTGCCTGCCTGCCTGCTCCTGGCCCTGCTGCTCCTGGCCCCAGCTCTGTCGGCACAGGAGGAGCGAGGGCTCATCTTCAACTTGGTAAGAGACCGAACCTGGCCTTGGCACAGGATGCTCCCGCTGCTGCAAGGGAGGGTTGGAGGAATGCTGGGGTTTCTGGTGTTGTGAGGGAACTTGGAGCCTGGGAAATCGGCTCTATAAAGGGATAGGGAACACAAAAGGTGGATCAGACTGGAGCTCTCAGCTGCCTGAGCCAGCCAGGACCCCCACCCTGGGTGGTTCGCAGGGACTGAGGAGGGGAAATGCTTTCCCTGTGGTGTCTCAGCTCTACTCCTGTGGGTCCAGCAAAAACCATTTTGGTGGGTGGTGTTTTGGGCCGGACTGAGGAAATGCTGCAGAGTGGGAGGTCGGGGCATGGGGGCAGTGGTGCTGAGCCTCAGCCAAAAGGCAGAGCTGGTGTTCAACACCCACCCAAACCCCTTGGGCTCCCAGCTAGGGTGAGATTAAAGGGGAACAAAGAGGGGCGTGGTGCTCAGGCCCTGCCTTGTGCTGCAGGAGGCCGGGGAGCTGTGCCTGCAGAGCGCCCAGTGCAAGAGCGGCTGCTGCCAGCGGGACAGCGGCTTCAGCCTGGCTCGCTGTGCTCCCAAGGCAGCTGAGTCCCAGGAGTGCTCCCCCAAGGTAGGTGCTCCCCTGCTCCCGGGGCCGGGCAGGGGTGGGACGTGTCCCCCACACTGCACTGAGCCCTCGCTCCCTGCAGAGCATCTATGGCGTCTACTACAAGTGTCCCTGCGAGAGCGGCCTGACCTGCGATGCCGATAAAACCATCATAGGCTCCATCACCAACCGCGACTTCGGCACCTGCAAGGACCCCCAGGACCCCTCCAGGCGGCGGTGAAGAAAGAGCCCCCCCTGCCCCTCCATCCTGCCCCTGCCACCCTGTCTTCCCCCCGCTCCAGGGATTCCTGCATCTGGCTGTGGGAGAATTTGAGTAAAGAGCAGCTTCTGCCAAGCTGCAAGGTGGTGTTTTCACTCAACCCAGCCCCCTGGCCCGGGACAGGGACAGCAGCCAAAAGGTCCTGGGAAAAGCCACGTGGGCACGATGACTTTAGCTGTGTGTGTGTGCAATCACACAACGATCTGGGCGAGGCCAGCAGCAAGCTGTGGGCTCAGCTCTGCCCAGGGGGGTTTTAAAAAGGAGGTTCAGGGCAGGGGAGATGCAGCAGCCCCAGGCTCTGAGGGAGCTGCTTGGGTTGTGCTTGCCTTGGTTTATTTCCTGCTGTGGCTGCTCTGCTTGGAAACATCTCACAGGAAAGGTTTGTTGCCAGACAAGAGGGACTTGCAGGTGGTGTGGAAGCTGTGGGTGCTCGGGGTGCTTGGTGGTTGTGCTCAGACAGAGCAGGACCTCCTCCTCAGGGAGGGCAGATGTGGCTCAGCCAAACTGGAGCCCTCGCAGTGCAGCAGCAGCTCTGTGTGCCATGGGAGCCCCTTGTGCAGCACCTCCACCAGCATCCTGTAGAGCACCTGCTCAGGCTGCGAGAAGCTCAGAAGCTTTGGGAATTCAGGATGCACCTGGAGGGTGACGGTGCTGAAGCAGCCCCAGCTGGCGGCAAGGGCCCAATCCCCTCAGCCCTGCCCTGGCAGAGCTGTGCCCTGGGCAGGGTGGGCTGCAGGGTGTGGTGCCCAGCTCAGGGTCAGAGTTTTGGCATGGGGAGGGAGCACAGAGGAACCACAGCAGGGTGAGGAAGAGGAGGAACCTCTCTGACAGAGCTGTGAAAGCAGCAGGAGATGAGGGGATCATCAGAGAGGGTGTTCTTGGCTTCCCCAATGCAGACTTCACCCCGTGTTTTTCTATCCCTGGGGCAGAGCAAGAACCAGGCACCCACAGCACCACTCCCCAGTGCCCCGAGGGCTCTGCACCAGATGGGGAGGCCACAAAGGCTGAGGGCAACCCCTGGCTGCTGAGGAGGTGCTGCAGAAAACTTTCTTGTCAGAACAAGAGTGACTGGCAGCTTGAGGATCTGCACCTGCAGAATGCCAGGGACACATCTGGGAGTGGGACAAAGCTTTGGGGAGTCCCTATTGTTGAAGGGGAACATGGGGAGACCTGCTGAGCCCTGCCAGTCTGGCTCAGAGGAGCTGCAAGAGGAGAAAATTTTGACCTGGATTTTAGTGTTACACTTGTGGCAGGTGGTGGAAGTCTGGAGGGTCTTGCTCTCATTGTGGTGGTGGTCCTTTCAAGAGGCCACCAGGTCAATGTCCTCACTGGCGCAGGATGAGGGGTGGGGTAAGGGGTAGAGGCGACAGCAACGGGGACAGCAGCCCCTCTCCTGCAGACAGACAGACAGACAGACAGACAGCCCCAGGCAGAGCGAGGGGAGGGGACACGGGACACAGTCTCTCTCCCTGGACTCCCCACCTGTGCTGTTCCAAGCAGTGGGAGCGCCCCGGAGAGGCTGGCATTTCCCGGGACACACAGCGGGGATCCGGGGAGCCCTGCCTGCCCAGGGCCGGCCTCGCCCGGGCCTTTGTGCTCCTGGCACGGGCAGGATGTGAGCAACGCCCAGCGCGGCACCGGCAGAGGGCAGCGGCACCGTGCCCACAGCCCGGGGACCCCGGCCCGGCAGGGACCCCCCGGCCAGGGGCAGCGCAGCCTCGGGGATCCCTGAAATGCCCCCAGCTCTGGGACTCTTGGAGTCCTGCAGTGGGGGCTCCCCTGGAAGGAGGGCGGGAGATGTTTGGGGCAGGCAGGGCAAATCAGGGTGCGCTTGATGGGGGGACTTTTGTGGTGTCCCCATTTTTGTGGTGTCCCGACGCTGGCAGAAGGACGATGGGGGCAGCAGAGAGGTGGGAAGGG
>VXBU01002982.1:233157-268417 GCA_013400315.1 Bombycilla garrulus | reverse complement strand
ACCATCTTCTAGTGAAAACGGAAAAAGAACAAAACTCTAGTCTGGGATTATTTCAATATGAGGGAAGCATCAGGTCTGCTAAGGTTATAGCACCAAAACAAGGAAAACAATACATTTAAACAGTGCTACAATCCTGACATTATTCCAGTGGTCTTGAACTAACCTCTTTGTCCCTACTAGTAATCCTTTAAGAACAACAAAAGGACAAAGATAATTCTCTGGAATATCAAGAAAGACAAGATATTTTTTTTAAATGTCTTAAGTATTGGTCTTAACATGTTTCCTATTATCTATTCATCAACAAACCCTGAAAATCACACATGTTAAATTCCTGGTCACCAGAAAGCAGCAACTTTTCTGGTTCCATTTGCATTTTTTTTTGATACAGAAGATAAGTGGACACTTCTCTCCTCCATGCTCAAGGAGGACTCTGCCCTCAGGCATGGGGGCATGAAACACCTCACCAGAAACATCACCACGCAAACTCAGCTGGGCAAGAGGAGGTGATTTTACAGTCTGTGCCCATATAGTTGAAGGAATAATCAAGGAAAACAGAGTTTGTACTACTGAGATATCCATTGGACTCTGAAGAGGCATATGACTACTTTCCAAAGAGACCAAAGCAAAAATGTTGGGGTTTTTTTTTTTGAGGGGGGAGAGTGATGTACAGATGCAGAGGACCGAGGTTATAATAAGCAGAAATCAATTCTCAGTGCTGTACTTTAGTTATTCCTGGAACCTTCCTTTTTTTTTTTTTCCTGCCATTTGTTCCTCAAACACAAGCAGCGGTAGCCCCAAAAAAGCAAAATCCAAAGAATATCCTTCTAATAAAAGTTAATGTTTTTTGTAAAAGTGAGGCATGTACATATGCTTACACACACCCCAGATAAACCAGCCATCCCTTTTGTCACGGTTTAACCTCGGTCCGTAGCTAAGCACCACAGATGCTCAGTCACCACCCCTCCACCCCACCCAGGTGAGACAGGGAGAAGAATTGGAAAAAAAGGTAAAAAACGGGAATTGAGACTAAAACAGTTTATTAACTGAAATGAAGTAAAATATAGTAGTAAAAATAATATATATATATATATAAAAAAAGCCAGGAGCTGATACTTTATGGTTTTAAAGACAGAGTTTAAATAGTGTCTTACCCTAACGAGCTCTTAAGCCTGAGGTGGATATGGGGACATCACCGTGGTATCAAGGCCAACTTGGGAACTGGCATTGGAAGTTGAAAAAAGTTGAAAGCACAAATTGCTCCTTCATTTCAATAATGAGAAAGCTGCTTCCCTCCTGCCTCCTGTCCTGTTGAAGGGCTGGGGGAGAAGAAAATCATTAAATACGTCTGGCAGAGCCTGCAGCTGGCTTTTATGGGCTGTCTTTCCAAAGGTGCCGTGGGTTTGATTTGGGTGGCAGTGCTGCAACTCGGAGATCCTTGGGTTGTATTTCCAGCCTGGCACACTGGAAACGGGACAAAATTGCTGGGGAGGGGACAGAAACATCCCTGACAGGGAGGGAACAGTGTCCTGAGAGGGCAGGAGGACAAGGCAAGGCTGTGATGGGGCTGGGTGCTCACAGCAGCCAGGGGTGCTGGGCGAGGAAGAAGCGGCCGAGGACTTTTCCGAGGGTTTGGGTGATGGAGGTGGGGTTTGTGGCATGGAAAAAATCCCCAGCAGATTTCTGGGGAGTGGGTGAAGAAGTTTTCTCCTCTGCTGAAATGCACAGGGGTGGGTGGTAGCACGTGGCTGGCTGGTGGCTCTGGGGGATGGAGGGGTCCGGGGGGGAAGGTTGGCATAGCACAGGCTGCTCGTGGTGCCCACCCTGCTCAGAACAGACACGTCTGCTAGGATAATTGCTCTAATTGCAATTAGCTTTTCTTGTTTGTTTGTTTCTGGGTTTTTGGTTTTGGTTTTTNTTTTTTTTTTTTTTTTTTTTTTTTTTTTTTTTTTTTTTTTTAAATAAATGCAAATAACCTCATCTTCCCAAGGTTGTGTTTGCCCCGCACACTCTTGAGGTCCGTTCCCAGAGCACCTTCCTGCTGGGACGAGCCAAAAAAATAAGGACAATTCCTGAGTAAAAAGCAAACTGCACCCCTCAGGAACATCACTGCTGTGTAGTAACGTGTGTTTTAATTAATTACCTGCTTGCAGAAGGAGAAAGTTTGCTGGAAGGTTTGAGATGCTTGGCACCAAGACCTCCTCAGGCTGGCTGCAGCTCCCAGACTGGCTCAGGGGAAAAATATTTTGTAAACGGTTTGAAAAATAGTTTGTCCTCGGTTATTTCTCATTTTATACTATTTCATATCAATTTTATTTTACAGTCACTCTCGGTTACATGAATTTTTATGAAGTTGTTGCAGCCCCTTGAGGGAGCTGTGAAGCTCCTACTGATCTTGTGCACATAACAAGGAAATAGATATTACTTAGCAAGGATTTTTTTTTTGTTTTGTTTTACTGCTCTGTGCTTGTGGGTGTAAAGAAGTGGCCACGAGTGCTCTAACGTACAAGTTGTTCATGTAACTTGTTTGTCATGGGGCTGACAGGCTTTTTCCATAGCTAGTAATTGTGATTAGTAAGGATTTCTGATTTTGCAAGGGAGTGCGTTGGAAAGTTAGGAAAATAATAAAGTAACTGTCAGAAGTGAAGAGTTGGGACGGTGAGGGACTGCAGTTAAATCATCTTCTACCTGCAGTGCCCCATCTTTGTAAATAGCAGTATTACGCTTAGATGGAAAAATATTCTCATTTCAAGTACTTTTTGATTTGCATTAAATTTAACCAGTGAATCAAACGAGTCCTGGGAGGCACTGCCTGGCAGAGAGCCTCATTCCTGGGATGTGCCACCATCCCAGACGGAGCCCAGGTGGGATGCAGCCTCCCTCCCCCCAGGTGATGCACACCAGTGTGTGCCTTGCACGTGTGTGTGCCAGTGCCTGTGCTGGCAGGGTCTGGGTGACCTGCTGGTGCTGCAGCATTGTCCCCAAATTCTGTCCTCAGTGTCCCCAGCGATGGCAGCGCCACCCCCATCCCCTCCTGCAATTTGTCCTCTTGGGATGCTCCTCCAGGAAATCCTCATTTGGCAGAGGAGCAGGCTGGGGTTTCGCTGGGAATTGCCGTTTGCCCAGAATAATTTGGCATTTATAGGCCCCTGGTGCAGATGGTCCTGGGTGCTGAGTTATTTGTGGGTGCCAGAGCTGCTGGCAGCAGTGCTGGATGCTGAGCTGAGGATTCCCCCCTCGGGGTTCAGCCTGGGATGCTCCAGGTGCTGCTGTGTGGGGATAAATCATCAAACACAGCATTCCCACTGCCAGGGGTCACCTGGCTGCGAGTTGCTTGGAGAAAACCCCAAATCTGTTGCAAGCAGCGAGATGCTTTTAGAAACTAAAAGAGAGAAAAAAAATAAATTAAATAAATCCAAGTTTAATTGCCACATTTATTCCGGTAAAAAAAAAAGCTAAATTAAAACAGAATTGGCAAACAAGGAGCTTCTTGTTTATTCCCTTTTTGTATTTATTTTAGTCCCCCCCAAGCTGTCACTTGAAATTCAATTTGCTCAGCATTGGTGTAGCTGCTGCCAGGAGGCTGCTCCGAGTCGCCTGTGGAGGGCTTGGACTTCAATTGGTGTGCTGTATGGGGAGGGAAACTTCACATTTAACAGCCAGAGGTGGAATATTTCACTCCAAGAAGCCTGGCTGGTCTGTTGTCCCTGGTTGTTTTGACCAGGGGAGAAGACACGACTGAAAGGAACCCGCTCATTTTTGGTGGCAGAAAACCCAGAGAGAGGGTGCCAAGGAGTGGGTAGTGGGATGTCAAGTACTTTCTCACATTTTACAGATGGTTTATATAACCTGCTTGGCTATACTATTTTATTTTTTTCCTGTCCAGTTACATAATCCCCGTTTATGAAAGCTTTAGGAAGTTGCATTCCCCACCGGTTCGTGTCTCTGAGCTTGGTAGGATGCTTGGCCCCTCTGCCAGGCATCTCCCAAGAAGCTCGGGGTGTGGAACAGCTGTTTTTACATTCATTATTACTATATTTCTTTAAATATTTTGTTTTAGCCATCATCAAAAGCTGTGTCAGCCTCTCAGGAGCAGGATGGGCGCAGGCTGGTGCCTCTCCCAGCTGATGCAGAGCAAAGACTTTGGGCATTCCTGTTTTTCTCAGTGTTTTGAGGATCTGTTCTTGTGGCAGAGACTTGCTGTGATTTTTTGTGGTGGAGGGAGCTGAAATCCTTCCTGGGGCCAGGGGTGGCTTTGGGGGCAGGTGGAAAAGGAGCTGCAGAGCTTCCATGTGTAAAATCCTCAGCCTCATCCTGCCCCTGGCACCTTCTCCCCTGGGGACAGCAGCTACCCATAAATGTCTGTGGATTTTGCTTTCTCTGGTATAAATTTGTCCTTCAAAATGTGGTAGGGAAACAAAAAAGCTTTTTTTTTTTCTTAATTGCCTTTCACATGAAAGTGGAGGGTGTTGTGTCTCTGGGTACCCACTCTGGAGGAGATGGACCACAGGCTGCTCACAAGGGAGCTCAGAGGAGCTTTATCCCACTGATTTTTATTTTTTAATTTTTTTTTTTTAATTTTGAAGTGACCTGGGAAAACCACCAAGCAATTCGTTGCTAGAAAACTAGCAGAAGGGCCAGATTATTTTTAATGGGTTGATATTGTAAACTGGGGAGATAAAACCACTCCTCTCTGAAAATCTTTTGTGTGTTGCTGGCACGGGCCTGTTCACCTCACTCCGGGGGATGCAGAGACACCGGACCCATCTTGCTTTTGCCTGAGATATTTATTCTGGCAGGGTTATGACCCATCCTGCTCACTTGTTCCTCTCACTGCAGCTGAGGAACAGCCTCTTATTCCACTCACTTAAAAACAAAATAAATAAGTTATGACTTGAACCTTAAATAAAACCATTTCAGAAGCTTAAAATATTAACTAGGCAGAATGATGAAGCCAGAGTGATGGGAACATCCAGCGCTCTATTTAAGTGAGCTGCACACTTTTTTCACTTTGTTATCCTCTTGTTTTAAAACCTTCCCCTGCCGGTGTTTTTGTGGGAATGGGCAGATCCCCCCTGGTCCTTGGGAGGTGCCTGGGGGCTGCACCCCTCTCTGAAGTGTCCCCGTGGTGTGGTGGCACTGTGTGCTGCCAGGCTCTCCGTGCTCTTCACCCTGGAGCAGGTGATGGTTAAAGGAAACCAGGGATTGCGTTTTGGTCCCTGGTGAATCAGGGCTCACCCTGGGTGCCATGGGGTGCTCAGGGTGCCGGGCAATTCAGGCAGCTCTGTTTGCATTTTGGTTTTTTTGTTTGAGTAGAAGTTGCCGTGCCCGTCCCGACGGGGTGTTGGCCGCTTGCACAACGTGCACGCTAGGAAGCAAATTGATCCACGGGAGTTCTTAGCTGGTGAACAATAGTTTAAATTTTATGGCTTCCCTGTGTGTTTTGAAGGAGGAGGAGAAAGTCAAGTGGCCAGAATTAAAAAATAAATTTAAAAAAAATTAATTAACTGTGATGTATGAATGTGAGAAATGACACTCAATGGCTGGGTATGTCCTTATGTGTTGGGATGCAGCTGAGGATTGTGTGGAGCTGTTTGTCCATCTTAGGAAGGTCATGTTCTGCTGGAAATCCCAATTTTAACTCATTGCCATCACCTTCCTTGGTCTCTGCTCAGCAGGCTGCCCCTGAGGTGTCCTAAAACACCTCATGCAGGAGAAATCACTGCTCTGGCCTTTCCTCTCCTGCTGCACGGGCACAGCTTGCTCAGCAAGAAGGGATTTTATTAGGAAAAAAGTAATTCTTGTGATGGAAGGGGAAGCAATCCACTGTGGGACAGTGGGGAGAGTCAGCTGCACTAATTGGGTTATTCTTCATTATCAGTCTGTGCTGGGGCTGGAGGATGCAGCCCTGTGCTGCTGTCCAGCTCGAGGGGCTGGGATTTGGGGCGTTGATCACCAGGATCCAGGGCCCCACATCCCCCTGCTGTGCTTTCAGATTTGTTGTTTTTAAGCCTGACCTTTGCGTTTTTAAGAAACTCCCTCCTGTGTTGCAATCCGAAGCTTTTAGGGCCGCTCTGGTGCCGTGGAAGTGAAAGTGCTTTGTGCTAAGTGGGTCTTAAAAAACAAACCCCAGAGCAGCCAGCTCTTATTTTTTCATCCTGTTAATTTTCATCCCAGTGAAACAATTGGACAGGATACAGCCTTGATTTATGTTTTTTCAAGCTGATGGTAAGATGCTGTTTTGTGGAAACAGCAACTCAAAACAGGTTTTGGCTATAATCTTCATCACCCCTCTCTGACCATTTTGGAGCATGATCTGTGGCTCATTACTGCTCTGTTCTTCCTTCTTCTGAAATCCTGAAATCCTATTTTAAGATAAAGTACACGTGGTTTTCTCATAATTTTTTTTTCTTTTTGTCCCCCCACTTCTCACCAGGTATTTCCCCGCTGTGTCTCTGGGCCTGGACTCTCTCTGCACCTTCAGACCTTCTCCAACGACTGCATGGTGGCAAGGTGAGACCCCTCCAAACCCTGCCCAGCCTTGCTCTTCCCATCCCTCTCCCCTCCTGTGAGCCTCTGGGAGGGATCTGCAACATGAAGTTTCCATTTGGAGCTGGCAAATTCCCGGTATGCCGATTTCTAGGAAACGTGGCTGGGGATCGTGTGGTTGGTGAAACCCTAGCATGTGTGATACCTGTCTGTCCTCAGCCCAGGGTCACACATCTGCATCCTGCTCTCCCCTCTGAATTTTCACCTATTTCTCAGTCTTGGGAGGCAGCAACACCTGCGTGGAGAGGGAATTGTAAAATTAAAAGGTTTGTTTTTATTTATTTCTGTGCTTCTCCGACCCATCTGTGTTTGTATCCCAGGGAAATGGAGCAGTGTGGATGTTCAGAGGAGGGAGGATGGTTTATCCTGGCTTCATTTACAGACTTACAACATCAATCTTGTGGCTGGTAGCAGCAATGGGAAAGCAGGATCTGCTTGGGGTGTCAGAAACACCCAGGGGCTTTTGCACAGAGTAATTAATTAATGCCCTCCCTGCATCCAGAGTATACAAACAGGAAGATTCAGGCTCTGACACCACCAGCAAGCTTGCTGTGCTCAGTGACATCCCTGCCTGCTCGCTATTTAAACCTCAGGGAGTAGCAGATTTATTTTTTTTTTCCCCTACAACTGTTTGTTTCAAATTAATTGGGATTTTGGCCCCTGGCCAACCTCCTCCTGTCGCTCCAAATGGGAGATAAGTGGGAGCAGTGCACTCTTTTCTCTAACCTACTTGGAGCTGTTTTTGCTGGACGGAGAAGTCGTGAGCTCTTTCATAACATGGGCCACATCTTAATAGCTGGGTCTTGTGGGCTCCATCCCTCCCACTGCTGCTGACGCAGAGCGTCTCCCCTCCCGCCCGCCTTGGCCAGCTTCCCTGGATGACTCCTCTAATTGCTTACGTAGAAAAATAATGAGAAGGATGCGTAGGGTGTATTTTTAGATGTCTCTTGGTGGGATTTAGCAACCGGCAAGCCGGAGCCAGCACCTCCCTGTCCGTCTCCTGCATCCCAGCGGTGGCTGCTTGGTGGACCTGGGGAGGTTCTGTCCTGATTCTTGGGCAGGCTTCCCCTGCTGTTTGTGATTCTCCTGGTCCTTGTGGGTGGGTTCTGGGTGGTGTGTCCCAGGTGCTGTGGGATCTGTGCTGGGTGGCCCTGAGCTGGTGCACGGTGCCGTGGCCGTGCTGGGATGGCACCGCCATCTCCTCACTCCTCTCCAAGAGGAAGGCCGTGCTGGCTTGGAGACCATCCCAACACCCAAATCATTGAACTGTGGAATGGTTTGCATTGGAAGGAAACTTTAAAGGCCATCTAGTCCAGCCCCCCCACCATGAGCAGGGACACCTTCCACCAGACCAGGTTGCTCAGGGCTCTGTCCAACCTCACCCAGGTGTTCCCAGGAACGGGGCATCCATCACCCTTCTGGGTAACCAGTGCTTCATCCACATCGTCAAACATTTCTTCCAGAGTAACCCATGACACATTTTCCAATAAATACCTGTGACATAATGGGTCTTACCACATGTTGCTTTGCTTTTTAAATGCTTTTTTTTTTTTTAAGATGTTCCCATCTGAAACCCCAGCAGCACAGAGGAAAGGGAGCAGACGCAGAATCCCATTAAATGTCACCCTAAAGACTGTGATAATTGAGCCTTACAACAAGTAGTTCCCTTATTTTTCTCTTTGCTTCTTCCATTTCGGGGCTCTTTGTGTCTCGGTGGCTTCCTGTGCTGGGGGGGCCGGGCTCCAGTCCTTCCCTTTCCACCCGGGTGCGAGGAAAGCAATTCTTCTTGCAGCACGACTTATCTGTCCTTGGAGCTGAAAACATCCTTTCTTTGCTCTTTTTGAATCCCCCAAATGAATGATTTCTCCTGCTGGTTAACATCAGCTTCCACGCTGAAGACTGTGGGAAAGTTTCACAATTAGAGTGGCTTTATAGATCTGGTTTATGTCTTAAAAAACCCGTCGCTTTCTAATTCTCCGTCACATGTTTCCTTGATGATGTGTCACCCAGCAGTGCAGCTACCAAAATAGCCCCATGGTCTGAAGGAAATCATCAGGAAATATGTTGTTGAAACTGTAGGCAATTCTTTTTTTCACCAAGAACCATTGGAAAAAGTCTGTGTTCAATGGAAAACGTGGCTTTTCTGGCACCTTGGCTGCTTATGTGGTGACATTTGGGAGCGCAGTGCTCCAGCAGTTTGCCCAAAAACCCCCCAGTTCCATAGATTCTTGCTGTGAGTTTTCTCTTTATCCACCCAAATAGCTGGGATTCTTTTGGTGTTGGGTTTGCTTTAATTTTTGGGGAAAATGCTTGCTGGTGCATTGTCTTTCCAGGCAGGGTGACAAACCCTTCCCTCCTCCACCGCCTGCCGTGGTCCTGCCGGGCTGACGGGGTGTGTGCTGTGTGCCCCCAGGTCCAAGGAGACCATGACCACTGATGAGGCCACCAAGAGCGAAGGGGAGGTGCAGGCAGCAGCTCTGGCTGAACGTGGGGAGGACATCACACCGTCCAAGGACCGAGGGGTTCTGAAGGTAAGGGAGGATCTGTGACAGTGTCCGGCCTTCCTGCACTCTGGGGTGCACAGTCACCTCGCTGGGCTGCAGCCCCAGCCTTCAGGGTCACAGTTCCAGGGCTGTAGGATTGAGTTCTTTCATTTCAAAACCAAAGGGGATGAGCATTGCTTGGAGTAAAGGAGGATGGAGTGGTGGCCGAGGCTGGTGGGCCCAGACTGCTCCATGAATTTCACAGCTATTGTGCTCCTAATCAGATTATTAGCTGTAAATCCACAAAGCATTTCTGTGTGTGACTCACAAACATTAGAAAGAGCACATTACTGAGGTCATCCAGTCTGCTCCACAGCCCCTTTCTCATATTCAGGGCCGTTTCTGGATGGTTCTGCTCCTCAGCACTTACACTTCTCCACTTGAATAGGACCTTTCCTCCAAGAATAGCATCCTCCCCTGCTCCATCCTCAGCTCGAGAACTGCTTGTTCCCGGCTGCAGCGTTCAGAAAAAAGTGTTGACAAGGAGTGAGTAGTGAACTGACACACCCCTGTGAGTAAAATGTGTACGGGCAGAGAGCGAGTGGAGCTGCATTCACTGCAGGTTTGGAACCGTGGTGTTTATCCACCCACTGTGGACTGGTCTCTGCTCCCAGCCCTGTCCAGCTCCACTGCTGCAGCTCCAGTTTGAGATTTGTTTTTAGGAGCTGGTAAAGGGCAAATTTAGGGGCAAACTGAATAGCTCCCCTCAAGTCTTCCTGTTATTTAGGGCAGCACTGGGGTGTATCTGCATGTATATCTATTTTTTTGTGTAAATGCATGTGTGTGTGTATCTCTCTCCCCCTCCATATGCATCCTCTGCTGTCCCTCGGCCCCAGCTCAGGGGTGGTTTCTCTCTCTCAGATCATTAAGCGACCTGGGAGTGAAGATGAGTCTCCCATGATTGGAGATAAGGTTTATGTGCACTACAAAGGCAAACTGGCCAACGGGAAAAAATTTGACTCCAGCCGCGATCGGAACGAGCCTTTCATCTTCAGCCTGGGCAAGGGTGAGCTGCTGCAGGGGTGTCCATCCGTGGGATGCTGCAGGGTGGGATCACCTGGGGCAGGGGGATCACTGACCCTGTTGCAGGACAGCTGGGCAGGGTCAGCCCTGCCTGAAGTGATTGTGGAGTTCTTTTGGTGCCATCCTTGCCGCACCCAGGCTGGGTATTTTCCTGGTTGCTCCCTCCTGCCTGACATCCTAGGTCTTTCTTTCATCTCCTGCCTTTCTCCTAGGTCAGGTAATCAAGGCATGGGACATTGGGGTGGCCACCATGAAGAAGGGGGAGATCTGCTACTTGCTCTGCAAACCCGAGTACGCGTACGGCTCTGCTGGCAGTGCCCCCAAAATCCCCTCCAATGCCACCCTCTTTTTTGAGGCAAGTAATGCTGGTGAGCTGGTGTGTGGATGAGCAAGCTTGCTCCCTTTCTGCCTTACCTGCCAGCTCAGAGATTAAAATTTTAAAAATTAATAATAATAATACAAAGGCCCAAACAACAAAAAAACCCACAACAACAATAAAAAAAACCCCAGCTTGGATTCCTGAAATGTGTCCCTCTGCTCCAGGAACTGCTGCCAGGGTTTTCTCAGAAATGTGTGTCTGAGCTGGAAGGCTGGGACTGAAACTCCGGCTTAGGAGAGTTTCTGAGCTGGTGCTGGGGCGGGGAGTGGGCAGATTCCTGGTTTCGACATGCACATGGGAAGGAGAAAGCAGCTGGGAAATGCCTCCAGGTGCTCAAAAACCATTAGTGCTGAGGGGTGGTAGGAAAGTTAAGGTTTTGGCACAGAGGGCTCCCTGGGCAGGGCTCGCTGGGACATGGAGGGAGGAGAGAGTCTGTCCTAAATTAAGGCTCAGGCCTTCCAAGTCGAGTGTGGACTAAGCTGAGGGTCAGAGCTGGTCCCATCAGAGGATGAAGGGGGAGCTCCTGCCCATGATGGGGGACTTTCACAGCATCTGCCAGCAGCAGCTGTGCTGTACCCTTACAGGTTCAATAAACTTATTTTTGCTGTTACTTTGTGTTATGCTTCAGGTACTGGATGTGTCCCAGTTTCTAATAAATCGTGTGTATTATGCTGTGGTTTGGATCTGGATTTTATGGGCAACTTCTGCTCGTCAGCTGAACGGAGAATTAGCTGGCTTGGTTCTCCAGCCAGGGGATGACTGCTGCTTTGTGGCTCTCTGTTGTTTTTCTCTTCTCCTTTCCCCCTCCCTGCACTCTGCCCACTTTTTCTTTATTATTTTTTAGGTCGAGCTGCTTGACTTCAAAGGCGAGGACTTGTTTGAGGATGGAGGAATAATCCGGAGGATCAAGAGGAAGGGAGAAGGTTACTCCAACCCTAACGAAGGTGCTACCGTGGAGAGTGAGTGCTGGTCCCTGGTGGGACAGCTGGAGGATCAGCCTGTCCTGAGCTGATCCCTGCGAGGAGCTGCTGGGCTGCACAGGCTGAAGGTGGCTGTGTGTCCTGCTGGGATGCACTTACATCCATCCAGAGTCCAGATGGGGTGGAGAGCAGCTGGGGATGCTCCTCTGAGCTCTCCTTGGCCGGCCCCTGCGGTGGCTCTGCCAGAGCTGCTGCCCTGCAGGGCTGGATGGAAAACCAGCAGCCCAGGAAAACCCCAGAGCTGCTCAGGCAGCGGAGGATGGAAGAAGCAAACTCCCGTGGGATTTCAGGGCTCTGAAATGTGTCCAGGGTGCAGTGTCCGGGGTGCTCTGGGATGTGCCATCTGCCAAAACCCCTGGCTCTGCCTTGTTTCTAAAGCATCAGTTGCCAGCCCTTCCTCCCTCAACACTTGCCCAGTATTTTGGACACTCAACAGTTTTTGGCCTCCTCATTCCAGTGTTGATGGTATTTTTGGGGGGTCTCATCACACCTCCTACAGAATGGGGCTTTTTCCTTCCCTTATGGCCACAGGGCTGCTGATGGTGGGGGAAGGAAGTTATTACAAGGGGTTTTCTGAGGCTGGGGTGGTCTCAGCTGACACGGGAGGATGAGGAGCTCACATCCCAGCGGGCTCTTCCTCTTCTGGTCCCATTTCTGGAGCAGACATTTCATGGGGCTGGACAGGGGAAGGCAGACTGAGATCTGGGGTCTTTTCCTTCCCAAGAACTGCTCAGACACACACACAGAGCTCGCTCCATATGGGAGGCATTTACTTTCTTTTCTTAATTCCAGAAACTTTGTGTAACTCCTGTACACAAAGATCCTAAAGTCACTTTAGCGACTGAGAAATTGAATCTGAGCTGTGAGAGCTTACAAAGCCCGCGGCTTTAAGTGGATGGTTCTTCTAACGAGAAGAACCACTAACAAGAATAATTTCCCCTCTGTTTTAGGGAAAAATGAGATTTTGACTCAGATTCTACTGTCTGAGTGGTGGTCACTGTGCTGGGGGTGGCACAGCAGCTGTGGGGACACAGCAGTTCACCCTGGGGCAGGGCTGTGATGGTTTACCTCAGCTGTGTATTTTGGGAGGTGCTGGTATTAGGCTGGAAGAAACCACGCTTCCAGGAGCAAGTACCTCCAGGTTTTTACAGGCTTTAAGTTTTACAGACCCTAAATCCCAGTTCTGGTCCCTAAAACCTGTGCTGCAGTTGAAATCTGGCATTCCAGCTTTTGTTACATCCTTTCCCCCCCCACCCCTCCTCCTTCTCCGTTTTTAATCTGAGTACAAATTGCTGTCAGCACATCAAGTTCGTGTGCCAGCCGCACTCAGTACACTCTGTTCTCAGCTCTTCAAAAACAAAATCGCTGCAGGCACTGAGAGAACAATAAGTCAGAGCTGCAACCGGAGTGATGTTCCTTCAGTGACTTTTTTTTCTCTGTAATCCAAGAGCGGCTGAACCAGCTGACCCGCTCCTGGAAACCCGAGCGGAGATTTTCCCCCCTGTGCTCGGTGTATTTTCTGTGCAATTAAAACAGAGCAGAACTATCCTTGGAAGGAAGGATCACAACATCCCCTTTGTGCATCCTGTTTTAAAGTGGATCTTCCCATCACCCTCATCCCGCAGGGGGTGTGGGACCTGGGGGAGCTCTCGTGCTGCTTTTGGGGTCAGGGGTTATGGAGCTGTGCTCGCTAGGAACGTGCAGGGAGATGCACGGTGCCGTGGGGTGGCTGGGTTGCCTGTATTTTAGGCAGAATTTTTCACATTTTTTATGCCTAAAAAAACCAGCCAGCTGGGTTTGGGGTAGTGCAAAAGCAAAGGTTGTCCCCAGAGGAGCTGGATTTTTTTTTTGTCCTCATCCCAAGCGGGGTGAGCTGACAGCAGCCTGACCACCATGGTCACTGTGCTCCAGTGATGGATGCAGGATGTGTCCCAGGGAGCTGACGAGCACCTGAGCATCTCTGCTGGAGTGGCTTTGGTGACAAGAGTGGGGTGACAAGGCAGGTGTCCTGCCCCTGAGTGAGGAACCCATCCTTGTGTTCTCCTATGGCAGCTGGACCTGTCCTTGGAGCAGGGGCTGCCAGGTCTGGCTTGTTCCATCCCTCTCATCCTCAGGACTTCTGTAGGTCCCAGGGCAGGGGATGGACACGGATTTCCTTCAGCCCAGGCTGCAGCTCTGCCGTGCAGAGCCCAAACCCTCGCAGCTGTTTCTGGTACCCAGCTCGTCCTGCCCCTCACCTGCCACCACAGCAGGATGCTCAGTGCCCTGCAGCGTCTCAGGTTGCATTCTGTTCCCCTCAAGCAAAGGTAAAGCTCCTGTCTTTGCAGGCTGCAAAACCTTTAGGCACAATTGTGAATTTTTCCTCTTACAAGGCTTTTTCGTTGTTGTCGTTGTTTGTTTTGGCTTTTTTTTTTTCTTTTAACAGTATGTAGGAGTTCCTTGTGAAATTGCTTTTACTTGATGCCTGCATGTGTGTATGCCTTTCACCCTGCAAACAGAATGCAAGGGCTGTAAAAGTGTCCCCAAAGCCTGGAACGTCTTCAGGTTTGAATAAGTAAAGAATAATCTTGCTCTGGAAAGCCAGCCAGGAGTGCCAGGTGGTGAATGTGCCAGGTACCCAGTGTCCGCTCTGGCTGCGCTTCTGCCAGCGTCTGGGGCTGGAACAGCACGGCTCCTGGTTGAAGATTAAAAATAAAAAAAGTTTATCGTGTACTTTGAGTTCTCAGAGTTGGGAGAACACGGCCTTGTTTTCGAGGCAGGAGTCAGGGCAGTATAGCACAGTATAGAAGATTTGTAATCACCGTGATAAACTCTGCGTGGCGCCGTGCCAGGAGCAATATCCAGTTCCAGTAAGACTTGACTCGTGCACTTGAGTACGAGGGGAACATATTAGTCACGATGTTTATCTGTTGTTTGGTCCTGGGTTAGACGAGATATGCCTGCCGTGCTTTTCAGCAATGTTCCCAAGCTCTCCCCATCCCTCCTCCCCAGGCTGCCCCCAGCCCTGGGTCTTCCCCCTTCCACGCTCTGCTGAGTTTTGGGAGAGATGCTTTGTGAAATGCTTTCTAAGGCACTTCGGAGCCCACCTTTCCCCGAGGTTCGGGTGATTGTGGGTGCCATCCTGGCTCTCTTTCCCCTGTGCAGTTCACCTGGAGGGATTCTGTGGCGGCCGCAGGTTCGACTGCAAGGACGTGAAATTCGTCGTGGGCGAAGGGGAGGATCACGACATCCCCATCGGCATTGACAAGGCCCTGGAGAAGATGCAGAGGGGAGAGCACTGCATCCTCTACCTCAGCCCACGGTGAGGAACGTCTCCTCAGGGATGCTGGGTGGGTCTCAGCCCCCAGCACTTGTGGAAGATGGTGATCCTGAAAATAGGACTCTCCTGGAGAGTCTCAGAGAGCACCAGCAGGAACAGCAGGAGTGACCAGTAGCATGCAAACAGGAATATTGAGATGCTTTAAAAAAAAACAGGTGAAAGGGCTTTGTCCAAGTCTGCTGTCTGAGATGAAAATATCTCCCTGGAAATCTTTTTGCACAGGCTGGAGAGAATCCTGTGTGCAAAGATGGCCTTGATGCAGCCAGAAGGGATAATTCCCAGCACAGGCATTTTATATCCACAGGGACCTTTGCTCGTGGAGAGTAACATCACCCTGTCCCCAAAATGTTAGAAACTGTGGGTGGCAACCTGGGTCTGCATTTATGGGCAAGCTCTGCTGAAAATAAGTTTTTTCCCCTTCTCTGAGTGCCTCCTCCTGGCCTGCAGGTACGGCTTTGGCGAGGCTGGGAAGCCGAAATACGGCATCCAGGGGAACACGGAGCTGGTGTACGAGGTGACCCTGAAGAGCTTTGAGAAGGTGAGGGCAGAGGTGCTCCAGTCCCTCCCTGGCTCACAGGAATGTCAGGGCCTGTGTAGCCTCCAGCCTTTGTCCCTGGCGTGGCTGCAGCCCAACCCCTGCTGAAGTGGTCACGTCACTGAGGAGCTTCGTGTTCTTAATTTGTTCTTCTCTGTTGGTTTGTTTTATTCTTGTGGCTGAGGTCCAAGGCTGGGTGTCTTATTTGTTCCTAACCTTGTCCTTTTGTACTTTGTTTTTATTTTAATATTATTTTTTCTTGTTCTTTTTTTTCCCCTCTTCTTTTTTCCCTTCTTTTCCCGTCCTTTTTCCTCCTTTTCTCTTCTTTTCTCCTCTTTCCTCCTATTTTTTCCTTTTTTACATTTTTTCTCCTTTTTCTCCTTTTTTCCCTTTTCTCCCATTTTTTTTCTTATTTTCCTTTTATTTTATTACCCTTTTTTCTCCTTTTCCTTTTATTTTATTACCCTTTTTTCTCCTTCTTTCCTCTTTTTTTTTCCCCTCGGGCTGCACAGATAAAAGCTGGTGTGTCCAGCCAGCCCTGTGGAGCTTGGCTGTGCCCGTGAGAAGGCTGGGGCTGAGATGCAGGAGAAGTTCATGGGATTTGCACATCCCTGGACGGGTCCCCTGCCTGTGGCATCGCTCTGGCCAAAGCAGGGGCAGGACCTGTCTCCACACTCTGTGCTACAGCCCCGATGAGCCCTGAGTGTGACCACGCTGTCCCAGAGAGCGGCCTGGTCCTGCTGGGGCAGGGGAGGCCGCTCTGCTCCCCTGGGAGTGCTCCAAGTGTTCCTTTGCAGGCCAAGGAGTCGTGGGAGATGGACACCAAGGAGAAGCTGGAGCAGGCAGCTGTGGTCAAGGAGAAGGGCACCACGTACTTCAAGGTTTGTGACTCGGGGGTGGAAGAGGCAGAGGTGGGGAGCTGGGGCTGAATTTGGCAGCCATCGGCGTCAGAGAAGCCACGCACCTCCGGACAGGGCTGGGGAAGGCAAGTCCTGCCCTCCCTCTGCCTTGTTCTCACTCCCTGATGCTCCCTGAGGTATCTCATCCTTGCCCAGCATTGCCTTGGCTCTGTGTGCTCCCTGCAGAGCAGGACAGCAGAGCAAACCCTTCCCAGGCCAGGGCCAATGCTGAGGGGCTCTGCATTCCCCTTCCCAGCTGGGACATCGCAACTCCCCACTGCTCTGATCAGCTCTTCCCAAACCTGCTGGTTCTGTAGGAGCTGGGATCCTCCTCCTTTCCTGTATTTATTGAACTCCCCACATTACACTTGCCACGGGCTCACGGGGACATTCCAGGGACACACTGAGCCTCTTTTTGCTCCTTTCAGGAAGGCAAGTACCTGCAGGCAGTGATCCAGTATGGGAAGATTGTGTCCTGGCTGGAAATGGAGTATGGCTTGTCTGAAAAGGAGTCTAAAGCCTCTGAGTCCTTCCTGCTGGCTGCCTTCCTCAACCTGGCCATGTGCTACCTGAAGCTGCGCGAGTACGCCAAGGCTGTCGAGTGCTGTGACAAGGTACAGCTGCACTGCTGCTGGCCCACCTGCTCACCAGAAACTGCTGCCTTCATGCCTACCTAAAAACAGAGGCCAGACAGAATTAATGGAATAGAAAGTGGTTATTTTTGTTGGAGGGCCTCCAGGTGTGTTTTGGGCAGATGAAGCCCCCTCCCACCAGGGGCTGCACCCAAAATGGATGATGGGTCACAGGTTTCACACTTTTGTATGTGTGGTGCATTTGCATATTGGAGGTTAATCTTCCAATTGCAGCTTCAGGTAATGAAGTCATTTACCACAAGTTTGCTCCCCACAACTCCTGTTTACATCTCTGGGGGCCTGAGGCAGTGAGGGGTCCTTGACTCCTTTTTTTGTCTGACCAAAATGGGAGAGCAGCAGCTCACACTGTATATGGAGTTTAGAGTATACACTAAAGAAGTGCAGGATTACAATTATATAAAAATATAAAAGCTAAAATCCTAAGGCATCAACGTGAACCTTGGGGATGGAGCATCCTCTTCCCCTGCATATTCTCTTTGGGAGTTTGGTGGGTTTGGTTTTTTTTTTAATTTCTTGTCATATAAGAAGGAATTTCCAAACAGCAGTGGGATGCTGGCAACCCTTCTGCACCTGGAAGTCCCTGTGGATGCTGAGTGCTCAGAGACTGCAGGACCACAAGGGTTTTTTTTGCTCAAAATCCACCTGGGCATGCATTTACAGCAGCTTTTCTTCCAAAGGCAGATCTGTGTGAACGGATTTGTGTAGGCTGACAACCTTAGGGTGCTGTTTGGGTGGGCCCAGGCTGGGGCTGGGCACAGAGTTCTGCTCTGGCTGTGACACAGGCAAGGTCTGTGGAGCTGCAGCAGATCTCCAAGTCCACCAAGGGGTGGGATGGGGCTTTGCCAGTCCCTAAAAATCTCTGGCCTTGTCTTTGTCAGGAAACTGTGAATTCTTTTATGAAAGGTTTAGGTTTAAGCATCTTGTGTACGGGAAATATATGGGATATTTGTGTTCATCTAAAATGTAAATCATGCCTGAGGTGTATATATGGCTTTTACTAAAGGAAAATAATATCATTGCTGAAACAAAGAGACAAAAGGGCTTGGATATGATCTTTTCACCTGACCTCATGCCTGTGGGTTTGTCTCCCACTGACTGTCACACTCAGGGGTGCTTTAAGCAAGGAGAGATGATAAAACTGTATTAATGATCTCCCAACTGCTGATGGAGATGAGGCAATTTTTGTTGAGCAAGATGCAAGTGCTCTGGAGATTTGAAGCCACCTTGTCCTAATTTTGACAGATTTATTGAGGCTTCAGCTGTAGGGGGTCTCTTGGGAGGGCTCTGAGATGTTAACAGAGACCTGTCTGCGTTCCCAGGCTCTGGGGTTGGACCAGGACAATGAGAAAGGCTTGTACAGGAGAGGTGAAGCCAGGCTATTGATGAACGAGTTCGAGCTGGCCAAATGTGACTTTCAAAAAGTGCTGGAAGTGAATCCACAGAACAAAGCAGCCAAATCCCAGATCTCTGTGTGCCAGAAGAAAACGAAGGAGCACAACGAGCGGGACCGGAGGATCTACGCCAACATGTTCACAAAGTTTGCAGAGAGGGATGCAAAGGTGAGTGTTGCTCATTTTTGGCCATCCAGAGTTGCTTTAGGGTTGCACTGAGGGATGCTCGACAGGTTTGCGATGAGAAGAGATGGGTTAAACCAAATTAAATTATAGATCAGGTTGAGGATGGAGGGATAGAGCCTGCTGCAGCGGGAAGAAGTGTTTTACTTCTTGGTCTCTGTTATGCAGAGACTGCCATCAGGTGCTCAGTCATCAGTAAAAGCATTTGCAGTGCAAGCTGACAGGGGCTGATAGCAGGGTATTTACATTACATTGGTATTTAATTTACATTGACATTGGTATTTTATTTACATTGACATTGGTATTTAATTTTGCTGCTCCCAGCTAGTGACTGTTGATGAACTCCTGGTCGCCAGTAAGATGAAGTATCATTCCATCTCTGGCAGGGGTATTTTGAGACATGATAGTATGGATTTCCTGAGGCTGGTAAGGCAATACCTGCTCTTCTGCTCGGGCAGGGAGATCGCTGTCTGAGAACAGGCTCTCATCCAAAATTCCCCTGAACAAAACCCGGTGTACTGTAATGAGAGAGGACACAGCTTTGCAAGCCATCTGCGTGGGTCATTTTTAGCATGATCTCTTCTGAAGCAGTGTCTGGAGGTTGGCGCTGTGGATTAAATGACTGGTGCAGCCCCTGGGGAGCAGCGTGCTGGGAAAACCGGCTCGGGCGAGGAGCGGGGCCAGCCTGGCCAGCTGCTGGCACTGTGCTTGTCTCGTGTGGCCAGCTGAGATGGGCACAGCCACTGCTGGGGCAGGCATCAGGCTTCCCTGGGCCTGAGTGCTCCTCTCCTGCACCCTCCTGATGGGCTGCACCCATGGCTCAGTCCTGTATCTCCACTCTGACACTGCTGCCTTACCTCCTCATCCTCTCTTCCCTATCCATCCATCCATCCATCCATCATCCATCCATCATCCATCCATCCATCCATCATCCATCCATCATCCATCATCCATCCATCCANTCCCATCCTCACTCTGTGAGCGCTCTGTTTCTGGTGAGGTGTCTCACATCATTCCCAGGGGTCCCCCATCTTTGGTGAGCTTTAACCTCTACCAGCCACTGAGTCAAGGAAACAGAACCCTCTGTTGTGAGCAGCACTGCTCGCTGGGCACGGGAGAGTTGTGGGGGGCAATTTTGCCTCTCCGCTCCCAGGCTCGACTCCCTGTGCTGTTCCCAGCATCCCTGTCACTTGCCTGCCCCTTCCCTCTCTGATTTCCAGCTCAGTGAGTTTTATTTGCTGTTTTGCAGGAAGCAGCCAGCAAAACTGGTGTGGAAAAAGCAGCAGAGAAGGCGGCTTGTGGAAAAGGACCGAAAACTCCTGGTGCTGGAGGTGAAGAGGCTGAAGGACACGTATGATGGAGGAGGAAGGGACAGGATAGCCTCATGCCCTGGGCCCACACTGAAAAAGGTTGCTGCCAAACCTTGGGACTTGCCAGTGTTTTCTTGTAAAGCTTGTTACAGTTTGTGTGATCGTGGAAGCAAAAAGCACCTCGCAATGAAAAGCGACCCCGTCCCACCGCCCTGGGTGCACTGGGGGCAGAGCAGGAGTGGCAGGACACCATGGGACCACCACGTGGAACAAATACCATTTAAACAACAGGAAAAAGAAAAAAAAAAAATTACGATGATAAATTAAAACTCTCGGCTCTCAGGAGGTTTCTGTAGACAGCTTGTTCCAGCTCCCTAGGCTTTGTGTCCACTCTCTTTGAGGCACAGCATCCTCGGAGAGGAGCTGGGGTGTGGGACATGCCCTTGTTCACTGCTGGCTGTCCCAGCACACCTGGGGACAGGCATTGCCTTTGTCCCCTGCTGGCTCCTGGCCCGTGGGCAAAGGGCTCGCAGGGCAGAGCCGGAATGAGAGCCCACCTGGCCTCTGCTGCAGGGACATCATCAGTCTTTGAAGCATTGTTTGGGGAGGGGGGCACACGCAGATTTTACCTTCTGAAGGAGCTGGTTCCTGTTTCTTTAGAGAGCAAAAGCCTGCCCAGCTCTGCAGGTGCTCAGCCTGCACCCCATCCCTCAGCTCCCAGCTTTAAATGGGAGTTTTATTGCTTTTATTGGGATCTGTGTGTGGGGAAAAGAAAAGAGCAGGTTGCCATGTGGTTCAGAAAGCGAGTGGCTGGCTCTGGGCTGGTGCCATGGGTTTGTCACGGAGCAGCTTTCCCATGGTGAGGGGGTCCCAGGTGCATCGTGTCCCTGCACTGGAGCTGCTGCTGCCTCCTCAGCCATCAGCCCTCTCCATCCTGAAGGGACACTGTCACTACCCCATGAGAACAGCTTTCCAGTTGTTATTTTTCCTGTCTCTATAATAATACCCCTTCTGGAGCTTGAAAATAAACAACTGAAAGAAAAAAGGAAAAAAAAAAAAAAAAGTACTCTTTCTCTGGATCCTGCTCAGCAAATGGGGTGGCTGTGGGGAGGATGGTGTGTACTCCTCAGGGGGGAGATGCCCCAGCAGTTGAGGAATTATTGGTGTCTCCAGGAACTGGTGTTGTCCCTTTTCATCAGTGCCATGTTCTCTGGAGAGCCAGCAATCCATGCTGTGGAAATGCCTGCCTGGGGGATGCTCTCTGCGGGACTCAGCTGTTTTTCCAGCCTGGAAGGTTTATCCTTATGCTTTTTTTTCCCCACCTCCCAGTGTATTCTTTTGGGAGGGGTTTTCCTGAGGGCCAGCTGGGTGGCAGGAGGAGTCATTTGTGCCCCTTGACTGAGGGTGCAGGGAGAACAGAAAGCTGAGCCTATAGGGATTTAGGACTGCCCATCTCTCTTTTATGTCCCTGTTCCACAACCTTGAGAGACTGAGCCAAATTTGGTTAAAATTCCTCTTCTCTGGTCCCATCAGGTGGTACCTGAAGCATCATTCCTCAGGCCTGTCTGTTTTCCCACCTGCAGCAGTGGCCCAGCATCCACGTGGCTGCTCCAGCTGCTCATCCAGGTCTTGGGTTTTCTACCACCCTGGGATTCACCTCCTTGGAGGCTGCTGTGAGACTCAGGGCCTCTGCAAAACGTGGGCTTTTTATTTTTTATTATTTCTTGCAGGACAAAAAAGTCCTTTGGGGGCAGCCCAAGCCACATTTTCCATAGGAAACTCTACAGGAAAAAAACAAAAAACCAAAAAAACAAAAACCCCCCCCCAAAAAACCAAAAAACCAACTTGCTCTGCAGTTTCTGGGCTTGCTCCCCGTTTTTAAGCAGATTTTTGGTTTATTTTGGCTTGGTGCTTTTCTGTCCCTTAGAAGAGTAATGGATCCTGTGCGGGTGATGAGATGAGGTTTAGAGATGAAAGGGAAACCAGGAGGGTTTTGGAGGGAGGATTGAGAAGTTCCCAGGGCCGGTGGGTCTCAGTGTGCAGTGCTCAAATGCCATCTAGTGGCACCAAGCACGGCCTGGGGGTTTTGGGGGGGACCGTGGTGGGCTGGGCAGGGCCAAGGGGCCGCTGGGGACACTGGGGACACTGGGGACACTCCGCTTGTCTGGCTTTGCAACCCAACAGCACCCCTGGGGGCCTCTGAGGAGGAATATTAGGAGTTTAATAAGTGATGTAACAAGGTGAGGCATGAGCAGGAGGTTATGAAACATCCAAAGGGACCTCGGGAGGTGGGACAGGGGTCAGAGCAGAGCAGAGGTCAGGACAGAAACGCGGAGCACTGCCCAGAGCCAGGGATGCTGCCTTCCCCTGCCTGGGCTCTCCATGCATAGCTGACACGAAACAGCCCAAATCCTGCTCTTCTCTCACCAAAAAGACATTTCTGGGTGAAAAACAAAGTTAGTCAGGGAGGAAAACCCTGAACACGGTTCTCTGCCCACTGGGGTGAGCGGCTGTGCTCTGCCAGGGACCCCAGCGGGCCAGGGGGGAACCTGTGCCCCCAAAAAGGCCCAGATTGACCCCCTGCACTCCTGCAGAGCCCCCTTTTCCTGTGATTACTCCCCTGGCAGCTGCTCTCCCGGCAAGCCTGGATGACAGCCCCTGAAATCCTATTAACCGACTTTCAGGAGAAATAAAGTTAATCACCTCCTCCACCTGCTCTTCCTCCTTTCCCTTCTCCTCCTCCCACCACAGAGCCTTGCGGAGGCGGCCGAGCCGCTGCTGTGAGGCCGCTCCGGCCCTGGTGGCTGGGACCGAGCCCATGGCCCTGGCCCCGGGCTGGTAGGGGCTGCAGGGCCGGGCAGAGCCGAGCCGAGCCGAGCCGGGCAGGGCAGAACCGAACCGGGAAGGGCAGAACCGAGCCGAGAAGGGCAGAACCGAGCCGGGCAGGGCAGAGCTGAGCCGAGCCGGGCAGGGAAGGGCTGAGCCGAGCCGAGCCGAGCCGAGCCGTGCCAGGAGCGATGCCGCTGCAGACAGAGATCCTGCGCGAGGTCTGGGCCGCCGACAGGTCAGTGCCCGCGGGCAGGGTGGGATCTGGAGGGTGGGCGATGTGCTGGACACCCCCAGCGGGCTCCCCTCTCCTCCAGCGCCTTTTTCTCCTGTTTTCAATTTAAACGCGGCTTAGGGAGCGGTTTTATCACTCTCTGGTGTTTTTTTCTTTGGGGGTTGGTGGGATGGTGCTCATTGGCTTGCAGAGAGGAAAAGTGTTTGTTGGAGGGGGATCCCCGAATTAAGCTCCTTGCTCGGGCAGGGCAGAGCCTGTCCTGTGCTCCCTGGTAGGAAGGATGAGGTCAGGCACAGAGGAAATGCTACTGGAACCAAATGAAAGACTGACCTTTCCACCTTTACCAAAAATGGGGGCAATCTCGTGCCCGCAGGGTGTGTAGAGGGCTGAAAGCCCTGACCATTTTGGTTTCTGTGCCCCACAGCCCCAGTGAAGAGCCAGGGAGCCCCCAGCACCACAAACCCAAACAGGTGAGAAAAAATCCTTTCCCTCCATCCCATGTGCCACCATCCCCGGCTGTGGGCTGTTCCCGAGGGCTGGGGACATCAGAGACCCTCAAACCCCAGATCCCACACCCTCAAACCCCAGATCCTGCCCCAAGGCTGATTTGGAGCTGGTTGGGCTGCTCCAGCCTGTGTGGGCATATGATTTTTGGGAACCCCCTCCAGAGCAGGTGGGTAGAGAAAATTCCACAGCCCTCCCTTCCTTGTGCATCCTTCTGAATCCCCCCTCCATCGCTTTGAAGCACCTCGTGGGGAGGGTTCCTGGTTCTTAAATAACAATTTAATTAAGCCCCTCAGTTAAGCTGTAAACTGTGACTCACTTTCCCCAGGCCTAGACCCTGAAAACCAGATCCCCCTTCCCTGCACTTCAGAACAGCCCCCAGGTGCCCCCCAGCCTTGGAGAGGTCTCAGCAGCAATTTCATCCCCCACCCAATTTAATTTTTAGTCAGCAGCTCCTCCTTGAAGGGTTTTGTTGAGTAAGGGAGTGGTTGCCCACCCTGCAGCTGCTTAAGGGATTAGGGGGTGCAAAGGAGCTTTTCCCTGTGAGCTCATGACACGGAAGAAAGCAGCCAGTTCCCAGCTTCACCATGGAGCCCCCAGCTCCCCCTCCCCGAATTCACAGCCCTGGGATCTCACTGGGATCCATCAGGATCCCACCCTTTGTAAAACACCCTCACACCCTGCCCTGGAGCGTGTGGGAGAAGCAAAAGCCCTGCAGGGGGGAAGATGCTCTGCTGGGCAGTGGAAGCCTCAGTGCATCTGGATTGTCTGAGATCACTTTCTGAGAGCCCTGAGCTGACACCCACTCCCCAGATACCTCCTGTCCAGAGCCAAGTGCTGACCCACATGCTCCGTATTTGGTAAATCGGGGTTATTTATAGCCCCAGCTAACCAGGATTAGGTGTGCTGTGCCTAATCCTCCCGCTCCGCTGCTCCTCTGACCTCCTTGCCGTGCACAGGAGCCTCTTGAGGGGGTGAGAGGAGATGGAGGTGAGAGGCCGGGCTGTCTGCCCATCCCTGTGTCCCCCGTCCCAGCTCAGCTACCCAGCCTGGCCATCAGTGCCCAGAGTGGCTCCCAGCCAGGGTCCCCATGGCCACAGTGTGATTTGTCCCTCTGTGCTGGCACGGTGTCACAGCAGCACCATCGTCACATCCCTCACCTCCAGGGCTGTCCCGGGCAGATGTTCTGCCTGTCTGCTAACAAACACACCTCTCTGTTTTCCTCCCTCTGCCTTCCTCGGGGCTGCCCCATGGTAAGTCACTCACTGGAAGGTGTCAGTGTGTCCCTGTCCTGGAGCGTGTCCCGTGCTGGGGAAAGCCCGGCTGTATTCCTGACAGCGGCCCAGTGCTGTGTGAGCAGGGGTTGCCTGCTAAAGGAGAAGGTGTTTAAGGCTGGCATCACCTCTGCAGCACCATCCGTGAGGGCAGAAGCTGAAGAAGAAGAGGCAGGAGCCTGGGCTGGAGCCCGAGGCCAAACCACGGCGGCCGCGGGTGAAGAAGCTGAGTGAGGCAGGGGCTGCAGAGGAGCCTCCAGCGCCAGCACAGGGTGAGCACAGATCCCCCACAGCTCCCATGGAAATGGGGGATTTGGGGCGCCCCGTCCTGCACCCCAGGCGCTCTCCATCGCGGGCATCTCTTGAAATGCGCAGGGGTGAAGAAAGTGAGGAAGAAAAAGGAGGAGAAGGGGGAGGAGGAGAGCGACAAGGACCCCTCCTCCAAATTCACCAGGGAGCCTCGGAAGAAGAAGGAAGGCCTGGCTCCCCGCTCCCAAGTGGCCAAGGGCTCCAAGAAGCCACAAGGTGCGGGGGCAACACCCACCCCTCTGCAGGCTCTTGGCACCTCATGTCCCCCTGAACCGTGTCCCGACAGCGCCGTCGGTGCTCCCGGTGCCTGCTGGGGCTCTGCTGGGGCTCTGCACATCCCCGGCAGAGCTTTTTGGCTAAAACCCAACTACGGACCTGGGAGAAACGGGGATGTGGCGGGAGACCTGAACTCATTGCCTTGGTCAGGGAGTTGGTATAGAGGGGCAGAGGGGGAAGAGGGGGGTGACACCCTGCCGGGAAGGTGGCACTTATGTCCCCGGACATTTCTCTGGAGCGAAAAGCGGCTCCGCACGGCGAGGCTGCGGCCGCGAGAGAGCGCTGTGACCGCGTCCCCAGTGCCCGGCGCTGGACACGTCCCACGCCCCGCGGCCACCACCCCTGGTGACAGCCTGAGCCCTGCTCCAGTCACTGGGGTGACACCCCTGGTGACATCCTGAGCCCCGCTCCGGTCACTGGGGTGACACCCCTGGTGACAGCCTGAGCCCCGCTCCAGCCGCTGGGGTGACACCCCGGGTGACAGCCTGAGCCCCGCTCCGGCCGCTGGGGTGACACCTCCCCGGGTGACAGCCTGAGCCCCGCTCCGGCCGCTGGGGTGACACTTCCCCGGGTGACAGCCTGAGCCCTGCTCCGGTCACTGGGGTGACACCCCTGGTGACATCCTGAGCCCTGCGGAGGGCCCCTCCTCGCTCCCCACGAGGCGAGGGCCCCGCTGCCAAAGGACGTTGTTGTGTTGGCTGATGCCGTGGTCACCTCTGGGCAGAGCCGGCTGAGGATGAGGATGATGAGGAAGAGGAAGAAGAGGTGGAGAATAAAAACCCGCCCAAAAAGCTCAAGAAGAAGCTTCCCAAAGAGCCCCTCTCAGGCGGGGGGGAGAAGAAGCTGAAGCCGAAGGGTGAGTGCCCAGGGGACAGGGATGGTTTAAGCCCAGCTCTGTTGCCGCTGACATCTGTCCCTTCACCCGAGGGAATGCCGTGCACCGTGTCCCCGTCACTGTCCCGGGAGGCTCAGGGGGCTGCAGAGCCATCGCCCCCTCCCCGAGCTCAGCCCTTCCTGCTGCTCCAACCCTGTCACCTCCTCATCCCCATCACTGCTCATTCCCCTCCCCCTGTTCTGGCCTGGTCATCGGCTCCTCTGTCCCAGCAGAAGACAAGAGTGACCCTGACAGCAAAGCCAAATCTGCCAAAAGCACCAAGAAGGAGCCAATGTCCATGTTCCAGGTGAAGAAGGAGAAGAAAAGCAAGAAGAAAGGTATGAGACGAGCAGGAGGGGGTGGCAGGCAGTCCTAATGGCATCACCCTGAGCCAACAGCACCCGGTGTTTGTGACCGTGTCCCCTGTGTCCCTCACAGCCGCCACCAGCAGTGATGAGGAGGATGACTCCGACTCCAGCACCAAACCCATTAGGTCAGAGAAGAAGAAAAACCCAGCATCCCTCTTTCAGACTGGCGGGGACCCCCCAAAAGAGAAAAAATCCAAAAAGAAAGGTGAGAGCCTGGCACTGGAGGGCGGTGGGTTCTGTGGGGGCTTCTGCCTGTGCAGTGAGCTTGGCCGTGGGGAGGGGGTTACAATCACTGATTGATCATGGGTCTATGCTGAGCTTGATTTTGGGGTTCAGTGGAGTCAGGATCTTCTCCCTCCTGTGCCCCTACCTGTTCCCGCCCACAGTTCCTCCCAAAGGGGCTGAGAGTGAGGAGGAGACCCCGGAGACCCTGCAGAAAAACTCCAACAAGAAGGGGAAAGCAAAGAAATCAAAGAAGGTACAAAAGACCCCTCAGAGCCATGGGGATCACCTCAGGGCAGGTCAGGAGGTTTGCAGTGAGACCCACCGGAGTGTCCCCAAAGCCACCAGAGTGTCCCCAAAGCCACCAGAGTGTCCCCAAAGCCAGCAGCTGCAGAGCCCGGGGGGGATGGAGAGCAGGGAGCAAGGAGCTGGGGAAGGAGGGGGCTCTGGGGTCACCATCCCCTCTCACAGCAGCAGAAGGAGGAGAGGCCCCCGTCCCCTGTCATCGAGGTGGACAACCTGGAGGAGTTCGTGCTGCAGCCGGCGCCACAGGGAGTGACCGTCAAGTGCCGGGTGACACGGGACAAGAAGGGCATGGACCGGGGCCTGTACCCCACCTATTACCTTCACTTGGACAATGACAAGAAGGTGATTTGGGGGCATGGAGAATCCCTGGGGCTCTGCATCCATCCCAGGGAGCACCCGCAAGGTCAGGGGGGTCCTGGTGAGGCTGCTCCCCTCTGCTGCAGTTCCTCCCAGGAATGAGGATCCAGGCCCCTGGGGATGGTGAGCTAACAGTGGCTAGAGAGCCACGCTAAAGCTGGGCTGGGCTCAGCCCCTCCTGCCCCACGGTATTTTGGGGATCGTCTTCATGACCTGCCCAAGGTCATGGCAGTGACTTGTTGGGGGGCAGCTGTGGCGATGGCAGTGACAATGTCTCATTCCCACACGGTCCCACTGCTCCACCAGGTGTTCCTCCTTGCTGGGAGGAAGCGTAAGAAGAGCAAAACCTCCAACTACCTCATCTCCATCGACCCCACTGACCTGTCACGGGGTGGAGAGAACTTCATCGGGAAGCTGAGGTAGGAGCAGAGGTGGCACAAGAAGGTGATTTCACCCCAGTTTGGTGGCACCCCATTTCTGCAGCACCCTCCTCCCCCTCCATGGCTTACAGGCTGTCCCAAGCTACGGCTGGGGCAGGCAGGAGGCTGAATTCAGCATTTCCCACTGCAGTGTCTGACCTGAGGAGTGGTGGGGGGCTGAGAGGGGAAAACAAGCTCGGCCGGTTCCTCCCAGCAGACAGGTCACGGCTAGAAAAGGCGCCTGGCAAGTCCCAGCCCGCGTTGCCAGCAGCCACACAGCAACGCTGGGGGTCCCCGTGGTGGCAGCACCTATCACACCCGGATCTGGGGACTCCCTGAACCTGAGAAAATCACTGAGGTGTGGGAAGGTCAGCACTGGTGGGGCGCAGCAGCAGGGGTTTGCAGCCAGACCAAAGCCTGACAAAGACGTGTGCCTGGAGAGGGGTCACGGAGGGGGTGGAGGGCACTCAGTGGCCTCAGCCACGGCCATCTCCCATCTCCCACCCTTGGCTGCAGATCCAACCTGATGGGTACGAGGTTCACCGTGTTCGACAACGGCGCCAACCCCGACAGGGCCAACGCTGACTGGTCCAACGTGCGGCAGGAGCTCTCGGCCGTGGTCTACGTAAGAGCAGCCACACGGAGCCCCTTCCCGGCTCTTCCAGCCCCTTCCCACCCTGCACCCCCTCACTGGGGTTTGCAGAGACGAGGGATGGGCTGGAGCCACCCCTGGGCCCTCGTCCAGCCCCCTTGAGAGGCTGCACCCCGCAGTGGTTGCTGGGTTTAGAGACAGGGTTTCTCTCGCAGGAGACCAACGTTTTAGGGTTCAAAGGCCCCCGGAAGATGACTGTCATCATCCCTGGCATGAACGCTGACTGCGAGAGGGTGCCCATCCGGCCCCGGAACGTAAGTCAGGGCCAGACTGGGAGAAACTCCTTGGGAGCTGGGTTTGCTGGGCACCACCTTGGATTTTACCCATCTGGGGGCATGGAGAGGCTTTCAGGCGTCCCTGAAATTCAAGGTGTCCCTGGGAGGTGGGAGACGTGGTGTCTGTTTTTTTCTCCCATTTTTTTCCCCCATTTCCAGCTGGGTGCTGCTACAGAGCATCCCCCAGACAAGCCACAGGAGGTGGCAGGGCTCTGGAGGGGTCACCCCAACTCTGCTCCCCTCCCTCTCGCCCCTCCCCAGGATAACGACGGGCTCCTGATGCGGTGGCAGAACAGGAACATGGACAACGTGATCGAGCTGCACAACAAAGCCCCAGTGTGGAACGACGAGACCCAATCCTACGTCCTGAATTTCCACGGCCGCGTCACCCACGCCTCTGTCAAAAATTTCCAGATCGTGCACAGCAGTGACCGTAAGCTGGGACGGGGGTGGGATGGGAGAGGGAATAGGGTGAAGGAGCACTGCCTCATGAGCCCCAGCACCCACTGTTTTTGATGAGGTTCAGTTTTTTCATGCTCTGGGGTCCTGCCTGCCTTTGCTGGAGCTGGGAGGAAGGTGGACAGGAGCCCTGCAGGAGCTGCCCTTGGGCCCTGGCGCTGGTGCCAGGCAGATTTAGGGCAAGGACAGATCCTGTGCGGTGCTGAGCCCCCATCTCACCACAGCCACCCGCTCAGCCCGGGGCAGTGACCCCAGAACACACCCCACAGTGCTGGCAGGCTCACCCCGGGGTGCGCTGTGCCTCGGGGACCGTCCCTCCAGGGTGGCAGCAGCTCTGCCTGGATGCGGCTGCTCGTCACCTGTCCGGCGCAGTCAGAAGCCCTTGGCCGCCGGGGTGTTGGGTTACGGGACAGAAAAAGCCTCTTGAGGGCCCCTGGTTATTTTTACAGATTTCCTGTCACCCGCCCTCCAGCAGCAGCGATCCCACGGTCCGGGGGGGTGGGGTGAGGGGGGTCCCTGTCCCTTGGGGGGCTGTGGCACCCAGGAAGGGGGTGCTGGAGGGCGCAGAGGGTGCCACGGTCCGTGCAATGGGAAAATGATGCTTTTTGGCGATCTGTGCTGCAGTACCACGCAGCCAGCGCAGGAGTCACGGGCCGAGTTTGGGCAGGGGTGCGTGGGCAGCATCTTTTGGACAGAGCTGGCACGTGGGCTCGCTGGGAAAAGGCAGGCTGGGTGCACAGGTGCCTCCCCAGGGGCTCGCCCTCTCTCCCGCAGCCGACTACATCGTGATGCAGTTCGGGCGTGTGGCGGACGACGCCTTCACCATGGACTACAACTACCCCCTGTGCGCCGTGCAGGCCTTCGCCATCGCCCTCTCCAGCTTCGACGGGAAGCTGGCCTGCGAGTAGCACCTGCTCCAGGGCTGCTGGGGCCACCGGGGCTGCCAGGACCTCTGGGGCTGCCGGGGCTACTGGGGCAACTGGGGCTGCCAGGACCACCAGGGCCACCGGGACTGCTGGGGCCACCAGGGCCATCGGGACTGCCAAGGCCACCAGCACTGCTGGGGCTGCCACGGATGCTGGGACCACTGGGGCTGCCAGGACCACCAAGGCTGCCCGCCAGTGCCCAGAGGATGCTCCTGCATCCCTGTCCTGTTCCGCTCCCTGCATTTCCACATTCTTGCAGTCACGGTTGTTCCTGGGGTGGTTCAAGGCACCTGGTGTCCACTGAGTGCTGTGGGATTCTCGCCCAGCTGAGCCACCCTCTGCAGGAAAATTGGGGCAAGTTGCTGGGCTGGGGTGATGGCAGAGCCAGGCTGGAGGTATATTCATATTCAGCAGATGAGGCTGACTGCAATCCCTGTCTCATCCCTTTGGACTCAGATCCTGCAAACTCATCCCCTGCCCCCTGCTTTTTTGTTGTTGTTTTTTGGCATTTTTGTTGTTAGTTTTTATTTCTGTTTGTTTGTTATACTTTGTATCTTTATGCTCAGTCTCTCAATGAGAAGGGGGTAGGTGGTCTCCTCACTTTTTATTTCCTCAGCCTTGCCCACATGCAGGTGGGCTCTGCTTAAGCTCCCCGCTAAGGATCCCCATCCCGGCTTGTTGCCCACCAGGCACGAAGCCCCTTTCTTGCCCCATTTTGCCCTGGTGTGAGTGGCTGCTGGTGCCCATGCTGTGTTTGTACCCACTGGGTCTCACCTCACTGCCCAGAAATTTGCTGATTTGGGTCCCTAAGCAGCAGCCTGGCACCGGCAGCGCACAGGCACGTGCCGAGGGGTGACAGTGCCAGCAGAGGAGGGCTGGCAGGCACGTGAGGCAGAGCTTGCATTGCTGGCAGGTGGCCCAGCTGGGTCAGTGCTGCCTGGAGAGACCTGGAAGAGAAAACTCAGGGTGCACCAGGAAGCAGTGGAGTGACTCATGAGGTGTGGTGCGGTGCTGAGTCACACTCAGCACCCAGACGGGCCCTGCTGAGCTCCCCGTGCCCTCAGGTCTCGCTGCCCCTTTGCTCTGTGACTCCCCTCCAGACCTGACGTGCCCCAGGCGTCCCCACAGCTGCCTCAGTGGTGCTCTCTGTTCATGAGAGCTGGTGGACAGGATTCTGGTGGCATCCCCCGTCTCAGACGGGTAGGGAGCTGCAGGGAGCCATTGGGAACAGGAGATGCTGAAGAGAAGCAGCTCACTGGGACCAGGTCAGCTCATGCCCCCGGCTTCACCGGTTATGGGGTGAGGATTTGGCTGCACAATCAGTCCCAAATCTGGTTCATTCAGTGGTGATAAAAACGGGGACATGCCAAGGAGCCCTGAGACACCGTCCTCGGCTCTCAGCAGTTTCTCTCACCTGCTCAGCTCACACACTGACTCCAGAACCATGTGGGGTTCCCTTCCCAGGACACAGAGGGGTTGTTCCCCCATTCTGGGGGTGATATGAGCCCCCCAAGTTGGTGCAGCTGAGAGGCAGCTGCAGCAGAAAGGCTGAGGAGCAGACGATGAGAGGGATGTGATTGTGCAAGAGGGATGCTCATCCTCTCTGGGCAGTGTCGCAACATCACCGTGGCCAGAGCCTGTCTGCGTGGAGCTGAGGACAAACGACAGTGGCAGCGGGACCACGAGCCCCTGGACCACTGGGGAACATCTGCCCCAGGGGCTTTGCAGATGGGGGTGGAAGTTTTCCCATGAATCTGGGTTTCACGATTCACGGGCAGATGCTCGTGGTGGGGCAGGCAGTGGTGGACAGCTTGGGGACAATCCAGCTCACGTGGGACATCATCCATTACCCACGCAGAGAGCTCGGAGAACATCTTGTGAGCTGAAGGGAGAACCAGCCACAGCAGCGTCCCTGGCAAGGTATGGCCGGCAAATGTAGGGAAAGCAACAAGAGTTTTCTGCCCAAATCCAGCCACAAACACAACATCTGTTAGAAATCGGGACGAGCTCAGCTAACGGTTGAGCTAATGCTTGTCCCCATTTCCTCCAGCGCAAGGAGAAAAGAAGCAGCAGGCTGAGAGAGAGGGGTTTGGACTCCCCAGGTTCTGTCTGCTGTTATCCCAGCTGCTCCTCAGGTCGATTCTCCCTCCCCTCACTCAAAACGTTTCCATTTTCCATTTGCCCACTGCTGCTTGCAAACCTTTCAGGTTTCCTGGCCTGTCGCCCACGGCAGAGCAAAATCTGTGCCATGGGTGTCCCGTGCAGAGTCACCCAATCTCAGAGCAGCCACTGCATCAGCCCACCCGAAATCCCTTTTACAAACCCTCTAACGCAAACCAACTGCGGCAGAAGAAACAAACGAAAACAATTTAATAGGGCGATGGATATTCGGGCCTTTTGTTTGCGCTGGCTGTTAACACCAGAGGAGATGAGGGATGGAAGCAGTTGAAATGTGTATCTACTTTGGCCGGCGGAAAGTGTGACGGATGCGCCGGCAGACCAATGGCTGAGGATGCTGGGGTGTGCGTGGGTGTGAAAGGAATGCTCGCTGCTAGAAAAGATAAAAAAAAAAAAAAAAAAGAGCCTTATCAATGGTGTTTGAGTCCAAAGTGTGTGTATTCCTTGGAGAAAGGGTTTCCTCAATCCCCAGGGATGATGTTTTCCCTGCAGTATGAGACTGAAGTTTCTGAAGCTTTGTTTTTGGGGTGCTGGTGTTGGGCTGGTGGTGCAGGCATGGATTTAACCCCGCAACGTGCTCGTGAGGGGCACAAATGTGGCCAGTGGCCAGCGGTGACTGTCGTCAGCTCCTCAAGGGAACCTCCTGGGAAATGTGTTTTATTTTCACAGAGATGCTTATAAGGCAAAGGGGAGGAAAAAAATAAGGCCCCACCTCGCTGCTGAGCAGCACATCCCCGCCAGGACCAGTGTCACCACGCTGGTCTCTCCGGGGCTCATCCCCATCCCATGCTCAGGAGGGGAAAGATGCTGGCCCAGAGCTGAGCAGGGAGGTGGATTTGGGGGCTCATCTCTAACTGCTGGCCTCTCACTCTTCTGCAGAACCCTGGGGTTTTGGGGGCTCCATGCGCCCAGTTCTGAGCCCTGCTCTCTTTGTGCGGCTGACAGATCTTTCCATGGGTTCCAGGGAGCAAATGCCCCACCGGGCAGGCAGCCTGAAGAGGGCTGGTACATCCCGGGGGTGTGGGAGGGGAGACCAGCACTGGGAAACTCCTTGTCCAGCACTGGAAGAGCTGGAGCTGTTTGGTTCCCAGCAAGCTGCCACAGCCCCAGCCCTGGGGGATCACTCTCCAGCTTTGAAGTGGCGACACTTTAATTAATTAAAGAAGTGATTGTGACGAGGTGTTCTCCTCTTTCCTCCCCCTCCCCTGGTTATTTATTTTGGTAACATTTTTTAGAGGGAAAGGCAGACTCATTGCTGGGTAGCCCCGCTGTGGCTTTGCAGGATGGGCTCCTTCTCGATGCAGCAGGCGACAGGCGGCAATGGGAAAGCCAATATTTTTCAACTGCTTTTTAAATGGAGTCATTTTTTAATTAGTGAATCCATTCTGGAGAAGTGTTGGAGTTTTACAATGTTGTAGCTGTTCTTGGTGTCTTGCCTAGACTTGGATGTTCTGGCCATAAGAAAATATTATTTATGGCGTTGCAGCTTGCAGCTCTTTTATATTATAATTTGAGAAAGGAAGTTGCTGTTCCCACCAGTGGACAAAAAAACAGCAGAAACAAGGACTATGGACTTCTAAAGGAGGAAAATAAATAAAAATTAAGAGGCAGAATGGAAACAAACCACTGAGCCAGCCTTGAATCTTTGCACTCCTAAACAAGCTCATCCCAGCATCACCATCAGTTGTGCAGGGAGCTGTAGCCAGACCCCTGCCCAAATGGCAAGGCCAGAGCAGCAGTGACCCCCTCAGCACTCCCCTGCTCAGTGTTAAACATGTTCCTAAACATTTCTGGATCAGGCTTCTTATTCATGGGCTAATGCACACTTGTTTGCTCATGCCTTACTCAGCCTAAACTCCTATTGAACTCAATTAAGGCTGTCATCTCCAGGAGCACTCAATGTCATTTTTGCCCAAGTAAGGGATGAGTAACGAGGCTCTGAACAGCCCTTGGAGAATAGCAGCCATTTTGTTGCAGTTTTTGGTCCAGATTTCTTACAAGTTAGCAGCAGGCCAAGGGTGGAAGAATGCGATATGGCTTTATGAATCACACACAATTGCTGAATGCGCTGGATGCTTCAGAGCCTGTCACTTCACGGACTGAAGCATTGGCTGTCTTGTCCCAAAACGCTTGAATACAACCGAGCTCACGATGAAAATTAGAAAAATATGTTCCTAGAAGGAATGGGATGCAAAGAACATCCCTTCTCCAATCAGGGTGCCGGGAGGATTCCTCACCCCGATTCATCTCTGGGGGTTTTGGGTACCGTGGCACAGGCCTGCGGTGTGTGCTGGTCTGGTGGCCAGGAGGACTGGGGGTTTTGCCCCTTTTGGGGCTGCATTTCCTGATGGTCAGGCCGGGTCGTGGCCAGGGACTTGTGTGTGATCTGCTTGCTGTGGCTTAGCACATAACCACCCATCAGCTCTCTCAGAGGAAGTGACCACGGCCTGGATCCTGGCTGAGCTCCCTTGAGAAATCCCAACAGCGGGGGCTGAAATCCCCATCCTGGGCACCGTGAGGGGGTGTCTGGGAGAAACTGCAGATTGCTGGGATGCAGGGGACTGAGCGTGTGAGTGTGAGGATGAGGAGAGGGATGAAGGTGTTTGGAGGGGGATCAAGTTGTCAGGATGGGAAGGAAGAGGAGGATGAAGTCGTGTGGCAGGGCATTACAGCATGCAGAGGACAATGAAAATGTGCAGGGGATGGAGGTGAGCACAGGGATGAGGGTGAGTGAAGGGGGCAGGAATGAAGAGTGAGCTGAAGGTGAGCACAGAGGGCGATGAAGATGTGTAGAAGGGGATGAAGATGGGCACGGGTGACCCTGCCTGGCTGTGGACNCCTGGCTGTGGAGGGGACAGGACAAGACAGGACAGCAGCACCTTCGTGCGCTGGCCCAAGGCCGCAAGCCAGGGCCGCATCCCGGGAATGCCGGAGGGAGAAGGAGGAAGAGGAGAAAGGTGAGGAAGGCTCATAGAGGGCGCTCCCAGAGCCCGGGCCGGGCCGATCCAAACTCCAGGGCTGCCCTTTCCCAAAAAAAAA
>VXBU01002982.1:218779-229613 GCA_013400315.1 Bombycilla garrulus | reverse complement strand
TGCCGGTGCCGTTTGGGTTCCCCATGCCGCTCCTGGCGGGGTTTCCTGATGAGCACGTGTGGCCGAGCCCTTTGGAGGTGACAGGCCGTGAACTCCACGGTCTCATCCTTGGCGTTGGCAGATGGTGGCCTTGTGGTGACAGTGTTCGCATGGGGCTCTACGCTGGTGCAGCTGTACCTGTGGGTGAAGGATTTGGGGAAACACTGCTCACACGAGGCACGTCCCATGCTGGCAGCACAAATCCCCATGGAACTCGTTCCCCATCCTGTCCCAAACCGATGTGATGCTCCAGTGCCCCCAGCGTCCCCCATTAGGCTGCCGTGAGACAACAGCAGCGCGGAAAGCCAGCGTGCCCACCGCTGCCACCTCCCAGCGGGGCACGGGGTGTGTCACAGGCTGCGCTGGGTCTCTGCTCTATAAAGCCGACCCAGAGCTCACCCAGGGCACACTCCTGCGAGCCAGAGGGTAGGAGGTGGCTGCGGGGCTGCGCTGCTGCCGGGGAGCGCTGGCTGGCGGGCGGCAGGCGAGGTGTGAGTGATGGAGGAGGCTGCTCGATCCCCTTCCCCCTTTGCTGCCGGCGGATCGGGACGGACCCGGAGCGTGTGCTGGCAGCGCTCCCCGGGCTGCGGGGGGTGGCCGGGGAGGGGACGGCAGGGCTGCAGCTAATTTTAGGAGGTGGGCAGAGCCTCAGGGGAAGCAGCCGGCTGGAGGGAGGTGTCGCACTCGCACCGCGGTGCCCACGAGCGTCGAGAGTGAGCGCCGGGTGACCCTGGCTCCGAAGATGCTGCCGTGGGCTGGCAAGGGGGCCCTGCGCTGGCAGCTCCAGTTCTGTGCTCTGGGGAAGAGCCCCACGGATGCCCCGGCTGCTGGACGGGCGGTGGGTCCGGGGAAACACGCAGGGGCAAAGCCCCGGTTCCCATTATCCGGGAGGCGGGTGAGCCCCGCGCCGCTCCGTGCCTCAGTTTCGCCGTGAGCGTCTCGCCAGCGCTCCCCCGGCGGAGTGCGGTGGAGGCAGGAAGGCTGGCCGGGCTCGGGGATCCTCGCCTGAGAGCGCCAAGCCTTATTATTTCCCCACAACTGTCTCCTCCTCGCTCCTCGTAAAATTAGATCCAGCTGTTCACAATAGCCACTAACTTCTCTCCGGAAGATGTTCAAAGTTTACAGACGAGGAGCGGCGCGGGTGCGTGGAGGATGGGCTGCCGTTCCCATGCCAGCTCCTCGCCGCCCGCCCTTCCCCCAGAGGCAGCCAGCTCCTGCCTCCCCCCCGCCGGCTTAGGCAATTCGGGTTTAGGAAGAAGCACACCCGCACGCAGGCATGCGAGCTCCCGACCCGACCGAGCGTCGGGTTTTTATTAGCAGGAGGATCTGGGCGCTCCACAGTCCGGGAGAGAAGGTCTGGTCCAAGACTCTGCTTTGCCTGCCCGGCTTTGTGCCCGTGCGCTTGGTGGATGAGTTGGGCAGGGTCCTGCTTCTCGTGCTTGCCAGCACCTGTGCCCAGCTGTGGCAGGAGTTTGGGCTGCAGCTCTTGCGTGGGGTGGCTGCTGTGTCCCCTCACAGCCTTGCCTGGGTGGCACTGCGGAGTTGTCAGGGTCCAGCTGTGGTGTTTGGACATCGGTGTGCTGGGCAGGGGTCTGACACACTGTGCAGGGCTCCCTGGCACAATTGGGCCATGCTTCTTGCTGGAGCTCCTTTATTTACCAAGAATACTGCCTTCATGTATTTTTAGCCATTTTCCTCCCCAAGGATTCCAGAGCAATTTTTCAATCTGCGGGAGCTGGAGTCGCTGTGCCCGTCTGCAGCTCTGGGCTCGGGCAGTGACAGGAGATGTGGCAGGAGATGCTGGGAGAAGGCGATGAGCTGCCACAGGCTCCCGGCACGCTCCTGGCATGCACAAAGATTTGCTCGCTGGGACTGTGTGGGGTGGTGGTGGTAAAAATGGTGCTAAATCAAAATATTCCTTTCTGGGAAGAAGTCACTGATGTGGTTTGTGCAGGGCTGCCTGTACCTGCAGCTCCTGCAGGACCTCAGCTGGGCACTGCTTCGAGCTTCTGGGCTCGTTGCAGGAGGGCAGGGAAGCGTGCCCCCCTCACGGGGGTGGCAGTGGCCAGGTGACAGTGCTGTGTCACATTCTGTGCCAGACTGGCAGCCTGGAACATCTCCGTGTCTTGGCTGGGGTGGCAGTGCCCAACAGCCGTTCTGCCCAGTGTCTCAGGAGCCGATCCCCCCAGGCAGTTCTCGCTCCCCCCATCCCCCGGGGTTTCTGTGGTTGGGAGCAGTGAGTGTGGCTGTCAGGGCTGACCCTGGGCTCCAGCGGGTGCCACAGCACGGGCAGTGGGTACAGCTGCTGCCTGGGCAGGCTTGGGTTTCACGGGGGCGGAGGCAGCTGGGGGCAGGTGTGAAATTCATTGCAGCCTTCCTCCTCCATCTCCTCCTCCTCCTGGTAGGGTCCCCTGGGAGACGGTTTTCCTGGCCCTGCTGCAACGGCATAAAATGGGGTCAGCAGCACCTGGTGCTCTTCTGTGGAGGCATTTCTCCTGCTAGGAGCAGGGCAGAGGGCTGGCGGGGTCCCTGGGGGGCCTGGCTGGCCCCAGTGGTAGGACACGGTCCTGCTGCAGGCACAGAACTGCCTGACCCAGGTGCTGCTGGTGCTCCCCTGACACCAGAGACCACCAGAGACCCTTGGCTTCCCCTTGGGAAGGACTTGGGACTTGTTGACCACTCTGAGCTCATCTACAGGGGATGTTGAGGAGGAGACATCCTGGGATGGATGTATTTTGGCAAATTCAGCGGTCCTCAGTGGATGCTGTGTCCAGCACTGGCTGTGCCATGGGCCGCCTGCACTGGGGGTGTCACGGGACAACATGGGGGTGGCCCATCCCCAGCAGGCAACTCCAACCCTGTTGTTTCCATCCAGCTCATTTCATAACACAGAGAGCAATTAATGCTCTAAAAGCTTTCTATTTATGCGCTGCTGGGTGAAACGCCCCGTCCTGGCTGGGCAGGGCAGCGTAATTGGGCCAGGGAGGCACGCCGGGTTACAGTGTCCGTCTGTCCTCTGCCCTCGGGTCCTGAGCCTCAAGACTCGAGCAAAACCGGCTCAGGTCCTCCAGAAGCTGAAACCCAGCTGTGCCACCCTGCCAGGACTGGGGAAGAGGAGGGGATGGAGGCGTTGGTTGGGATGCCCGTGATTCTGCTGTTAGGAGGGAGCTGTCCACTGGGTTTGCCTCGTCCCCTTCCTCCTCTCTGCCCCAAATATTTTGGGAGCAAATTGCTCACGTTTTCTCTTTGTTCGTGCACAGCCCCCTGGGATGAGGGGTCTGAGCATCCCTCGACCTCGCACGGCTGAGGGAGGATCAGCTCCATCCCTGCCAGCTGGAGGGTCAGGGCTTTGCTGGGAGCTTGGGGACCCTTTGGCTGTTGGGGTCCAGCTGGAGCTGGGGGCATGAGGAGCCTGGGGCAGCCCTGGCAGTTCTTCAGACCCCGGTGGGATGCTGCCACGTGGCTTCCTGCGGTTTCCTCGCTCCGATTGCTTCCTGAGCCGCCCGCCAAGCCGGAAGGGACAGGAAGTGATAGAGGGGAGGAAATTAGTTGGGCCGTCTCACGGGGAGCTGGCCTGGTGCACTGGGGGCTCTGCCACCGTCTGGGTCCCTCGAATGTGCCAGGGGACCCTTCAGAGAGAACGTGGCCAGTCAGGAGGTGCAAACCTGGGTGGGAGAGAGCAGGGTGGCCACCCTTCCCTCCATGAGCCAGGGAATCCCTCACTGAAGCCTCAGAGCTGTTTGGAAGAGGAGCACAATGTAAACAAACCTCCTTTCACCGCCCTCCTGCCGCGCCGCGTCCTTCTCAGCCGCTGCCACCCACCTCGGTGAGCTCTGGCTGCCCTGGGACAGCCATGTGCCAGCCAGGATGGTGTTTCCCTGCGGGAAGGGGGCACGGTGTTCCCAAAGGGCCCCTGGGCAAGGTGCCAGGGATATGGGGCTCCTGTGAAGGGCTGCGGGGTCATCCTTGGCAGAGCCGGGAGCATCCCGCTCTGTGCCCTGCCGTGGACACGGCAGCATCTTCTCCGGTGTGTTGTGGTCTTGCCGATGTCCCACAGGAGCTCCACAGCTTTTGGGATTTCTCCGAGGGTCTCTGCAGAGCTGGTGGGCATGTGACCGTGTGGGCAGCATTCCTCCTGGCCGTGTCACCAGGTGGGGAGGGGCAGGAGCAGGGACACGGCCCCCAGCCAGCTCCCCTGCCTGAGATGAGGGGCGCGTTAGCGAAAGCCTCTGCCTGCCTACAAAGGCCTGCAAATCCCTGCCAGTGTCAGGGCCCAGCTGTGCTCTCACTGAGCCCCAGTGTGCCAGGACACGCTGGGGTGCCCTAGAGCCTCAGCTTTGAGGTCTCACAGAGCAGGGGCTGCACGCTCAGCACTAGGGAGGATGGGGACTCGTGTCCCCCTCACCTCCGGAGTGGGGGTGCCATCAGTCCTGGTGACAGGGAGGGGGTGGTGGCAGCCTCACGTTCCCCCACAGGGCTGCCGCAGGCGGCACTGAGCCCGTGCGAGGCTGAGCTGCTCTGTGCTGATCCTGCCCAGGCTTGTCATGAACTTTTATCCTTTTGCCCTGGGGTCTGGGTGCAGGGGGGAGGGAGAAGGGCTGGATTGCCCTGGGCCCCCTGCATGGGGAGGCAGGATGGAGCCAGGATGCAGCTGGACTCCCCTTCCTGTCTCAGGGTTCTTTGCTCTCTTCATTGTCCCCAGCACCTTTGTAGAGTATTTCTGTCCCAGTGTCCCCTGCCATGGGCTGGAGGGTTAAGAAGGGGTCCTTGGGGCTGCTCTGCCCCACACCTTGTCCCTCTGGATAGCACCGGCTGGGGACGTGCTGTGCTGCCATCCCCCTTGTGAAGCGAGTGCTGGGGACCATCCCTCCAGTGCAGGTGGTTTGAGGAGATGCTGTGACAACAGCCACCACCCCTGTCCCAGTTTGGGCGGGACACAATGGTTTGGGGCAGTGCAGGGGCTGCTGGGGCTGTGCCTCACGGTGCACCGCATGGGATAATGCTTTTGGGGCTGACCATGCTGAGGAAGAGGGATATGCTGTCCCCCAGCTCAGCAGCATGGGTCAAGGATGAGGACTGGCTGCATGGGGACATTGTGGGGGTGATGGGCACCTCTGCCCATGTCACAATGTCCCCGTGCTCCCAGCCCCAAGTGCTCTCCCATGTGCCACCCTGCACGTCCGTGACCCGATCCTATCACAGCTGGTTGTGCTGGATCCAGCAGCACCTTGCTCCTGCCTTTTGACACTCACAGGGTGCCCACGGTGCTTCTCTGGCTGCACACTCTGCCTCCAAAGTATTTCCTTCCCTCACCCACCACAGAACCCCCATCTGCGGGGCTGCCCGTCTCGCCAGCGCTCCCCTTTGCTTTTGCCCTTCCCTCTTTGTACCCGCCTTTGCTTTTGCAGGTTTCCCTTTAAAGAGGTTTCCCGTAGCTTTAGCAGGGTCCCAGCCCCAAGCAGCTCTCCCAGCAGGGTCGCTGCCTGCAGCCCAGCTGCCTGCTCGAGCCCCAGATTTCCCTCACGTCCCCCCCGGCACCTGGTGCTGGGGCCGAGCTCTGGGAGCCGTGGGAACACCGTCCCGGCAGCCTTGACCTCGCAGGGAGATAAGGGCTGCCCTGGAGCTGGAGGCATCCTCTCCTGCCTGCTGAGGCCACCGCGTCCCCCGGGGGACCTCACAAGGGGGCAGCCCCCTCCATCACCCTCTAAAGCTGTGGGCCGGAGTGTGTGCCTCCCACAAATTCAGGGTGTGGGGGGAGAGTGAGCTGGAAGTGGGGACACCCTCCTGGCGTGGGTGTCAGTGACCATCCCCGCTCGTGGGTGGTGAGCATCCTCAGAGCAGGCGAGCACATCCCCTGGGTGTGTGGGTCAGTGGTCCTGGGGTCTCCAAAGCCTGCAGAGGTGCCTGTGCTGCGGGAGGGGTGGTCTTGCTGCCCTGCTCCCTGGGGAGCAGCTGGGAGGCAGGAGCCGGTGACATATTTTCTGGCAGGTCCGGTCCCCTTCCCTGCCCGGAGCAGGTCTGGCCGCGGTCTCCGCAGGCCGTCCAGCCGTGCCGGTTCCCTAATTGCTGCTGTTGTTGGTGTTTTGTAAGGGCAGGGTGGAGCGGCACTCGGCCGTGCCTTGCGTCAGCGCGGTGCATGCACCCTCCCTCCAGGAAATCCAATGTCTTCGCCTGGCCAAAAGCAGGTTCGGTGGAGGAGGAGAAGGAGGAGGAGCTGCTTCCTCGCACCTTGGCCGGGGCCCCAGCATCACCCTTCCTCCTCTCCCAGCTTCCCTGAAAAGGCTGGGCTGGGATTTCCCTGCTGGAGGGGGAGTGGGGCGGGAGGGGGCTGGGGACCTCCAAGGGAGGGTGACACGTGTGTCACAGGCAGGGTGTGGGGTCAGCTGTCACCCTGCCCGTGCAGGCAGTGCCTGGCACGGTGACCCGGGGCACTGGGCACGCTGCCCGCAGCGGTGCAGCCAGCCCCGTGGTTTTGCTCTCAGCCCTATAGCTCTTCCCTTGGCCCCCAAAACACCCCTCAGCTGGGGAGGGCAGGGGGTCTGGTGAGCCCCTGTAAAGTCACCCTCCAGCACCAGCCCTTGGGGCTTTCCCCTGCTCAGGTGAGCTGATGGCAGCCCTGAGGTGCTGCTGGGTCCTGGGGTGCTGCTGGGTGGCACTGGGCTGCAGGGTCCCTGGCCACTGAGGTACCATGAGACTGGGGGCTCCTGAGCTGCTGCAGTGCTGGGGGGTCTGGGGCTGTTACGGGGCTGCTGTGGGGTCTGAGACCATGGAGGCCTTTGGGGGCTGCAGGGTTTTGGGCTGCTGCGGGAGCTGAGGGGTCTCAGGTTCCCCCATGTCCGGGGGTCCTGCGCTGCTGTGAGGCAGCCAGGGTTCAGCACCAAGGCAGTTGCACCCCGGAGTGGGTGCCCCACTGGGACTGAGCCCTGATGTGCTGGCTGGGCTGCAGGGGGGAGTGAGGGTCCCACGGGGCCTGTCCCCTTATGCCATCCTCACCGTGCAGGGCCTGGTTCTGGTGTTCCCCTGCCCTCCCATCCCCAATGCCCTGCTGGGTTTGGAGCCTGCAATGCTGCCAGGGAGGTGCCCCATGGAGCCCCTGGGGAGCAGCAGGCACAGCCAGGGTGCTGCAGGCACAGCCAAGGTGCCCCATGGAGCCCCTGTGGGGCAGCAGGCACAGCCAGGGTGCTGCAGGCACAGCCAAGGTGCCCCATGGAGCCCCTGTGGGGCAGCAGGCACAGCCTGAGGGCAGCAGGCACAGCCGAGGTGCCCCATGGAGCCCCCGGGGAGCAGCAGGCACAGCTGAGGTGCCCCATGGAGCCCCTGTGGGGCAGCAGGCACAGCCAGGGTGCTGCAGGCACAGCCAGGGTGCCCCATGAAGCCCCTCGGGAGCAGCAGGCACAGCCGGGGGGCTGCAGGCCCGTCCAGCACCGCTGCCGCCATCCCTCCCTTGGCCGGCTGGCTCGATCCTACAATCCAGTTCTCCTTATTTGGCCACAGTGCTCAGCAAGAGGGGGGAGCGGCGGCGGGGGGGACGCGGGTAGGGACGGGCGGCGGGACCGGAGGGGCTGACATCACATCACGACGAGGGAGAGAGGGATGGGGGGGCTAAGTTTCTTTTTTTATAAAAGAAAAAAAAAAAAAAAGGCAGCAAGGCCTCGCAGCGCACTTGAGCCAGCGGGCTCAGCAGTTCCTTTAAAAGGAGATGTCTGTGCCGGAGACCTTTGTACACTCCCAGCCCGTCCGGGAAGCGCGGCGGCGCAGGAGACACCTCTCCGCTCCCACCGCCGGCAGCTGCCGCCAAACATGTTATTGCAAAACACTGAAACGCTGCGCTGGGAGCTGGGCAAGAGGAGGAGGAAGAGGAGGAGGATTGAAGGCTCCCCAGCATCACCCACCAGCTGGGGAGGGCCCCAGGCCCCAGCTGAGCATCCTCAGGGTGGGGGGCCTCTCCTGGTACCAGGGGAAGGGCTGCTGGATGGCTCTGGCCACCTGGTTCCCATTAGTGGGGTCTGGCTTGTTGCTGCTCAGCATCTCCCTTCACATGCAGCTCTGCCTTTGCCAGGCATGGTGGAGCTGGGATTTTGAGGCCTAGGGGTGTTTTCTGGGCCAGCTTGCCCAAAGAAACTGCTGTTTGGCAGTGGGTACTGGTGCAGGCTCAGGGTTCACAGGCTGTGGGGCTGTTGCCACCCTGTCCCGAGGTGTCAGCCATAAACACCATGTGCCCCGGTTCCTTGTATGGATAATACAGTAGCTGGGGCAGTTTCCTTTCAGACTTTATTGGGGTGGATCCTGGGCCATCATTTGTGACTTGGATTTGGGGGTACTCACAGAAATCATGCTCTGCCCCCAAGGAAAGCGTGTTTGTGTGTCTGATGTCCTACAATGAGATTCTGCTCTGAGTGCAAGTGAGAAAAGGGCGAGGGCCAGGAACAAACCTGTCACCATGCTGTCATTGCCCCCCATGCCCCCAGCAAGGACTTCTGGGTGTGACAGGCATCCCCTATGTCCCAGCAGGTTGTCGTGTATCCGTGGGGGCTCAGGGTCGGAGCCCAGAGCAGCCAGCACCATAGCGTCCAACAGCTGGAACGCCAGCGGCAGCCCTGGGGAGGGGCGGGAAGATGGCCAGGACGGCATGGACAAGAGTCTGGACAATGATGCCGAGGGTGTGTGGAGTCCAGACATCGAGCAGAGCTTCCAGGAGGCGCTGGCGATCTACCCACCCTGCGGCCGGAGGAAAATCATCCTCTCAGATGAGGGCAAGATGTACGGTGAGTGCCGGGCGCGGCGCGGAGGCACCGGGCAAAGGCCGGGACAGGGTGGCCAGGGCTGAACTGAAACCGCCTGCCCCAAACCCACGCGGGGCATCGCCCTCGAGCGTCCCCCAACCCCGAAAGCAGCTGGCTCGGGGGAGGGCTGGGGACTGGGGAGGTGGCAGTGACCTGTCCCCTCCCTGTGCACCGGCTCCCGCTCCCTCCCTCTCTCGGCCCTGCCGGACCGACTGGTTTGGTGAAGCCGTCGGGCAGGGAGCGGGCGCGGGACTGTGGGGCCAGGGCAGCCCCAGCCCTCCTGCTCCCGTGAGCTTCCAGTCCCTCCCCAAACCTTCCCCAACCGGACCTGGTGGCCAGAGCACCCTGTGGCAAGGGTCACTCACCCACCCTGAGCCAGCTCAGTTCTTGGTGACTTCGCTGGTGGCAGCAGGGCTGGTCAGCCCCACTGGGGTGATGATTTTGGAGGTGTCAGCCTTGTTTTTGGTTTCTCCCAAAACTCCCCGTCCCTGCCGGGCTAGGGACTGGTTCCTCCTCCCCTGCACATCCCATGATGTCACCCCCAAGGGCCGGTGACCTCAAAGTCAGGAACAGGCTGCCATAATTCCAGCACCCCACGGTGACAACAGGACCGGGGCTGGCATCTCTATCCGCAGCCTCCAAAGTACACCTGCCCAGGATGCTGCTGTCACAGCGATGGCTCCCCGGGTGCCAGCAGAAGGGGCAAAAGGGACGAGGCTTTCTGGAGAGCACTGTGCCACTGTCCCCACACCCATGCCAGCTACCTGTGCCTCCCAATTTGCCAGGGTCCCCAACCCATGGCATCAGGGCTGGTAGAGGAGCGGGGTGAGGGGGAGGCGGGGGAGCACAGGGCTTCCCAAGCATATGCATTTTTTGGATTTCTCCGGGAATAGCTGAAGTGCCGCCGGGAGCCTGGCCCTTCGAAGCACGCCCCAACCGGTTTTTCCAGCCCTTCAGAGACATCTGGCAGCTGCTTAAAGAGGCAGCAGCCCCTGCCGGCCTTTCATCTCCCCCCCACCTTCCCCAGCAGCTCCCCACTGGGACCCCTGGCTGGCATTGCTGAGCGTACCAGGAGCGCTGGCAGCGCAGGCAGTGCCAGCCTGCAGCATAATGGTGTGCCAGTGCCTCAGCTTTCCCTCACCACCGCTCTTTTTGGGTGCCCGTGGCTGTGCCAGCCCCTGCCACGCTGGTGCCAGCACCGCAGGGGTGGCAAAGCAAGGTGGGAGCTGGGGAGCCGGGACCCAGCACGGGCACACTGGGCCTTGCTACCCTGGGCTCTGGATGGGTTATTTTTAACCCAGCCTGTCCAACTGGTTCACGTGGTGGTGTCAGGGGAGAGGAATTTGGGGAATGTGGTAATTTGGAGGAGGACGTGCCCTCTCAGAGGGAATGGCACGGTCCAGATGAATCACAGGGAAAGGGACAAGGCACAGGGCACGTGGGCACAGGGGTGGCTGTGAGAGTGCAGCCTTGGGCATGGTGTGAGGCAGGATGGGTGCAGGAGATGCTGGCTCTGGATGCTGGGCCACAGGGCTGCCACAGGCTCACCGGGACGGCACCCACATTTCCTGTATTTTCCTCAAGATTTCCTTCCCACGGGCAGGGTTCGAGGGACAGAGGCTGGGGGTCAGGAGCAGGGCATACAAAGGGGCATTTTGAAGGTGTACCCCCAAAGTGGGGCTCAGCAGCAGGGTCCCTCCTGCCAGCACCGTGCTGTGGGTGTCACCTCACCTGGGCTGAAGGGACACCATTTAGGGCCTGGCTGCCACTGGGTGTAACGAGCACGGGCTGGGAGGCAGGAGGGGTGGGAACTGTGCTCCAGGGTGCTGTGCCGGCTGTGCAAGGGGTACCCCCACTGTCGCCCACCCACCAGCTCCTGCCTGGGGCTGGCACCCTAAGGGGCAGCTGTCTCTGCGTGGCACCTGGCCCTGTCTGTCCCCATGTGTGTGTCCCCCAGGAGGGCCCAGTTGCTGTGGGGCTGGGAGGGGGCCAATAGGGGTGGAAGAAGGGGG
>VXBU01002982.1:192438-207688 GCA_013400315.1 Bombycilla garrulus | reverse complement strand
CGGCCCCGCTCCGCCTGTTGCTCCGATCCCCCTGTAGCTCCGATCCTCCCCTTGCTCCGCTCCTCCGCTTGCCCCGCTGCCGGCACCGCTCCTCCTGTAGCTCCGATCCTCCTTCTGCTCCTCTCCTCCTACTGCTCCGCTCCCCCGATTGCCCCGCTGCCTTCGCCTCTCCTCCTGCAGCTCCGATGCTCCTGTTCACCCGCTCCCCCGCTCCCCTGTTTTCCCTCTCTCCCGTTTTCCCTCTCTCCCGTTTCCCCGCTCCCCCGCTTGCCCCGCTCCGGTCCCCTCTCCACCTGTTGCCGCTGTCCCGCTCCCTGTCCCGCTGCTGTCCCCGCCGCATCGCTCGGGGAGCGGGGAGCGCCCCCGGGGGTTTAGGCTTGGCAGAAGCCGCCGGTATTAATTATCGCGGCTCGGGAACGGGATGAGCCGCTCGGTAATCCCGCCGGGGCAGGCAGAGCTCGGCTGCCCGTACCGGCTTCCTGGAGCTCCGGGCTTGTTCTTTTTAGCTTCAAAACCGGAAACTGAGCAGTCTCACGGGATCAGGCAGGGGAGAAGCGGGGCTGGCGGAGCGCTGGGGCTGCTCCGGAGCTGCTGGCTCTTCCGGGGTTTGGGGTCCCGAAAAGGATCCGTGGGTTTCCCGAGTGGGGAGGTGTGTGCCAGTGTCCCGTCCCCGCTGCTGCCTCGCAGCTCCGCTTTGAAACCAGGGTGAAAGTCCATCCTGGGCTTTCTGGACATCCTGGAGCACAGCTGACAGGCAGAGCGGTTGTACCCCATCCCTGGGCCCCCGGTGTCCGCAGCCGCTGGTGGGAGGGTCACACGGGTGGTTTGGGTACACGGATCCCGCTACGGGGGCACTTTGGGGTTCGGGGTGGTCCTTGCGTGCAGGAAAGGAGGGGAAAGTCCTGGAGCACCCCAAGCACTGTTCCTTCCTGCCTGCCCTTTTCTCGGCTCAGCCCTTCCGCCCTCCCAGCCTGGCTCCTTGGCTCTGTCCTGCAGCCTGCACCGGCTCCGGGGGGCTGTCACTCCAGCGCACTCCCTGCCGGTCCCCCCGCTGCCCGCTGACCCCCGACAAGCGATGGAGGGAGAGCCCACCCTGCGCCTCCGTGTCTTCGACCTCAACTGCTGGTGAGTCCGGACTTTGCCGGGTCCGTGCCAGGCTGTGTGGGTGGAGATGGGGGCACCACACTGGGAGAGAGCTCCCACCCTGGGGTTGCCTTCATGCTCCCTTCATTTTGGGGTCACACCACTCTCCCAGCCCCAGAGAGTCGTGAGGTGCTTGGCTGGGTAGTGCCTCCTGTCCCCTCTGTGCTTTTTGCCCCAGAAAAATCCTCCATTTGCACCCCAAACAAGGATGAGCTGCCTCAATCCTGCAGGCAGGAGAAGCTGTCCCCAAACAGGCTCCCTGCAAATCCCTCTTGTCCCCATGTCCTTGCATGGCCCTTTCCATCTTTCCCATCTCCATCCTGCTCTTACTGGAGCCCTCTTTCTCTGCCTCGTTTTGGGCCACAGCGGGCCCCCACAGCCCCATCCCCTGTCCCCAGCAGGCTGTGACTGTCACCCCTCTCTGGCAGGGCCATCCGCTACCTGAGCAAGCGGCGGCAGGAGCGCATCCGGCTCATCGGGGACACGCTGCGCCGGGAGGGCTTTGACCTGGTGCTGCTCCAGGAGGTGAGGACACTCTGTGAGCCAGGTGCACCCATTCCCAGCCTGGCAGAAGAGCGTGACTGTTCTCAACCTGTCCCACTGTCCTCCAGGTGTGGAGCGAGCAGGACTACCGTGAGCTGAAGGTGAAACTAGCAGACCGTTACCCCTTCTCCCATTACTTCCGCAGGTGAGAAGGGCAAGGTCAGCCCTCCCGGGGTTGTCCTGGGGGGCACTGCCAGGCCTGTGCCATGTCCTCGGGGTTTACCACTTGCGGAGACCGCTGCAGGTCCCTTAGGTCACCTGTGTCACTGTGGGAGACCCCATGCCAGGGCAGTGGGATGCTCACAGGAGCACACTACGATCCTGGCTGAGGGCCAGGGCAGGGCAGAGGTTTTGGGAACTGCATCTCCTCATTGTGCTTTTTCCCTCGCATAGTGGGGTGATCGGCAGCGGCCTCTGCGTCTTCTCCAGGTTCCCCATTCTGGACACGCTCCTCTACCAGTACTCACTGAATGGGTACCCCTACATGGTGAGTGGGGTGGGGGGTACGTGGCACCGTGCTGTCCGTCCCCACAGAGCCTCTGACCTGCCCTTCTTCCCCTTGGGCAGCTCCAGCACGGGGACTGGTTCTGCGGCAAGTCCGTCGGTCTCGTTGTTATGAAAATCTCAGGGATCATCTTCAACGTCTACGTGACCCACGTGAGCATCCCAGGGAGGAACCCAGCGTGGGGGGAGCAATGGGGAGGAGGGGAATGGGTGGCCATACCTCTCTTTTAACTGTCCCCTTGTTTTGACCTCTGCTCTCCACCCTCTGCCCTGGACTCTGCACTGGTTTAATAAGATATTGCTCGGGGCAGGAGTCCATAACCTGGTTGTGCATTGGGGTGAGCATCCCAGGCTCTCCCCAGTGGGGGTGACATACAGAGATGTTGGCAAGGACTTTGGAGGGTTTGGGTGGGGTTGCAGGGAGCCTGGGAGCAGGGCAGGTGTCGGTGTGGGAGTCAGAGCCCCTTTGCTTTCCCTCTCTCCAGCTGCACGCCGAGTACTGCCGGGACGAGGACGCCTACCTGCCCCACCGCCTGGTGCAGGCCTGGGAGCTGGCACAGTTCATCCGGTGAGCAGCTGCGGGGTGTCCCCCTGCAGGTCCCCAGAACGTGCGTGTGGTCACCCCTGCCCCTGGGGCTTGCACTGCAGAGAGCTCCCACTCGCACCAGTCCCGGTGTGGAGGAACACTGGGCAGGTCGCAGTCACTGCAGTCTGGTGCCAGGCAGGGCAGGGAGGGACAGCCATCCCTGTCCCCACAGACACACCTCAAAGGCAGCAGACGTGGTGCTGCTGGGAGGGGACCTGAACATGCACCCCGAAGATGTGGGCGTCCGGCTGCTGCGTGGCTGGACGGGGCTGCGGGACGCCTTCGCTGAGGCCACGCGCTTTGAGGTGAGCTGAGGGGCTGAGTGGGGTCCCAGGGCACAGCGAGAGCCCCCCACCCACCCAGGCTCTTGTCTCAGGGCTGTAAGAACGGCTGCACCCTCGTCCCTGACAACCGCTTCACTAACAAGTCCGAGCTGCTGCCCTTCCCGCTGGGCATCCGCATTGACTACATCCTCTACAAGGTAACGGGCAGCCTTTGCCCACCAGCACTGAGTGGCAGGGGTGAGGTGCTGCTGTGACCCCCTTGTCCCCTCACCCAGGCCATCTCCAGCTTCACAGTGAAGTGTGAAGAGCTGAAGACCACCACGGGGCCAGCCCCAGGCACCGACATCCCCTTCTCAGACCACGAAGCCGTGATGGCGACGCTGCACATCCAGAGGCAGGGACAGCCTGCAGGTGCCACCCTTGGCACAGCTGGTATGTCGGGGGGCTGCTGCCAGCATCCACTGTGCCCTGGTGGAGTTGGATGGGGCTCTTTGGGGATGTTTCCCCTTGTGGAGGGCTGCAGAGCGGTGGGGATGGGGAGAAGGGTGCTGGGGTGGTATGGGGGGGTATAGGGATGGTACATGGGGGTCCCACCCTGCTGAGGGCCCTTGTCCCCGCAGACCTGGCACTGGCAGATGTGGTGACAGAGGCACGGACAGAGGTGGACGTGGGGCTGCGGGCGGCGCAGCGGCAGCGCTACTCCTCGGGCAGGATGGCCGTGCTGGCCCTGCTGCTGCTGCTGCTCCAGGCCACGGCTGCACTGGGCACACTGGCCGGACTGGGCACAGAGCAGCCCTTCCCCAAGCTCTCCTTCTGCCTGCTGGCCTTCCTCGCCCTCGGCGTCCTCGTCCTCGCCACCGGCCTCCACCTGTTCCACACCAAGGAGGTGAAGATGCTGCACGGCACCGAGGACCAGATGTCGATGGCACTGCGGGCCCTGCAGGAGCGTCCCAGCGAAGGCTGAGCTGAGGCTCTGGGTGCCCCACAATGTCCCCTTAGCCCCACCCTGTCCTCTTTTTCATACTTGTTTTTAGCTGACTTCGGGTTTTAGGTGAGCAGCACTGCAGCCAATGTGGTAATGCAGATTTGACAGCTGCCTCTGGGTGAAATTAAGATTTTTGGGGTAGATTTATTGCATTGACCCCTGTGAGAATCACGATGGAGGCAGATTTTTATTGCTGTCTTTTTAAATACACCCTTTTGTACATAAAGGGACCCACTGGCCTGGCTGGAAGGCTTGAGACTCTTGCCTGGGGTGGCCCCAAAATTTACACTGGTGGCTGTTCTGGCAACCAGTCCTGACTCTGATGGAAAATAAAGGCAATATTTTAACCTTTGGCACAGGGTCAGGGGGGGGCTTTATTTGAAGGGAGGGGGTTTGCAGCAGGATTGTAGGGCTGGTACAAACACAGGGAGAGCTGGAGGAGGGGCTGAGGGAATGGCAGGATGAGGGCTGAGCACAGGGTGGTGCTGCTAAGAGAGGAACCTGCACCTGGGACCCCCATCCCAACACCTCCAGGGCTGCCATGAGCACCATTTGGCCACAGAGGCCACCTTGCTACAGCCAGGGACTCCAGGGGTGTCTGAGCTCTGTGCAAAGGCAAGGTGGCATTGCCAAGCAGAAGAAATCCCAAAGGGGCAAGGAGGGCACAGCAAGGGTGTCCCTTGTCCTCGGTGTTAGAGTGAGTACTGCACAAAAAGCCCTTCCCTGGCCCAAGGGGCTCATGCAGGGTTCTGACCCTGCTTTCCTGCACAGCTGGGGACAGGGTGGACATGGCATCCAAGAGCAGTGGTGCAGAGCGGCTGGATCAGCCCAGTCTGTCTGTCCCTGGCCCCAGCCTGTGCAGCCAGATGTCCCTTGAGATGGACAGGCCAGGCTGGGATGGAGGCCCTCAGCTGGGACGGATGTCCCATGGTGGCTTCGAGGGACCATTCCTGAAGGTGCCCCTGCACATATGGCGTGTGCCCTGTGGCCTGCCTCTGGTGGCCACTCACCTCCTTGCTGCTGGGAGCCACCACAGCTCCCTTTTGCAGTCTCCTGCTTGTTTTCTGGCAAGCGCAAGGCAAAGGCAATCCAGCCACGCCCAGGAATGCCCTCTCAGCCCCGCAAAGCTGAGTGCTTCTGGTGTCTCCTCATGTGAGCGTCCACCAGCAGGTCTGGCCCCTCCGTGACAGACTTTGGCAAGCAGGGAGCTGGATTTGCTGTGGTGGTTGCTGGCACCTGCGGGCAGCTGGGGCATTGCCACCTCTGGAGGCATCTGAGAGTGATTCCCAGCCCAGGACTCACACACACGCGCTCTGCTGGTCCCCTGTGGAGGCTCTGGTGGCTCCAGGGGCCGTGCGGATCAAGCCCGCAGCTCACTGAGCCGCTGCTCCTCCTGCAGCTGGATGAGGACGTTCCGCTTATTCACCACCTCCACCAGCTGCTTCAGGATCTCCTGCTCAGCCCTCTCATCCTCAGCTGTCTTCAGGGTATCTGTGGGTGCAGGGGGCCAGGGTAGAGCTGGGAAGACCACGAGGCCTGACCTGCTCCCTGCACCCAAAGGGATCCTCTCCCTGGCACGTGCTGGCACTCACCCTCCTTGTTCATGTAACTCCGGAGCTTCTCGTCGAGCTGACACTGCTGCTCCTCCAGCTTCAGTTCCTGCACCCTGTGGGGAGGAAAAGGGTTTGCTGGGTTTGCAGGGGACTGGGCTGAGCTGAGCCCCCGCACCAAGAACCCCCAAGCCTTACGCGATCATGAGGTCCGACTCCTCGGTCATCAGATTGTTCTTCTTCTGGACCAGGTACAGCAGCTGGTTTGTCCACTGTGTCTGCTGGTCAGCTGGGCTCTCTGCAGGACAGGGAGAGGTCAGTGGGGTGCAGACCCCCACTGCAGGGTCACAGCGCTCCATCCACCCCGGCCTTACCACTCTCATCCCGGAGTAACTTCTCCAGCTTGATGCCCTGCTGCTCCAGTTCCCGGAACGTCACCTCGATCTCCTCCAGCCGCCTCTGGATGGCCTGTAAGAGAAGGGCACACTCAGCTGCAGGCCAGCACCTGCCAGCGTGTGGCCACCAGCAGCAGGATGGAGGGGACAGGGCACAGAGCCAGCTGGGGACCTGGCCCTGCCCTGTGGGGTTACCTGGGCTCTGCAGAACCTCTTCATCTGGGACTCCCTGGCCCGGCGGGCCAATGTGCGTTTCCAGGTGGGGTATTTCTCCTCTTCCCTGGGGTCTGGGTACTGTGAAAGGACGGTGGCACGGGCAGGGGGGTCAGTCCCTGCACCGGGCACCTCCTGCCTTGGCAGCCACAGCTGAGCCAGACCCGATGGCTCTGTAGGAGGAGGCCACCACTCCCAGCTACCTCCTGTGCTGGTGGTGCCACAACCACCTGGGGAAAATCCTCACCAAATCTTTCACAATGCCAAGGCCTGTGCCTTCGTCATCCTCCTCCTCTTTCTCCTCCTCGCTGTCGCTCTCCTCCAAATCTGCTGAGAAAAGCGCTGTTTCAGGCTGGTTCCTCATGAGCAAGATGTGGGATACAGCAGAGTCCTGGAGCGACTGAGAGCTCTGCTCATCTGGAGACTCCAGTTCGTACTACCTACCTTTCTCCACGTCAATTTTCTCCTCCTCCTCCTTCCAGGCGCCTTGTCCCTGCCTCAGGGCAGGGAGGGCCTCAGGTGCTGCTTGGAGCCACAGACGAGCTGGCTTCAGTGGAGGCTTGGGCTCTGCTTCACTGGTGAGGTCCAGCGTGGACAGACTGAGCTTCTCCAGTGGTGTAAGGATGATCTTCCTCCTGCGCCCACTCTCCTCACCCTCCTCTGCTCTCTGCTGGGGCTCCGCTCTGGGAACCTCCTCTTCCCTCGCATCCCGCCCAGGCTGTGCCAGCAGCTCCTGCTGCTCTTTGTCACCAGCATCTGCAGTGTCCTCAACTTCCCCAGGCTCTTGCCCTGCCTCTGGGGCTGCTGCAGTGGGCTCAAGTGGACGGGGGGACACACATGACCTTCCAGCATCCGAGGGTGGGTGGGCAGCAGCATCGGCATCCTACAGCAGAGGCAGAGCAGAGGGGTGATGCAGCACTCAACCATCCCCCTCCCCATTCTGCCTTTCCTCCATCACCTACAGGGATTTAGGGTGATTTACCCCGCCAGGCAGTGCTGAGGCCTCATCCCGGGGCAGGTCCGTGCTGGCTGGGTTGGGGTAGTGCAGCGAGCAGTAAAAATTACCTGGGGGGAGGGGGGAAAGGCGAACTCATATGACACCCTGCAGGGTGGAGAAGTCGTGCCCCAAGCATTCCCTCTCCCCAAAGCCGCCTCACCGTCCTCCTCGTCGAAGGCGTAGTCGCCCAGGCGCAGGGTGGCCCCGCAGCGCCGGCACTGGAAGCAGCCGTGGTGGAAGAAGCGTCCCTCGGCGCTGGCTCGCTCCACGATGTAGACGCGGCGGCCGCAGAAGTAGCAGGCGTCACTGTTCTCCCCTGTCCTGTCCCTCGGTGGCTGCGGGGGGAGAGGACGGGCCGGGGTGGCACCGGGGGCCTGGCACCCACCCTGCCCCGTGGCCGTGCCGGCAGCCATGGGGGCACGGGGCAGGGCTTTGCCCCTCTCGCAGCGCTGGCTGCTTGGGATGGGTGAGGGAGCGGCAAGTCTTGGCTCTAGAAAACCAGTTGGGTCAGGAAACAGGCAGGGAGGAGCTGGGAACCTGTGGGCGTTCGCTTGTGCAGCGCTGGTCCCAGCCCTTGGCTTGGCTCTGCCAGGCACTGCTGCCCCCCTGGTGCCCACCTGCCCCGAGCTGGACCCTCCGTCCCAAGGTGACACAAGGACCGACCTGCCCCGGGTCCATCACGGTGCTTTGCGGCTCGTGGGCACTGTCCGGAGGGTCTCCATCCAGCCCCGTGTCCAGCTACAAGTGACCCAAGGGGAGGGTCAGCCCCCCACTCTCCCCCCAGGACAGCGGCACCCCAGCAGAGCCCCCCTTGGGGCACACGGGGCTGACCCACCTCGGCGTCCCTGCGGCTCTTCTTGGCCTCAGCGTCCTTCTGGGCGCTGTCCTGCAAATCCAGAGGGGTGGTTAGGGTGGGCAGTGGGACAGGGTTTAGCTGTGTGATGAGGGTCTGGGTGGGGGGCCCTCACCTGGGCACGTTTGTGTGCCAGGTTCCGGCTCTTCTGCAGCTTGCTGAGGAACAGGATGGCCCCTCGCGTGCCAGGGGGAGACAGCGGCCTCTTGCTGACCTCCACCTCTGCACAGGACAGGGCCATGTTGGTGGGACCCACCCAGCAAAGAGGAGAGCACCCAGCCAGCCCCAGTGCGGCTCAGGATGGGACAAATCCCTCCAAAACCTCACACCTGGCGAGGTCCGGAAAACTTGGTAGAAGTGGCTGAGGTAGGTGATGAGGTCCAGGCGGTCAGGCTCTGTCATGGTGGCCATCTCAGCACTGGAGAGGACGGGCTGGATGCCCAGCTCCTGCTCTGCTACGTCCAGCACAGTCTGGTGGGTCTGAATGGCATTCTGGGGGTCCACAGAGTCAAAGTCCCTGTGGGGAGACGTGGCTGCCATCAGGGTGGGCCCTGCAGGGTGGAGGGTTCCGGGGGCTCCCAGGCACTCACACCAGGTCCGGGCGGAAGCGGTGGATGAGGGCGCACAGGGCCAAGCCACTGGTCCAGGAGGTGCTGAAGTTGGTCACGGCCACGCCAGGGTATCCGGCCGTGCTGGCCTGGCACCAGCTCAGCAGCTCTGCACAGTCAGCTCCTGGGGCTGCTGGGGAGGCAGAGACAGGGGACACCCCCCAGTCCAGCTCCTGCCTCAGCATCCGTGCTTTAACAGGGAAGGGATCCCTTGGGAGCACCCTGAGACACCCCTGTCCCCCCACAACCACCCCTGCAGGTCTCAATAAATATATTGATAAAGCATCTGTCAATATTTCATGGCTCAGCATCGGTGCAGGCTGCAGGGGCACAGCCTCCTCCTCAGAAAGCAGCGGGGGGGCTGTGTCCCCATGTGGGCCACAAGCACAGGGGACAGAAGCCATCGGTGTCACCAGGACAGCCTGCTGGACACAGGCCAGGGCTCAAGAAACAAGGATGGGGAGGAAAAGCAGGGCAGTGGCCACTTGGGCCTGGGCTGCTGGAAGGAATGGGGCAGGACTGGTCGCTCCTACCGGTGCTGAGCCGGTTGTCGCTCTTCCTCCTGTGGTCCACCTCCACCGTGCCCACGAGGTACAGGTCCTTGACCTGCCAATGGGGACGTCCCAGTGGTGGGTCACCACCTGTACAGAGCCGATGACACCACGCAGGGAGCTGGCCCTGGCAAGGGGGACACCTGGAACCCCCCCACAACTCTCGAGAACCCCCCGCCATCCACAACGGGCAATGCATTCAATGTCCTGGGGACGAATAGCTTCAGCTTCACACCCTTTGGGGACAGCGGAGCGGGTCAATCAGTGTCACCCTGACAGCCAGGGAGGCTGGGCTGGCTGGCTGTCCTACGGCAGGACCTGGCCAGGTACCTGGCTGGCTTTGATGGCCTGCAGGTTGATGTTGGGGTAGCGCGTGGCCGGGTCGATGCTGTACTGACTGACGTTCTTGTTGGTGTTGTCTGGGGACGTCTGCGAAAGGCGCTGGTAGATGCTCTCCCTGGGTGCAAGGGACAGGGCTGGCGTCACTGCTGCCATCCTCACGAGCTCCAGACCCAGCCCACGGGATGGGGACACTCACCTCTCGGCCAGCACCTCCAGCGGGGGCGTCCCAGCCGCCCACCGCCGCACCATCCACGCCGCGTCGAAGGCGGCGAGGAAGCCCCTGGCCACCCCGGTGCCCAGCGGCCAGAAGGGCTGCGAAGGGAAAGGCAGAGCTGGAGCTGGAGTTGCACGGCTGGTCGGGGCAGCTGGGAGGAGGCCGGGAGCTGCCAGCCTTGGCCAGGGATGAAAGAGCGGGCGGCGGCAGGACGCGCACGGAGAGGATGGGTGGCCGTCTCCTGCCCAGCCAGCACGGCTGCGTCTGGGGAGGGGCTGGGCTGCTCATCCTGAACCAACCCCAAATCTCCGGTGGGGCTGGAGAAGGGGATAACCTCCCCAAAACATGCCACTGCTGGGAGCCTGCCCAAGGATAGGGTGCGCTGGGCAATCGGGAGGGGAGCACTTAGGGAGGGGAAATGTACTGCAACCAGTGCACCGTGCAGGGAGAGGGAAGTGGGGGCATGAGGCGGGGCTGCAGGGGAAACTCTCACCTCCACCAAGCAGTCGCCCACCAGCCCCAGGAGCAGACGGCTCCCGTTGTGCTCCCGCACCAGCGCCGCGTTCTCCGAGCGCGTCATGCAGGTGAAGTCAAACATGTCAACATCCGGCAGGTCCCGATGGTTGAGGGCAAACTCCAGCTCGGGCAGGCAGTAGTTGGTGGAGAAGTTGGCGGCTTCTTTGGCATAGCTAAGGAGGGCGTCCCGGTTCACGTTCTCTGGGGACAGGAGGCTCTCGATGTCTGCTTTGTCCTGTGGGGATGGGGTGAAGCTGACTGGGATGTTTGTCCCCCAGCCTGGGAGCGCCCAGCTCTAGGGTGCAGCTGTGCCACTGCACTCTCAGTCCCCTGGAAGGGTTTTTCCAGTGGCACAGGCAGCAGCTGCTGCAGCCCCTACCACCCCAGGGGTGTGCAGTCAAACCAGCACGCACAATTTGCATCCCACTTTCAAGGCTTTCAGCTGCCCGTTGCTGTGAGATCCCAGGGCCAGATCCTGCCCTTCTCACCTGCAGGATGACCCCCTTCTTGAGCAGGCTCTGCTTCTTGGCCGTCATGACGAAATAGTGAGTGTTGTCCTTGTAGTACACGATGTTTTCCAGGTCAATGCCTGGTGACAGGGAAGGGGCTGAGCCAGAGCCACGGGGTGTCCCAGCACTGGGCTCAGACACCAAATGTCCCCTGCAGTGGGGCACCATGTGGGGACATGCAACCCATTCCTGGGGACATCCTGGGGCTGAGCCTCCAGCTCCCTCAGGAGCCCCCAGCGCCCCACACGTGGGGTTGGGACCATGGGACCACTGACCCGTTTTGTTGTAGAGGTTCTGGAAGAACTTCTGGTTGTAGATTCGGGCCACGCCGCTGATCTCAGCCACCTCCACCTCGGCCCGGCTGTGGCGGTTGATGAAGTTGGTGGTGATGCCAATGGCCAATTTGCCACGTGTCTCCTTCCGCTTGAACCCTGCCGGAGGGGAGAGGCGTGAGCCCCACCCAGCCCCCCATACCGGCCCTGGGGCTGCAGGGACACCCACTGTCACCTTCGGGGACAAATTTGCCACCACCAGCTGAGATGAGGACGTCGAACTCATAGTTGGTGAGGGGAGAGGAGCTGGGCTGCAGCAGAGCCCGCCAGCCACCTGCAGGGAGAGGGGTGGTCATGAAGCAGGGGACCAAAAAGGCATGCCTGGGGCTAGCAGAGGGACTGGGGGGCTCAGAGTGGCCACCCACAGCCCTGTCCTTGTCCCCAGGAATGTCACCACCCTGCAGAGACACCGTACCTGCCTTGCCCGTGGGGGGAACGAGGCCCTCAAACCGCACATTGATGTGCACCTCCACCCCCAGCAGCAAAGCCACCTTCAGCAGGATCAGCTGGAGCTGCCGGATACCTGGAAGGGCAGAAAGGTACTCAGGGCTGCACCCCAGAGTCCCTGAACTCCCCACATCAGGGACCCCAGAGCCCGGTCCCCCTAAAACTCACTGATGTGGTCCAGAGTGCCGGTGCAGAAGCGCCCGTAGAACTTCTTAGCGCCCAGCGCCCGCAGGTCGTGGATGGTGAAGGGCCAGAGGTGCAGGACGTTGTTGCGGGAGAAGGAGTCGCGCTTCTCCAGCAGCACCACGCGGGCACCCAGCAGCGCCAGCTCGATGGCCGCCCGCAGCCCGCAGGGGCCGGCGCCCACCACCAGGCACTGCCACAGCACAGCACGGGCGGTGAAGCGGGTGGGCAGCCCCAGAGCCGGTTTGGCTGAACCCCCAGCACTCCCAAAGGCAGCACCTCCCCGCCCTCCTCAGCATTCCCCTCCTCCGGCCCTCCTCAGTATTCCCCTTCTCTGCCCGATTCTCCCTACAAACCGGGGTGCCCCCCACTCCCTGAACCTTGCCTTCACACGGGTCAATGGCAGCGATTCAAGCACTGGGTGGGATAAGGGGCAGGGCTGCTGCAGCCCTGGCAGGGGTTTGGTCTCCTGACAGCTTCTGCACAGGGCTGGGACAACAGACGGACAAAACCCACCAGCTATGGGACAGGGAACAGATGTACCCAAGGGAACATCCTACTTGGGATGCTCCTGTCTCCCAAAAAGGACTTGACAGTTCCCTCAGCCTTGCCATGGGATGTCCCCAGCGAGAGGCAGCTGGGAGGAGGAAGGACACTGCTGGCTGGGTGGCACTGAGGTGGCATCGTGCCATGGGGAGCTGAGCAGTGCTAATTAACATCCTGTCCCATTAAACTCCATCAACCTCCCGCCTGGCACATCCTGCATCCTTCCGGGATGAGAGCCAGAGTGTCCCAAGAGATGTTCTCACCCAAGACAAGGTCACAGGGCAGGGAGAGACCCAAACCCCTCACCCCACACCCCAGGTACCTTGGTGCCAGCACAGGCTGTACCCTGATCGTAGTCCTTGTGCCCAGCTTTCTTATCCAGCTTGCTCCACAGGGCCTTGGCATTCCAGTAGTTGAGGGCAGCCTTGAGGCCGTGGTAGAGCTGCAACCCACTGCCCTGCAGCCCCAGCTGCTGGCACAGCTCCAGGAAGCAGCCCAGCACCTCCCGGCACTCCCCGGCACGCAGAAACCTCTCAAAGATGGCATGGGCCGGGTTGCCCGGCTCGTCGGCCAGCACACTCATCCTGTGTCACCCCGAAGCCTGGCAGAGGAACAGCAGGGATCAGCAGGGAGAGGATCCAGGAGGATCCCCACCCCCAAACACATCCCATACCAGACCTGGTGTCTCAGTGCCAGCTTTCCCAGCTGCAGGTGCTGTTGGGCGCTGATGGCGCTGTCAAAAGTGGCGCAGTTTGTGGCAGCAGCTGATGGAAACGTCCCTGGATGCTGCACCCAGAGGGCTACGGTGTCACCCTGCCACTGCACCCAGAGAGACACAGTGTCACTCTGCCACTGCACCCTCAGGGCAGCAGATGGCGAGAGCTGTGGCAGCAGTAAGTGGCTTCCTCCATGCAGCAGGTACCGGCAAAGCCAAGAGCAGAGCGAGTTGTTTTGGAGCACAGACACCGCTTCCTTCCTCCCAAGCCTTGGCCTCGCTAGGGGGGGATGGGAGGGAGCTCCTGGCTTTAGGAATCAGCCGCACAGCTGCTGCAAGAACCAGCAGGACCAGCCCTGGGGCCGGTGGGAGCAGGGTTGGATCCATCCCACCAACCTGGCTTCCGCAGCTGGAGTGGGGTGACCTTTTCCCCCACCTCCCCTTGTACCACTCCTGGGGCGGGTGAAAGCAGATTAGCACAGAGGAAGCGCCGTGAGGAAATCAAATACAAGTCAAATCACCTTACAAACAGCCCCATCGCGGCACGGAAGCCGTGGGAGGAGGGTGCAGCACATTCCCCCTCTAGGGCATCCCAAATCCCCTGCCCCTGGCGTCCCCCAGGGGACCAGCTCTCCGTGCATCGGCTCCCAGCACTGCCCCGAGCACCAGCCTGTGCCCTTTGCCTTGCCAGCCCGAGCACGAAGAACAACGTTTTGCCTTTTCTGGCTCCCCCAGCACAGCGGGGCAGCTGGCAGAGACACGCTGCTGCCAAGGAGGATCCGCTGGGAAGACAGAGCGCTCCCACCTTTGAACCGCCGCTCTGCTCTTTGCCCGTGAGTGTTACCGTGGGCACGTGGCAGCGCCGGAAGGCGGCGGCCACCCCTGCAGTGGGACAAGGATGCCATGAATAAATTAGGCTGCCCTCGGGAGGAGGAGGCTGGGGGCCTGCAGAGAGAGGAGCTACTTAAGCGCTTAAATTTTGCCTGCAAAGACCGAATTCTAGCTGGATTTCAAGTTCAGTCTCACTCAGGACTTTCCCCGACACCAGAATGTGCCTTGCAAAGCAGTTCTGCAGGTCACCTTCCCTCCAATCACTTCTGCAGGTCACCTTCCCTTCCAGCACGACACTCAGGAAATCCGGGCATTTTAACCACTTCCTTCCTGGGCAGACACAGCGGGGCACAGCACAGGCTGGCACCCACCAGAGCGGCAGCGTGGGGACAGGGGACACGGGCTATGCATTCGTGACAGGCATGTGAGACCTGGGGACAGATTTCTGCTCTTCCCCTGAGCCCTGCTAGTGGGACAGGATGAGCCTGGGGAAACTGAGGCAGCACTGCGAACCTCCCCAGAGAGTTTGCAGCGCTCCCACCCATCCTTCCACCACAAAGGCTGCCCAGGCAGCTCTGGCTGGCCAGGCACCAGTGCCCCGTGCAGATGGGCTGTCCTCCAGGAGCTCGAGTCTCTGCACTGGCACCTGCCAAGGTCACACAGCAGCCCCAGGGAGATGGGACAAAGGCAGCTGCTCAGGCTGGGAGCATCTGCTCCAGCCTCAGCAGCCCCTGGCTCTGTGAAAAGCCCATCTCCATCTCTCGGCCTTGATTCCCGCTGGACACGGTGCCAGGGGGAGCGTGCTGCCCGGGAAAGCTTTCCAGCCCCTCCGCTTTGGCAGGGAGGCTCAGAGGAGGCAGAACAACAAGCCTTGTGTTACACAGTTTCCTACAGAAAGGATTATCCTGCCAGCACTCTGGCACACTCAAACCCCCTCGACAACTGCAAGCAAGGTCAGAAACTCCCAGGAAAGATCAGTTCCTGCAGGCTTGATACAAAACCCAGCTTTCAGTGCACAAAGGCCAGTGGCAGTGGAGGAGGACACAGTCTGAGCCAGGCGGCCTCTGGCTCTGCTCCTTCCATCAAAGCCTTTTGCATTTCTTCCCTTTATGCTGTTCCTGCAGCAGGAGGGAGGAGGGGGGGTTGCAGCCAGCCCTGACTCATCTCATGTTGGCTCTGGTTGGCTGCAGAAATGCCTGTGGGGACATCACCCGGGTCTGACACACGGGGAGCACCCCGGAGCAGGGACACCCCAGAGCAGGGACACCTGAGAGCAGGGACACCCCGGAGAAGGGACACTGAGAGAAGGGACACTCCGGAGCAGGGACACCCCAGAGCAGGGACACCCTGGAGCAGGGACACCCGGAGCAGGGAAACCCCGCAGCAGGGACCCCCGGAGCCGG
>VXBU01002982.1:182001-192324 GCA_013400315.1 Bombycilla garrulus | reverse complement strand
GAGCAGGGACACCCCAGAGCAGGGACACCCTGAAGCAGGGACACCCCATCTTGCCTTGCGGGTCAGGGTCTCCCTCTTGCCCTTGCAGGAGAAGCAGCCTCTTGGGAGAAGGTGGGGGAAGCTGCTTGGGAGATCACATGTCTGCCAGGCACATGGAAATAGGGTGGGAAAGGACACGACTCAGAGCTAATGAAAGCCGGGAGGATTTTCAGCAGATCGCCTCGCTGCTGCTGCGCTGGCTCCCTGCGTGGACGGGCTGTTCTGGGTTTGGGTCCAGCCTGGATCTGCAGCTGGGCTGCTGAGCTGGGCTGGATCCCGGGGGAGCCCTCCCAGTGCAAGGCCAGGGGGGCAGGATGGAGAGTTTCTTGTGACCACTCAACAGCTCGGCCAAAGCCCTTGATTTCAACCACCGGCGGAGCTGGGAGGGGTGAAGGCACTGGAAACTCTTACAAACATTATTGTGCTCAGGAGAAACATCCCAGGTGTGGGGCTGGGCAGGGACGTGACCCTGGCCCACGCTGTGGAAATTTGCCGTGATTGGGGTGGGTTTTAATCCTTGGAAGGAGGGAAAAGTCCCTGTCAGCTCCTCTGGTTTGAGGCAGGGATGTGGGTGCATGAGCTCACCCCAGCTTTGCAAGGCCCCAGCTGTGGGGAGAGGGGCTGAGGAGAGGGGACAAACCTGCATTGCCCTTTGCTGGGGATCCACACACAGAGCCTGGCCACGTCCCAGGGAGCCTGGGCACAGACAACGCCTGGGGAGGAGCAAACGTGCCCCCCTATTTTTGCTGCTCAGCCTGTCCCACCTGTCCAACACCAGCCCACGGAGGGACGTGGCTCTTGCAACTGAATTTTGGTAAAAAGAGGAAGTCTGATCACGGCCAGTTTTCACACCCCACATCAATTTTCTCTTCCTGCTTCTCCTTTACCCCAAAGCACATCTGCGACAAAGACATCTCCGTGATGATGCACAGAGCATCCCTCACGGATCTCAGCAAAGCTCTTCCCACCCCATCCTACCCATCCCTGGGAGCATCGTGGCTCTGGGAACGGAGGAGGTGGAGCAGGGGTCGCTCTCTTTTCCCTTTGTCCCGAGGGCAGCAGAGAGCAGGGGCTGGAGGGGAAAAGCAGCGAGGGTGGAGCAGGGGGGACCCCGCAGGAGAGGACGTGGGGAGGGGTCAGCGGAGAAAAAGCACCACCCTGCCACGGAGCGTCCCAGGGACACTCGGGACGTGGGTTCGGGGGGACTGAGCCCTCCTCAGCACAGCAGAATCACCGCTCGGTTTTGTCACGCCCGTCCCCGATGCTGTCAGCGGGGCGGGCGGAGGGACCGGCGGTCGGGATGCTGGCACCGAGCGGGGGGACACGGGGCTGGGGGGGCAGCAGAGCCCTGACCCCCCCACGCCCGCGGGTGCTCTGCCCGTCCTCACCCTCCACTCACCTCCACAGCCCCTCGGAGGGGGAAACTGAGGCACGGACCGGGGCGTGGGGAAGCACCGGAGCTGGGCGCAGCCGGCGACAGCGAGCAGGAAACGAGCTCCGGCTCCGCAAGCAGCAGCTGGCGGCCGGCCCGGCCCTCCTCTCCTTTCCTTTGCCCTCCCCTCCTCAGCCTTCCCCTCCCCTCGGCTGCCCGACCCTCCCCCGCCGGGGGAACCCGGGCCGGGCGGTGCCGGGAGAGGGGCGGCCCCCGGGCCACCCCTCCTTGTGCCGCCGCAGATGTCGCGCCGGGAGCTTTGGAACAGCGGGACGAGCGGCACAGCGCAACCCCGGCTGCGTTTTTTGTATTTTAGGGTGAGAAACCAGACTTTTTGTCAAGCAAACAAAAAGACTCGGGTGATGAAGCCAAACCGCTTCACCCACTTCCCGTGCTGCTGTGCTGCTCCTCCCGCAGCCAGAAACCGGCCGGGAGGGTGCTGGGGACACCGGAGGATCCAGGACCGGGGGACCGGGACCCACCCAGTACCAGCTCCGGACCCCGACCACCACAGCTCGCGTGGAAACTTCTGGGATTGTGTTTCCACTGCGCCCGGGTGGGAATGGTCCCGGTGGGGGGAAGGTACCTTGAGGCGGGCGGGGGAGCCCCCGGGGTCACCGAAGGTCGCTGCTGGCCGGGTGCTTTTTGGTGTTTCTGGTGGCGATGTCCTCGGGGCGCTGCCGGACATTTGCCGTGCGCTGGGACGGGTGTCACGGCAAGGGGACTCTCGTGCTGTGACGCACGGGGACAACTTGCCACGAGATTGTGGACGGTGACTCAGGGACACGGGGCGAGATGGCAAACGGGTGTTGGTCACCCTGAGTCACCCGTGGCACTGCCGGCGGCTACAGCAAGGGTGACCAGCCCGGCACCTCCATCCCTCCCCCCCCTGCAGCCCCTCCGGCCCCTTCCTGGGGATCCTGGCGCACAGCCCCCACCCTGGCAGCTCGGCCGGGCTGTTCTGGTCCCTGCAAAGCTGCTGGGTGCGGGTGCAGTGAAACCCACCCGTGTTTTGGGGCGGCGAGAGGCTGGGGCGGACGCGGAAACGGGGCGTCTGTGTCAAAGCGAGCGCTGTTCCCAGGCGGTCGGAAACAGCTCCCTCTGTTTGTGAGCATTCCGCGGTGCCGTGGGAAAGGCTGCTCACGGACCTGCGCCTTCCAGCCCCAGCACTGTCCCCCGGGCAGCAGGAAAGGAGCGTTAGGTGTGCATTTCAGCAGGGACTGAGGGCTGTGGTGGCACTGAGGGACGCGGCTCTAAAGCAAACCCGCGGCCGTGGGCAGCCCGAGCTGTCCCCAGCACACCTGCAGCCCGTGATGCACTGAGAGCAGGCAACTCACAGCACCAGTGAGAGCTCCTGCAGCTCCCTGAACCCTCCACGGTTACATGGAGGTGCCAACCATGCCTTAGATCCCACCACAGATCCTACCTTAGATCCTACCCCCTGCTCCGTCATTACAATTCCCCCATTTTTCCTCCCATTTTATTATTCTAGAGTTTTGGTGGTTTAGGACGCGGGGAAGGAGCAGAGATGCCTCTCAGCTCCCTCTCCCCAGTCCAGCTAGGCCTTGGGTGATGCTGCAGGCTGCAGCCGCTGCAACTCCAGGACACGCACGAGGAGGAGGAAGGCGACGCTCAGGAGAAGCAGCCAGAAGAAAACCCAGTAGTGCTGCGGGAGGAAGAGCCATGGACGCCACAGCTCCGCTGCAGAGCCCTTGGACCTGGGGAGAGAAGGTGACCAGGGACATTTGTCATCCATGAGAGAGAGCAAATCTCACCTTCACCCCATCTGGGGACAAGGAGGAGGTTGAACTCAGCCCCAAACCTCACCGGCTCTTTTACAAACCCAAGTGAACAAGCCCGAGGAGGCCACGGGCAAAACTGAGGCACAGCGGGGTTGAGCTGAGGCAGCCAAGCGACATCCCGGCCTTCCAGCACTCAATCCCCCAGCCCCCTGCCCAAGTGCTGAACACCTGGGCACCACAGAGAGCCTGGCAGCCATGGGGGAATGCTGGGCACATGCAGGGTGCTGCTCACGTCAGCCCAAGCTGCTCTGGCTCCTCGTCCCCCGCGCTTGAGCCTCTGCCATCTTCCTCTGCCACCAGCTTCCCGGTCACGGCGCTGTCCTGGCCCTGTGGCTCCAGTTCACTCCTGGGCAGGGAGAGGATGGGCTTGGTGCTGCCCCAGTGGCCGCTGGTGCCACAGCTGCCCGGCCACCCAGCGCAGTTACCTCTGGATGCTGGGCCGGCGCTGAGCCCCCTCTGGCTCCAGGTCACCCACCGGGGCTGCTCGGCTGTCGGGGCTGGCACCTGGCTGGGCACCAAAGGTGGCAGCATCAGCGGGGACACAGAGCCCCAGTGGCACCGAGCCTGGGGACACAGCTCCTGAGTGTCCCCAGCGAACACGTCCTTACCAAGAGCTGCTTGGGGATGACGGCGATGCTGACTCTGCGGCGGGCAGACCCCTGCGACAGAGGGGCTGGGGTGAGCACTGTGCGGCTGCTTGTCACCTCCTCCTTCCCCACCACCTCCCAGCACGGGCAAGGGACACCGGGACACTGCCAGCTCCCACTGGAGGGAAGAGGGGGAGCTGGAAAGCCAGGGGAGGTCAAAGCAAAGAGTTTTGTGCCTGTCATTACTGCTGCAAGCTGTCCTGGTGGGGCTGCCCACCCCCCTCCCCTACCTCTTGAGCTCTAGGGGGATCAGTGCCGGGTTCAAGCTGGTGCTAAGAACAGCCAAGCCTGTGGCTCTCGCACTGTGGCCCTGCAATGGAAGAAGGATCTGCCTAAGATCTCCTGCACAGGCAGCCCCCAGCTTGCTGGGCACCCTGTCTGTCTGCCAACAGCCCTCCGAGGCTGCCCCTACATTTTGCCTCATCCCTGGCACTTCCAGCAGATCTTCCCTGCAGTGACAGTGCTTGGGGACAAGAGGGTGTGTGGGGACAGCCAGCTGAGGGAAGACAGCAGGGCATGGGGAGGCAGTGGCTCTGAGACGCCTAAACTGGGACCAGTTACCTGCTGGAAAGTTCTCTTCAGGGGGTGAGGTCTCAGCCGTAGCTCCACATCATCTGGGAGCAAAGAGAAGCCGCCTTACATCGTCCCCCAGCACTAAGATGGGGCTGATGCACAGATGGTCACAAAAATCCCTGCCACTGAAAGCTGTCCTGGCCATGTGCTCTGTGCTGGCACAGGTGGTGCCCCGGGCAGGGGACCTGGTCCCATGCACAGCGATGGCCCATGTGGGGCTTGGTGTTCAGGAACAGAGTCCTTTTTGTGCATGGGGCCCACTGCCCTGCATTCCCAGCTGGGTTACGGCTCTCTGGCCACCAGCACCTGCTCCCACACTGATCTGCTGTCCCCCTGTCCCCTCACAACTGCCATCAGCTGTTCCCTTCACCACCCCATCATCTGTTCCCCACCAATCCTCAACTCACACCCGCTGGCTCTGTGGTGCAGGGTCACGCCGACCCCCCAGAGGGGCTCAGGACCAAATCCTGCAGAGCTCTCTGTGCAAACCCTGCCAGGCCCCGGCGGCAGAGCCCACCTCACCCTGGGTCTCCGCCAGCTGCCGGTTGCGGGAATTTTGCTGGATCAGGCGCTTCATCTCCTCCAGCTCCGCGTGCTCCCGCATGTGGTGCCGCTTCAGGTTCTCCACGTGCTGGACCATCACCTCTGCTGCTCGGCTCATGCGGGCCTCCTGCAGCCAGGCGGGATCGGGGATCAGGGCCCCGTCCCCTAAGGAGCCAGTCCCTCCCTGTGCCAGTCCATCCCATGGTGCCTCCACCCAGGGAGTGCAGGTGCATCCCCTTCCCGCTCCCAAGGGCAGGCGGATGGATCCCTCGCACCCTGCTAAGCGCAAACTTGAGGTCAAGGCCAGCAGCGTGAGGAGGAGGAGGGACAAACCCCAGCAAGCCCAGGGATGAGTCCCCGAGCCTGTCTGAGCACCCTCCATCGCTCCCAGCCCTGGGCTGTGCACACACCTGGTGTACAGCCCCCAGCTTCTCCGCGGCACTGGTTGCCCTCTCAACGGCCGCTGACAGCACGGCCAGGTTGTGCTGCAGCTGCTCCAGCGTCTCCCTGCAGCCTGCACCGGCACAGGATTGTCCCAGCCTCTGTGGGGGAAAGGATGGAGCTGCTGGAGCTGGGGCTTGGATGATCCCAGCACCCGGCCCCCAGCCCTGGTGCCCACCTACCTCCAGGGCAGCTTGGCACTGCCCCAGCTCCTCCTGGATGTTTTCCTCTGCTGCATCCCGTGCCCGTTTCTCCACCAGCACCCGTTGCTGCAGGGTGAACGTGTCGCAGCGAAAAGCCAGGGCGAGGTGGGCAAAGGCTGCCTGCGGGGTGGGGAGGTGACAGGTGGGACACGGGGGGCAGAAGGGAAGCCACCAGGGCCACGTGCTGGTGTCCCCAAGGCACAGACAGACCTCCCAGCGTGCCACCAACCAGGGCAGTGCTAAAGACAATTACCCCTTGCCTTGCCCCAGCACTCGTTAGGCTGCTGCGTGCTGGGGGCAGTCCCTTGAGATGCCAGCCCGGGGAGATGCGTCCCCCAGGCAGCCGATAAGGCATGGAAATCTTGAGCCCTCCTGGCAAGAGCACGCGCCGGGCAGACGCCAGCCCTCGCTGCGGGTCCCGGCTGACAGCTGAGCCTGACTCAGCCCTGGCACTCGCAGGGAAATTATTTTTATTAGCGTGGCTCTTGCCGGCTCCCCGGCTAAGGGCGCTCTTCAGCAGCTGCAGAGCACTTTGTGGGATTGCCGGGCACGCAGAGGACGGACTCATGGAAATGCGGCTGCCTCCAAATGCCAAAAGCATCTCTGGGAAAGGGTTTGTAAGGTGGCTGCCAGGGGACTGCGGTGCCCGAAGGAGCAGGGCACGGCTGTGGGACTGTGAGCCAGCCAGGTGTCCGTCCTCGTGACCCTTTCCCCGGCCCACCCACGGCCCCCAGCAGCCCTCACCTCCAGATCCTGCTCTGTCAAAGCCACCCTGCAAAAAGAGAAGTGCTGTCAGGGATGGAGGCATCATGGGGGCTGCATGCTGAAAATGCCCTTGTTCTGCTCCCAGGGGTGCCAGCCACCACGAGAAGGGGGAAGCCGAGTGCCAATTGTAGGGACAGCAGCTCTTGTGCAATGGGAAAGGAGGAAAGTCCAATCTCTGAGCTGTGCTGTGCCCTGGGACCCCCCTGTCCTGTCACCCCTGGAGGGACGCAGGTGCCCACTGCTCTTACCTGTGCAAGCCCAGTCTGTCCAGCACCGAGAGCTCACTGGGGAGGCTCAGCAGCGGCTCCTCCAGGGTTTCTGCATCTGCAGGAAGGCAGTGGGGCCACAAGAGACCACATGTGAGGGCTTTCCCCTGGCCTTCCCTCCTCCCTCTGCCCTCCTGCCTTAGCAGGGGGGAGGTGCCCATGGTTTGGAACCATCCCAATCCTTCCCCCAGCATCAGGGGGGCTTTAGGTCCTCCCGGGCCAGTCTCCCCTTCCCCATGTCCCCACCAAAGGAGATGACCCTCGTCAGAACATGTTCCCATGCTCAACTGCTTCAAACCTTCCCCTAAGGGGACCCAGCTGGGATGTGGGAAGGGGACTCACACACCTTCTTGATTCCTGTCACTGTCCCCAGGGTGCTCCTGCACGGCCCTGCCTGGCTCCTGAGAGGCACAAAGGTGCTGTTGGAGCAAACCTCTCCCCAGTGCTGCACAGCATCCCGAGAAGAGCAGCACAGAGGGGCTGAGCCCAAGCAACCAGGCAGGGAAGGCCAAGGCCCCGCACCTGTTGGCCTCCCCTCCTCTCCCCTCCCTCTCACCTCGCTGACTCGCTCCACGCTCTGCTCACTCCTGGCCAAAACCCCACCTGGGGGTCCCTGGGGACGGCTCATCCTGCCTGGGGACAGAGAGAGTGGTGGCAGCAGGGTCCCCTCCCCAGCCTGGCACCACTTCAGGAGAGAACCCCAAAACTGCCACTGGCACTTCTGCAGCCTGCAGGCTCCCAGGGGACAAAATACCCCTGGGGATTAAAGGAGCTGGAGCTAAAGCGGGCCAGGGCAGGGGAGGAGGGCAAGGGGGCCAGAGCAGAGGCTGGGTTACAGCTGACGAGGCAAGTCCAGGGGGCGGGGTTGGGGTCCCAGGGCTGGAAGGAGTTGCAAGCAGGTGCTGCCAGCCCAGGGGACACTCTCCAGGGAGGGAGGGAGGTGAAAAACCCACCCTTCTGACCCCATCCCCACCTGGGCTGCCCTTACCTTCATCCGGAGATGTGGGGAGCCGGGACAGCTCTGCCTGCTGCTCCCTGTGGAGGGAATCCCGGGTGAACCCTCAAGAAACTCAGGAAGCACCGGCAGCATCCCACCCTCCACGCTCCCCCAGCTCCCTCGACGGGGCTGCTCCGGACCTGGGTCCTTCCCGGGCATCCTGCACCGCCTGCTCCGTGCCGGTCCCGCTCTGCCTGCCCCCGGCGAGCCGCCCCCTCCGCTCCTGCCGCGCCGCAGAGCCCCACAGAGGACTCGCCGAAGCCGTTTCCAGCCAGCAATGAGTCACCAGCCACTGCCGTACTTTGCCTCAGCACTGGCTTTTTTTATTTTTTTTTTTCTGCTCCAGCTGCCAAGCAGAGCTCGCTGCGAGCCGGCTTCTTCCAGCACCACAACAAACCCAGAGCCCAGGCACCATGTCACAGCACCCCCGAGGGGATGGCAGGCCTCCCTAAAAGTGCACCGGAACAGGTTTATCACCCCAAAACCCTGTTCTGAGTGCCAGAAAGTCTGGCAGCTCTGCAGGATCCCTGCTCACTGATGCTGGAGCCCACCAGGGATGGCAGATCACCCGTGCGAAGAGCCCTCTGGAGCCCAGCGCCCAACTGGGAGAGGGTTCAAACCCTAAACTTTTACCCCTGGCTCTGGAAAGGGGCAGCAGGGCTCTTCCCTCCCCTCCTGGCCAGCCTGAGAGCTGAGAAGGGGCCACCAGGCCAAAACGACGCTCAGTGTCCCTTGCCTGGCACTGCCACCACTGTCCCATCCTTCCCCGCACCCCACGAGCCGCTGGGTGAGGTTTTTGTGCACGTACCTGCGAGGTGAGGGGCTGGGTGGGCAGCTCGTCCTCTGCCGCCGCCGCCGCCCCCGGGCCGGTCCCTGCGCCTCCTCCTCCCCCTGGCCCAGCGAGGTCCCTTCGAGCGGCTTCATTTGTGAAGTGCAGAGGCTCCAGGACCGGCACACCTATGGTGAGAGACCCACATTAGCTGCGCGCAGATGGAGAACGCCTCTAAATGTTATATTTTTAAAGCGTTTTCTCACCCAGCAGGAGCTTCGAGCTCCTCTGCTTAACGTGGAGGCACCAGTGGGAAAAGAGGTGGGGAGGCCCGCTGTGATTCAGGAGGAGGCTGGTGGGATTTGGGCGGGCGTGGAGAGAGGCAAACGAGAAATTCAATACAAGCCTCGTTTCTGGGCAGCGCTGAGGGTGGACTTTCCTGCTTGCCACCCCCGTTTCCTTCCCCCGGGAAAATCCTCATTTTGGGTTTGTGATGTGGGACAGCTTCATGGGGGGAAGTGAATTTGCAGCCACGAACCGGTGCGAGCACCCAGGGCAGAGTGGGAGCAACCCCCTGATCTCCAGGCTGCAGACAGAACAACCCCCCCAGCTCCCAGAGAGACAAATTTCAAATATAAGGGAGCTTGGACAACTCATCTAAACTGTTTTACAATGTTTTAAGAATCAGAGAAAGATGCAGGAAGTCCACAAAGTCCCTCTCCAGCCCAGGGCGAAGTCGCTGTGCACAAGAGACTGTCCCACAGTGACTCCTCACAGGCTGTGCCCACGGACGTGCAGAAACAGGACAGAAGGAGAATTTTGTGTCCAGGACAGGAAACGCAGGAGAGATTTAGGGGGACAGAGAGCAGGGACTGCTTGAAGCCCCACGTGCCTGTGCAAAGCATGGGCCGAGCTCCGTCTATTTCACCCCAGCACCAAGCAGGGCCATCGCCCAGCTCTCAGCGCCCCTTCAGCTCTGATGAAGGTGTGAAAAGCAGCACTTGGCACCTGCCAAACCCAGCCCATTTCACACCTATGCAGTGGGAATTGTCGCTGACACCTCCACCCAGGGGCTCAGGGCCTCCAGCCAGCAGAGCTCAGCCAAACTCATCACACCAGCGAGCATCGGAGTGCTCTGGAGGGCAGGTCCCTGCTGCAAAGTGCTCAATCCGTCACAGCCCGGGCAGACCCTGCGGGCTGCTGCCTTCCCTCAGCTCTGTCAGGGCTCACAGACACTCTCCTAATCTTTGTGTTACAGATGGAAACGATACAAGACACGCAGCTGGTTTAGCATAAGGAACCCCCTGAGATGCCAGACCGGGCGCTTTCCCTCAACTCGGCGACGACCAAATGCTCCCCGGGACATCATTACCTGCCTGAACTCCTCTCAAGCAGCCGAAGGGAGATGCTGGGGCCACCCAGCTCGGAGCGGGCACTCAGCTCTGTAGGGCCCCCATCAGCCCCGGGAGGGGTCGGGGACACGGCGTGGCCGGCAGTCGGTGGCTCGGGGCTGCTGGCCCCGCTCCTGCCGGCGGCAGAGCCTCCCCGCAGGGCACAGCGACCGCATCTGCGGCAGAGCGAGCCGCCGGGGACGGGCCCGATGAGAGAAGGCCTTTAAAGGAGATGCATGAGAGCGGCTGGGAGCTCCCCGCGCCGGCCAGGGCGGGCAGAGTGGTCCGCAGGTGGCCAGGAAACCTCTGCTGGTGCGGGGCCAGATCCTGCACCCGCTCTGAGGAGGTGACAGAGCCGGGAAAGAGCAGGACTGCTCCTCCGTGCCCGAGGAGAGCAGAGCTGAGCCTCGGCATGTCCCTGGCAGGAGGCTCGGGGCAGGCTGAGGCAGTCAGGA
>VXBU01002982.1:150791-174168 GCA_013400315.1 Bombycilla garrulus | reverse complement strand
CCGGACACAGTCACACACACGGGGGACAGCTGGACATGGGCATGGACACGGGGCACAGCCAGACAATGAGGCACAGCTAGACACGGTCACACACACGGGGGACAGCCAGACACACGCACGGATACAAGGCACAGCCGAACACGGGCACACACACAGGGGACAGCTAGACATGGGCACGGACACAGGGCACAGCTGGACACGGGCATGGACACAGGTATGGACACAGGTCACAGCAGGACATGGGAACGGACATGGGGGACAGCCAGACACGGTCACACACATGGGGGACATCTGGACAACAAGGCACAACCAGACATGGGGCACACACACACACGGGAGAGCTGGACAAGTGGCACACATACGGGGCAGAGCTGGACATGGGGCACAGCCGGACATGGGGCACACACACAGGGAACAGCCGGACAATGGGGCACAGCCAGACACGGGGCACACACATGGGGACAGCTGGACAAGGGGCACACATACAGGTAGAACTGGACACGTGACACACAACGGGGCGACCGCACACGGATTGCAGCTGGGACAGCCAGACACCGTCACAGCGACGAGAACAGGACACGGGTCACACTCGGGAGGCACGGGACGATCACGACCTGCCTGGCCGTGCTTGGCGCCGACGCCGGCATCAACTTCGGGGCTTGACTTTACCTGCCCTCCCCACCCGAGGATGCGAGAGCACCACTGAGGCAGCAGCCGGGCGGGAGCACCGGGAGTCCCTCCGTGCCCTCCAACCTTCCTTCGCTGGCATCCCCAGCTGAACTCCACTGCCCTCCCGGGGTGCGCTGCTGGTGATGCTCCCCCCGAACCGCTGTGGCCCCCGGCTCCAAGCACTGCCCCGGTCACTGCCGTGCCCCAGGCACCGCCACCCGCGGCCGGGGCAGTCCCGGGCACACCCACGGCTGTCACCGAGCACACTCAGGGTGTCACCGGCACACAGTTACGGGTGTCACCGAGCACTCACGCGTGTCACCGCGTCCCCGCCGGGCTCCTCCCGCTGACCCCGGGCCCCAAGGGCCCCTTCCGGCCCCGCCCCCGGGAAACGCAAATGGACCGCGCGCAGACGAGTTCGTTATGCAAAAATCCCTAAATTCCAACCCAAACACCGCCTTCCCCCCACCCAGGGTGGATCCCCAGCCCACAGATCATAGGAAGCGTGGCGTTACGAAACATGTTTTATTTCGATAGTCCCGGATTTTGTTTAAAAGAGTTTAAAACAGTGCCCTGCTGCTGCCCGGCCCGGCCCGTGGATGTCAGAGCCCGCAGATGCCTCCCAGCACCCAGCCCACCCCACCCGTGGGTCCCCCACGGGCACCACTGAGGGGATGATGGCAAGAGCAAGGAGGCTGTGCCCTGAGTCTTCCCTGGTGCACCCATAAATGCCAGCCAGACTGCTTCTCCATCCCACCCCATCCCTGCAACACCCCCACAACTGGAGACCCCCCAAAACAATGGCAGGAGTCAAAAACAGACACTTCTGCCTCCCGGAGACATGTCCTGGCCACCACCAGCACCCAGGCCCAGCGCGTCCCACATGCCTCAGTCAGAATCGCTGAAATCAAGGAGAAGCATCTCGTGGCTATAACCTGAGTAGGGAAATTCTGTCTCCAGCATGGCCAGGGTAAGAGCCCACTCGAGTGAGCAGAGCTCCTCATCCTCCTCGTCAGAGCTCTCCGAGGAAGAAGGGATGAACACCTGCAGCAGAGGACAGAGGATGAGCCACAGCCTCCCGGTGCCCAGCCCAGCCCTGGGATGTGCCACCCCACTTACAGCAGGCATCCTCGGCCGCTGCCGCCTGCGCCGCTGCAGCCGGCGGGCAGGCAGCTCGTGCAGGTAGATGCACTCCGATCTGAAAGGGCAGTGGCCACGGATGAAGAATTTACACCTGATTTTCCTGTGGGATTCCAAGCATAGTTGTGAGTGTAGCTCCCAGAGCAGCACAGAGCCCACAGCTCCACCACCAGCAGCAGTGCCACACGCTCACCCTGTCCGTGCCTTGAAGGTTCTGATGAGCTTCTCCTTCTCACCCACATCTGTGATCCAGTATTTGTGGGGGATGTAGTAACTGGAGGTGATCCGGCACTCTGGGCAGGCCCTGCAGGAGGGTGACGGGTGCAGTTGGGTGTCCCAAGAAGGGAGAAAGGAGCACGGGCTCAGCCCCCACACTGGGTGGCTCTGCTGCCCTGGCCTCATCCAGCACCCCCATCCCCATCACCACTCCAAAGCACCTGTTCCCAAAGGAAAGCCACCTCCTCAGATCCAAGGAAGAATTTCAGGGCACAGAAGGGGAAATGGTGACCACCCTGTCACGTCCCCATCCCCACTCACTTTATGACCGAGCTCTGGAAGTCCCGGCTGCGCCGCCACTTGCGGATGCAGCCCACGCAGTACGCGTGGCTGCAGTTCGGGAGGATCCCAAAGAGCCGCTCCTCTGGCAGAGGCTTCTCGTACACCCTGTCCATGCAGATGCCGCACACCACGGCCTTGCTCTGGGCTCTCAGTGCTGCGGTGGTGACCAGGGCTGCCACAGCACCTGGCTCTGCAGGGTCCTGCAAGCAGAGTAGCACAGCGTGGCAAACCCCTGGCTCCATCACTGCCCCGGCCTCGGGGAACACCACAGGGTGACAGGGACTGCCTGGCCAAAGGAGACCCCAAACCCACCTTTGTAGGGTCAGTCTGTGTAGCTGCCTCCAAAACTGCCTCTCTGGGGTCAGAGGAGTCTGGATCCAGTGCTGGCCCTTGTGGCTGGAAGCCTGCAGGAGGAGAGGGGAAAGCTCAGAGCTGGGTGGGCTGCTCAGAGCGTGCAGCTTCAGCAGTGACAGCCCCCACACTGGAGAGCTCTGCACAGCCCCAGCTTGGCCCAGGCTTGGGTCATAGGCAGAAACATGCACAGGCTACTTCACCCCAGTGCCTTCACCCCACTGGTCCCTGGGCAGCCTAAAACCTACCTGAGGCGCTCTGAGCTTTTGTGGGAACAAATTCTCTGCTGACGGCCCCACGGGGGACGTCACCAAGTGCTGGCATGTTCTTCTTGGCTTTCTCTTTCTCTTCCACTTCTACCTCCACTTTGGGGGAGTTGGAAGCCACACATGTCATGCTGCGGGCAGGCTGAACCGAGGTGCTCTGGGCTCCCCCCTGGTCCTGGTCCACGGCTGTGGGCTCAGTGCCAGGCTCCTGGCCCAAGTGGCGGTGGGGCACCAGACCATTTTGAGTCCCTGTTGGTGCTGGCTCCTCCTGGATGTGCTGGTAGCTGGAAGAGCCCAGAGACAGACACAGAGGAGGAGTCCAGCATGACTCCTTCTCCAGGCTCCCAGCCCATCCTCACGGCATCACAGCCCTTCCTTACCTGCACTGCTCTCCATAACGGCAAAACCCACGCTGGAAGTACCTGCAGGCCTGGGCTGATTTTCTGTCATGTGAGAAGCGGCAGCTCTGGCCCCACCGACAGAATCCACGGGCAAAATTCCTGTTAGGCAGAGGAGCCGCGGGGCTGGGGTCAGACCCTGCTCCAGCCCTGCCCGAGCGTCCTCCCCGGTACCAGCTTTGTTTGGGTGGGGACACATTTTGGAAGCGCCCCTGGCTGGTGTCTGGGCTCAGAAACCTTTGCCAAGGGCAGAGCCGGGGGGGTATCCAGGGTCCTCCCAGTTCCATCCAGCCTAATCTCCTGGTTACTTGCAAAGCAAAGGAAGCCCGGGCCAGGAACTGCCTGGGGACTGGGGGAGCAGGGGTGCCGAGGGCTGGGACAGGGAGAAGGGCAGGAGCCCTGGGCTTGGGGCTGGCAGGAACGGGGGCCTGGCTGGAGTGCTCCGGAGGGGGGATGGGGAAATGGCATTGGGATCAAGGCCATCCCAATCCACTCCCTACCCCCACAGCGAGGGGCCCAATCTCCAGCCTATCTCCCCAAAAAGCTGCTCCCAGCCACCCCATCCTCAAGCCTTTACCTGCACAGGGGTCTCAGACAGCTTTCCTCGGCCCTTAACGACCCAGATGCCATGGCCGAGCGTGGCTCCATCTCCTCCCCAGCAGCGGAATGGGCCGGGCCACCTCGCAGGGCTATTTATGCCCTCAGTGAGTCGCGGGTCCTGCCCTGGTAGCCGGGGACACGTGTTTAGGGCGGAGGACAAGCCCAGGCTAGCTGATAGCACCCGGCTGCTAAGTGCTGTTTACGCTTAGTCAAGGACTTTGCAGCCCCTCCTGCTCCTGCAGCGACGAGCCTGGATGGGGACACCTCTCCAGCGTGCATCACTAAATTCTGTATATTCTAATTCTTTTATCATTACTATTTCCCCTTCCTTTGCAGTCCTGTTAAACTGTCTTAACTCAGCCTGTGGATTTCACTTATTTCTCAGTTCTTTCCACCATCACACTAGGAAGGGAGGGAAGGAACGGCTGATGTTTCGCTGCCTGTTGGGGTAACCACACAGGGTCCCCAGCCAGGTCCCCTGGGTCCCCTGCCCGGCAGCAGCACGGCTCCATGTGCCCCCAGTTACACGGGAGAGGCACGGAGCAGTGGAACAGCCTCCCCCAGGGCACTCCAGCCGGGCATGGGGGTCTCCAGCTCCTCCTTGCACATTCTCAGGTATTTTGCCACAGCTAAGGGCAGCTCAGGTGCCAGCACATGACCGCCCGGAGCTCATTGTTCCCTGTCTTGGGGTGTTTTCAGCTCATTCCCAGCCCCACCCGCAGCATTTGGGGCAGAAAGCATCCAGCTCTGAGGCTGGGATCTTGCTCAGGACTGGCTCTTTCTGCTACTTTAGGTTTGCAGGCAAGAAAATCACGGCAGGTACGAGATCTGGGAATTACAGAGCCTCAGAAATCATGGCAAATCCCTGGAAATCACAGCAAATCCCATCGCCTCTGCTGGAAATCCTCCCACGGACATCCCCCTCCAGGTGCTGAGAGAAATCACATAAAGACGGGCTGGACGCTAAACGGTTCTTAAATATTTAGTTCAGATTTATTTAAAGTCAAGTCAGTTTGTGGACACTATTTATATTATTAAAAACACTTGGAGGTTTGTACTTCTAGCAAAAATATACATTTCAGTTTGAGGGTTGTTATACTGTTGAAGGAAGGAAGAGCAAAAAGTTTCCCAGGTGATGGGCACGAGTCCTGCACTGGGGACACAAGTGGTGGGGACACCACCGGGGTTTTGGGAAGGACAAATCCACCCGGCTCCGAACAGCACCCCAATCTCCAGTGCCTTCCCCCAGAGGGCTTCAAAGTGCTTCAGAAACGGTAATTCCCAACACCCCTGCGAGGTAGGGAGGGGAGGGCTGGGGAGGGAAACTGAGGCACGGCAAAAGGAGTGGAGTGTGGCAGCAGGGGGAGGTTTGGGGCTGGCCAGCCCTGTGGTGGAGAGGGAAAGCTCAGTGCTCTTCCCCTTTGGGTTTTAAAGGAATTATTGCACCAGGGAAATCTGCTACCCTGAAGAGGAGGAAAGTAAAATAAAACCGAATAATTTGCTCCCACAACCCCTCCTAGGGAATATCAGTATTTTAATAAGGCTGCTCAGGACACAGGGGACTACGAGCTGCAGACAGGGAAGTGTCACTGCTTAGGTGAGACACCATTATCCTGAAAGGGAAACTGAGCCCTTCCCAGCTCCATCGTCTCCCCGCCCACAGCTCAAGCGACACAGTCCCCACACCAGGGGCCTGGCCCGGCCCAGGCAGCACGGTGGTGTTTCACTACAGCTGTGAGAAGTTGTGAGGTAAAGTCCCAGAATGGTGCTGGGTTCAGGCAGCCCCTAAGCCTGGAGCTGTTCCCACTCTTGGGAACAGTGGCACAGGAGGACTGGCAGCTTCCCTGACACAGCCATGCTCACAGGGAAGCTCCTGCTCATTGTGAGCATCCCGACCACCCCCTCCCTGTTTATAAATCCTTGGCATTTACAGCTGCAAAGCTCTCTGCAACCAATGCACTAACAGATCCTCGTGCTCCTGCTCCGAGCAGACAGCACGTGACATTCCAGCTCCCTTTCACAGAGGGGAAACTGAGGCAGGACACCAAACCCTGACTAGCTCATGGCCCCTGACCCTCCACACACCTTTTTTGTAACTCATGTCTGTGTAGAACAGCCTGTGGAAGCCACGGATTCTGTGCCTCTGCTCTGAAGGTGAATTTTAAGGAGTCAAATCCTTTCCCTCCTGCTTCCCCAAGCCAGCCTCTCTGATGCTGAGGTGCTAAGGGACACGTTCCCTATGGAACAAGGAGCAAAGGCTCCCACACAGCACCTGGGAAGGCAGAGCTCACACAGTCCCACTGGGAGACAGGAACACACTGCAGAGCACAGGGGGGCTGCACCTGAGGGTCTCTGCTGGGACAGCCCCACCCATGTTCAAATACTCCAGAGCTTTTCTTTGGGAAAGAGAAACATCCTTTCATCACACTGTCCCAGACTTCATGGCTCAGGACCACGTCCTTGGAGTGCAAACGAACAAGAGAATACAGACATGCTGTAAGTGCTGCTGTTGGCCCTGCTGGCCCCTGCACCCCCTCGGCCCTCCTAAGGACCAGAGCTCCCCACCCTGGGGACCCGAGGTGCCACAGTGACCTCGCTGTCTGAGCCATGTAAACTGGGAGGCCGCTCCGCTCTGGGAGCAGCCAGATCTGGGCCATGGGAAGGGGAACAGCAGCTTTGCAGGTTTGTTAGTGTGTGTTAATGGAAGCCCTGGCCGAGCAGGAGGTGGCTGCAAATCCTGACGGCATCCTGCCCCATGTACCGTATGTCAGGGTCACACAGAAAAGAGTTTCCAGTAGGAGAAATGGAAGACACTGGGAAGGGTTTTCTTTCTTTCTGTACAAAGAGTCTTGATGGGAATCCATGGCTTCATTCTCATAAATAACAGGTCCTTAATACATGTCCTTGTAGATCTCCTGCAGAAGTGGGTGCAGAGATGTCTCTGTCTCTGTCTTTTTGATCTTCTGCACCAGCTGGGCGTGCTCTGTCACCAGCTGTCGCAGGTCAGCCATCTTCTGCAGCAGCTTGGGGAAGAGGTACTGGGCGTCCGGGTGGTTGGACTGCAGGTGGAACTCCAGCGCTCGCAAGATGTTGTCTTGGATCTCCTCCACCTGCTTCACGTTCATCAGGCCCGGGCGGTCTGTGGAGAGGAAGCACGGCAGCTGCAGGGTCACGCTGCAGCCCTCCAAGGTACACGCTGCTCCTGGGGAAAGGGAGCTGGGGACTGGAACCCACCCACCGTGACTTCAACCTCATCTGCTAGGAAGGGGAGAAGCGTGCCCTTGGACACCATATCCCACAGCAGCACGTGAGAAGGAGATTCTACATTCCTTGCTGTTGGTCCAAGCTGGCAAGGCATCGCCACCACAGAGCTTTGGTTTTGGAAGCGTTCAGTTCTTCTCTCAAGCCCCTGAGACATCCCTGGCTGACCTCAAGCCCAGCTGCAGCTCAGCTCCCCTAGACCCCTCTGAACCACCTCTAAGCAGGGAGGACTCTTCCTGACCCCGGCACGGCCGAGGGCACCCGCTCACCTCCGCACAGGATGATGGCAGCCACAAACAGGGACAGGTCGCTGTCATCCAGCTCCAGCGCGTTGAACTTCACAGCAAACTCAAATTTGGGCTCCATGATCTCGTTGAAGGGCTTGCGCAGGCTGCGCAGGAACTCGCGGGTCACGAAGCCGTTCCCGTTGGCCACCAGCAGCCCATCCTTGTTCATGATGGAGGCCAGCATGGCGAAGATGGCCTCATGCACCCCGTACTTGAGCAGAGTCACTTGGTCGTTCAGGTAGAGGCCGATGAAGCTGGGGATGCTCTTGGCGAACTCGGTGAGCTCCCGCACGGTCTCCACCGTGGTGCACTGACAGCGGTAGAACACGTGCACCCCGATCTCCTTGTAGGGGGGGATGCCGTTCACCAGCTGCTTCCACACCAGCCCCTTCTCTGCCTGCCACAAGGTGTCCATGTCGTGGATCACAAAAGGCTGCTCGAACAAGAAGCAAGTTAGGAGTGTGCTGTGGGGACTCAAGATGCCAGCTCTGCCCAGGACAGTCATGTTTGTCTGCCTGTCCCTGTGCTGTGCCCTGCCTCTGGAGCTGACAGTGCCCAGGCAATCTGCACCCACCCACCACAGCACAAGTGTGACCCTTGTGTCACATCTGTGACCCTTGGACCTTTGGGATTTTTCCCAGTAAGGAGCAGGACTAGCTGCAGGTGGGAATGGTGCATGTGGAACAGTTACAGCAGCAGGGAGACGTGCAGCATCTCCCAGAGAACAGTCCCATGCTGGCCATGGCCAACCCCACCTGCCCTGCCAGGGAACTTACTGGGGTGCTGCTGGCCTTCCCGGTCAGGATACCTCTTGCCTTCTTTTTGGTCATGTTGAAATTCTTCAGGTAGGCGTTGTAGATGTGCTTGGAGAAAGCTTTCAGGTCAGCCACCTGTGGGTTCTGGCAGCTGACCTCGCTCGCTGTCAGCCCTGCCACCAGCTTCCTCTTCTCTGCCTCTGGCATGCGCCCGAAGCGGATTGCTGGGGGGCAAAACTGGGGGTCAGGACAGCAGGAGGATGCCAGGAGATGCATTCAGAGAGGCAGCAGCTTGTTCTGCCACTGCAGACAGACAGGTCTGCTGGAGAACACCTGCAGCTCCATGACAGAATGCTTCTCCAGGCTGCAGCTCCTCCAGCATTAACACCTTCATGGACCAGCCACTGCTGCTTCCTCAGACCAGACTCCCATCCCATTCCTCTGGGCTCTTGCACAAATCCCACTTCCCACACAAACACCTTTGCTTGTCTGAGATTCTTACACCTGAAGTCTAAAAGTCCCAGTACAGTCCCAGTCCCACAGTTTGTGTGCCCAGCTCCCTCTGGGCCAGTCTGTAAAGGACAGCCATGTGCCAGCAGCTGTACTGCATGGTGGGAATGAACAGCCCCTTCTCATGCAGAAAAAGGGGAAGAGGGGTCAAATGCTTGAAGCCCTGGGTTTGAATGATCCCCTAGCAAGAAGAGAAATGGGCTAAAGCACAGCTGGCCATGGGCACCCTCCACAGGAGGGCAGCTGGCCGTGTCACCCAGCTGGTCAGGCCTGTGGGCAGCAGTGACACTCACCGTTGTGTGACATGCCCAGCGAGAGGCATTTCTGGAAGCGGCAGTACTGGCACTTGTTTCGGTTCTTCTTCTGAATCTTGCAGCTCCTCTCACACTTTTCGTACTCCAGCTTCATGCGGATCGTCCGGCGGAAGAAACCCTGCAGGCAGAGAGCAGGGCACATGGAGCAGCAGTGCCTGTGGTGTGGGACCAGGCTGGTTTGTTACCCACAGGAGCTGCAGGGGGTGAGGAGGGGGAGCCCCGGGTCTCTCTGATGCAAGCAGAGTCTCTATTCCAAGGAGAGAAACTGAGGCATGGCAGAAAGGGGCTAGAGAGGAAGAACCATGGGGGCACCCCATGCCTGGTGCTGTCAGTGTGCCAGCAGCCCACAGAGAGGGATGGAGGAACAAGCCATGGGCCAACCCCAGCCTGCAGGAATGTCTGGCAGGGCCTGGGCTGCTAACACATGAGTGCTGGATCTGCTGCAGGGGAAAGAATTCCACAGGAACGTCCAAGCTGCAGTGATCCCCGGGAGATAAATACACAGCTCACTGCTGATCTACAGCACAGAAACTATTTTTAAAAGCAAACTCAGTGTCCCTGTGGAGACAGATGGATTTGCCTTACACAGCAAAGCATGACATGGCAAAATTTGGGCCAAAATTTGGGTCTCAGCCCCCTGCCCAGGGCAGCATTTGCTGCCTGCCTATACTTGCCCCATTCTAACAGGCTGAGTTTTTTACAATCAATCCCCAATCCCTGTTTTGCTGCAAATCTGCTCGTGTGAGGAGGCAGCCCAGTCGCTGGGACCTGAGCCCTGCTTGGTGCTGCTGTACCCAGCTGTCCCTGGGACTCACCTTGCAGCCCTCACAGGCGTGCACGCCGTAGTGGAAGCCCGAGGCTTTGTCTCCACAGACCCTGCACTCCACGTTCAGCGCTCCCAGCGCCGCCTCCTCGCAGCCCATCTGCAGCTGGTCCGACAGCGAGGGAGAGGAGCTCTGTGACAGGTCTGCAAACACACACAGGGACACGTCCTTCCATGGCACAGCCACAGGCCCAGCTCCTCCAGCCGTGGGGCTGAGGAGGGATTTCCAGCCCTGTCCTGCCTGCCCCCGGGAGATAATCTGGAATCTGGCACTGGCTGCAGGCAAATGCCATCAACAGAGCCAAGAATGCCTCAGCAGCTCAGACTCCACATCAATGCTCCTTTCTTCCCTCCGGCATTCATGTCCTGGCGATGAAACCCTATCCAGCAGATTTTATAATCCCTGGTTGGCCGGCTGCTGGCACAGGACATCCCAGATGGAACATCAAGGGCTCTGGAGGAGCCTCTTCTGCATCCACAAACCTTCTCTCCCACCTCCTACAATCACTTTGCTCTGAGGACCTCGAGAAGTGTCCAAGGAAGCACTCCCAAGCACCCTGGGAGGCCCCTTGCTCTGAAGCACAATGTTACTTGCCTGTCCTTTTCATTTCCACTGCAAAACCCATTGCCAATGGCTGTGCAGTGACCTCAGAGGAAGAAATAAGCCTCTCCATAACTTGGAGCATTATTTCACAAAGGGTAGAGATTAAAACCAGCTGAACTGCATTCAGGGACACTTCCTCTGCCCTTGCAGCTGAGCATGCTGCTTGGGGGCTGTGGGCACCTGGATGCTCCACAGGATGAGCTCCTGTGGCTCCACTCACCTGTGTAGCTGCTTGAAGGCAGCGAGCTGTCTGGTCCTCCAGTTGGGTCTGAGGCTCCACTTGCCACCATCACTGCCTCTTCCTCTTCCTCTTCCTTGACCTCAGGTACTTCCTCCTGTAGTTGTTCCATAATTGATCACCCCTCAGTGCCAAGACTGCAATTCCTGTCATAGCTCTGGCATCATCCGCGTCTATCCAAGATGGACCCCACCAGGCTGTTCCTGCTAGCCTGCAGGACATGGAGAAAGGCCACTGAGAGCAGCTCAGCAGCAGGCCAGTGTCACCAACCACACCAGCCCTGCTCTGGGCTTGTTCCTCAGCCAGTGAGACACGCAGAGCCCATTTAAAAATCCCTTTGCACTCTGCAATAAATGTTCTGTGGGACTCAAGGAAGCAAAAGCTCACAGAATTGTTTTTAAAGTCCAGCAGACCACAAACCAGCCCAGGGGTCCCCAGTTTAAAGGTCCCATAGCAGAAATGCTGCCCCAGACAACATCCCCCAGAGCTGCCATTGACCTGGGATGTGATGGTAACAGCCAGGGCCAGGGTCAGAGAGAGCCAACGCCTCCAGAAGGATCAAAGTAGGGCTGGATTCACCCTCTGTCCCTGCCCAGCCATGGCAGAACCAGGACTGCGAGCAGCAGTTGATCAGGGCACACCGTGCCCGTGGATGGAAGATACTGGAGGAGCAGGGCTCAGTGCAGCAGCAGGCAGTGGCTAAAAGTTCCTGGCCCGTGCAAGTCATCTGCAAGACTGATGGCTTCCTGTCGGCCCTGCACTCACACTCCTTCCCGTCAGAGTGCTGCCAGTTACAGCCTTTGTGTTTGTTTTCACTTGGCTCCTCTGCCAAGAGCAGGGCTGAACGTGTTGCTGCTGCTCTGCGCTCAGCCACGGGGTCCAGCAGTGCGATCCCAACGGCCACACAATCCAAGCAGTGTCTTAATCCTGCCTTTCCTGTGGGAGGAACGGCCCCATCCTCCCCCACACACTTCCGCTCCTTGTTTGCCTTGCTCCAGCCCAAAGAGCCCACAAAAAGCTCCAGCCATCCAAATAATGCAGCACCGGTATCGTGGCTGTGGCAGAGCCATTGCCAGCTCCCTCCCAACCATGATTCCTCAACTGACTCTTCCTTGAATAATTAATATCTCAAGCACATCTTATGTAAAGTTCCATCCACTTCCTTAAGAGAGTTATTTTTAAGTGGAGAAATATCCATCAGGAAAGCCACTGAAATCCAGATTCAACCAAGAAAGCCTCAATTTGCAGACCTAAATTAAACTAATGCAGGATCTTGCAGGCCCTCGTATAAGGGCAACCCCAAGCTCTGGGATGGTCTGTGCCCCATGCCCAAGCCCACAGCACAGCTCAGCAGTGACCCAGGACTCCCTGGATTTGTTTGCCCTCCCACAGCAGCCCCTCACACGTGGCACTTCAAACTTGAGCTGCAGCCAGCTCCTTGGATTGCTGGAAAGACATCAAGGTCAAAGCTCCCTGAAAGAGCAAGGAAGCAGCTCAGGGAGAGAAAAAAACTTGCAGGTGGGAGGGTGAACACAAACACGTCACAAAGCCAGGACACAAGTCGCCCCTGGTGCTTGGGCTGCATCAGAGGCTGAGCCTCCTGTGGCTGAGGGGGCTTTGTTTTTTCCCTCCACAGTGGGAATTCAGACTGTAGGACAGGTGGCTCTGTTTCCAGGTGAGTACATTAGTGGCACCAGTGAGCACACTGCCCTGTGCTCCTTGGCAGCAGGAGCAGGCAGAGGGGTGCTCCCTTCCTGTGCCTCCCCAGGAGCACTGAGGGACCATTGAAGGGCTGTGTTATCCTTGGCCTCTGCTCACACATCCCACACGGTGGGACATGGCAGACAGGCAGGAAAACCTACTCACTGGAGAAGGAGGGTAATGAACTTCACCGTTTTCAGGGTTATATATAAATGATCACACAAACATCAGGGAAACACTTTTGCTTGGAGGAGCAGTTATGGGAGAAGCTCGTGGCAGGAGAAGCTTGTCTAGAGTGGAAAATCCATCCTGCAGCAGCTTAATGAGCAGCTCATTAGATTCCTTTTGTCCCTAGCATCCAGCACAAGCCCCTTGCCTTGAACCCACTGCAGACAGAGCTCTGCTCTGCCCCAGATGTCTCATGGGACATGTTGGAATAATGTGGGCACATCCCTGACATGCTGTCCTCCATCTGCTCAGGGCCATGTGCTCCCAGGGTGGCAGCGAGATTTTGGCATGCAGTTTGCCCCTCAAAACCCAAAAAAGCAACTCCAAAACTGTGCTTGGAGTCAGTCTTGGACGGGTGTGAGGAGGGGGAAAGCAGAGGATGAGACATAGACAGACAGCTCCACAGCCTCCAGCTAAGGCTGCTCATGTGCACGCACGCATTACAGAAAGCATATGGATGTGAATCCCACCCTTTTAGAGTGGCTGGAGAGCCAGAGAGAGAAAAGCTTTTACCAGAAGGCTCTGAATGTATTGTTTGTACATCTCCTTGCAGGCCAAGAGTTCAGGGGCCTGGGCAGAGGGGAGCTGCAGGAGTTCTTTGCACACCTGCCTCTCCCTTAGCCCTTCCCCTTTTTAAACAACTGGGAGAGAGGGAGAGGACTGGAATAAGGATCTCCCACAGGGGGCTGCAGCCCCTGCCTCTGGCAGATGAAAGGCCAAGGCAGCTGCTCCCTGGGTAAAGGGCTGTGCATGGCCATGCCTGTGCACCCCTTGGAGGAGCAGCCAGCTGGGTAGAGCCCCCGATAGGAGAGGAACCTTGTTCCTCATCCCCACGCCAGGTACAGCACTGAGGCAGCAGGCAGAGACAGGCAGCGGCTGTGGAGATTCACCAAGGACTCACATGCTGCCCTCTGCTCCCCTGCAAGCCCTTCTGTGGGAGCAGGAGGGCCTGAGAAGCTGGAGTTCTCCAGAGGTTTGTCTAAACTCCCTCTGTCTAAACACAAGGAGAGACCTGCCCTGCCAGCACCACAGTCCAGAATCTTTGTGGGACAGCACTGGGGATGACAAAGGACAGCCAAAGGGCCCATCTCCACCCCAGGACCTCTCCAGCCATTTGGTGCCTCCACATCCAGTAGCTAAGTTGCCAGAGCAGGAGAAGGGATAACTTGGTCTGCTCCTCTTGGCTGAGTCCCGTGCCAGAGCACAGCACACAAGCCTCAGGCTGCAGGAAGACGGGTGGAGAGTTCTGCCTGCCGTAGCCACCCACCCCTTTTTCCGTTCAGCAGCTGTCACAGGACACCGACGGAAACAAGGATGGAGACTGTGAATTTCTCCCTAAGCACACCCAGAGAATCCAGCAAAGCTGTTTCCCTTCCTTTTCCCACAGGATGGGAATGAGCAAGAGGGCAAGCATCTCATGACTTACTGCCCTTGCCTCAATGCCTGTTCCAAGGAGCTTTGGTAGCCCTGGCTGAGCCAGCAGCTTCCTCTGCAGCCGGTGCAGGGAGGGTTTGTTTGCTGGCTCTGGGCTTGGGCTGATGCCTGCTGGCTGCAAACAGCTTGGGCAACAGGTTTGCCTTTCCTAGAAGCTGGCATCTACGCCAAGCTAAACCATCAGCGGGAACATGGAGAGAGACGTGGCACAACCAGGAGAGGAAAATACAAGGAATAAAAGTTAAAAGGAGATAAATCTTCAGTGTGAATTCCCTGCAAGAAGGTAGTACTTCTCCAGAGCTGACCAAGATCCAAGCCTCCAGTTCATCAACCAACAGCTTGTGGCCTGGCAGTTCCCCTGGCAGCCAATCCTGCTGATTAGCACATAGACCCTGGAGCCAAGCTCAGAGTTTCCAGGCAAAGCAAAGCAGCAAAGAAAGATCCAAATCTCCCAAGAGTCAAGTCACAGAGCTGATCTGCTCAAAGCAGTTGTTCAATACAACTGTACTATAAAAGAGGTCATAAGGAAAGGCAAAAGGAAACCAATATACCATGGGAGTGCTCCTCGCTTGTGTTTATTCCTCTAGACAAGAACATTCACCAAATTCACAGCCAAAAGAAACAGAAGGGGTGGGATGAGAACTCAGCCCTCCACAGGGCAGTGCTGTGATGTGCAGCACATTTTGAGTCCACAATCAAAAACTGACCTGAACCCACAAAGGAGATGTGATTGCTGCTGGTTGACCACCTTTTGCAGACTTCCTCAGGTTGTGTCACTGCTTCCAAGATCTGCTGATCAAGTACCAGTTTCTGTTCCTCCCCCTACACGTCAGCTACTACTACTAAAAGCCAAATAGGAGCTAAGCAGATGCTGCAATACAGGAAAGGTAACTAAGAGTACAAGACAGGAGAGACAAACACTGAAAACATGTTTATGTTTGCTCCTGGAAGATCAGCATACCCCCATATTAGCCAATGAGATCTCAGCAGCACTTAGTAGCTGATGTTTCCTCCCTTATTCAAAATCTTGGCCTCAAGGCAGGCTACACACAAAAATAAACCACTACAGCTAGCAAGGAAGAGCCTTCCCACACAGCACTGACCAGGATGGACATTCTGGGCCAGATTCCTCTCCCTGAAGCATCTGCTTAGATGCTGTGCAATGCCCCAGAGTCCAGACCTGAGATTCTTTCTCCAAGGCTGCTCGGTGTGACCACCTGTGCTCCCCAAGAGTGAGCTGGGCTCATTAAGCAGCAGGGAGCTGCCAGAGCTGCCATCACAATTAGCTGCTGCTAATTACTCTGGGACTTGTGACACAGGCAGCAGGAGATTCCCTCAGCTGCCTTGAGCAGCTTGGCTTGCCCAAAATGAATCATACATCTATTGCATGTTTTAACTCACCCACTTCCGGGGCACTGATGGGGGAAAAAAAACCCAGCTCATTAAAAAGGTTATGAAACTTGCCAAATTCTTCTCTTTTTGTACCATGATTGATGCTCTCCACAAAACCAGGTCATGATATTTTGATCCAAAAGGAACCTTGCTGCTGGCTTAATTCGGAGTGCAAGAGGTATCACAGATACAGAAAAACAGCAGAATTTGGGAACTGAACTCTCAGCCACGTGCAAAGCAGGGTCTGCCGGGATGCTCTTCTCCAGGAACTGCAGCTGTCCCTGGCTTCAGCAGCTGCAATCATGCATGAGATGTGCTCTAAAATCTTGAGATGGCAGACAGAGGAAGACAGAGGAATCATCCATCAACAGCTTCCCAGCAGAGGGACTCCTTGCCCTCATCAGGCCGTGTGGCTGATGCTGGTGGAAGGCCAGCAGCAGGGCAAGCAGGGAAGAGCTGTGCAGTTAGCTCTTACTTGAAGTGCTGCTCCATGACCTTGAGCAAATCTGGTCAAGTCCGCTACTTCCATTTCTTTGATCATCATTAAAAAAAAAAACAAAAACAAAAACAAAAAAAACCAAACCAAACCAAACCAAACCAAAACANAAAAAAAAAAACCAACAAAAAAACCAAAAACACCCAAAACCAAAAGCCACCACAAAGAAACAAATCCAGGATTTTTACAGTGCTTCCTTCCTGATCCTTCCCTGGCTGCATTAGCTCATGGAGACGGCATGTTTCAGAAGTGCAGAGCAATAGATCAGTGCCAAGAGTCATTGTTTATTCCTGTATTACAGATTTTGACACCTGTTTGCAGTCACACTCGCAGGTCTGGCCTGCCCAGCCCCAGGTCAGCTCCCTACACTGCTTGTGACCATCTTCTCCTGTTGTACATTCCTGTACAAGGCATTTCCAGGATGACTTTCAGGAAGGAAACTGGTGCATGTCACTCTGCCAACTGCTGACTGGTATTTGTGCTTAGTGGTCAACTCAGGACAGCCCAAAGTACCTACAGCCAGGAGGGGCACGTGGCTCTGACCCACTGGAACAAGGACAGCAGCCAGGAAACAAGCAGGTACTGGAAAGGTGACACCACTGGGGCTTCTCAGTGCTTGAAATGGCACAGAAGTGCTGCTACTTGAGAAGACCATTAAGTCTGGCAAGGAGAGAGGATCATCCCCCCACAGCCCAGAGCACAGCAGAGGTGGCTGTGAAACTGTGGCAATGCTTTGGGATCACGCTGCAAACCTGGCACTCACACACCAGAGAAGCTCTCTGGGATATATTCCCCTTTCCTTTAGCATCCCAAAGGTGAGGAGGTTGGAGGCTCAGAATTCACTGAACCACTGTAAGGTGATGCTTTCCCAAACTGTTGAAGTCCTCCTGGCTGTACTCCAGGGCAGTCAGTTTGTTTAGGGACCCCTTGTCCTCCCGAACCCAAGCAGGACACGTGGAAGGATCTGGTTTCAGGAACATCAGTAATTATAGAACAGGGCTGGGGAGGGAGGAGCTCACAGAAACAGCAACACCACTTCCCAAGGCAAACAGTGGGCACAAGAGTGTAACAGAGCTGCACTGAAATGGAACTCCAGGAAAGTGGCCAGTGGAACAAGCTGTGGCTGTGAACGGGAGCACTGCTGCTGGTCAGTAATGCCAAGTTTGGCAGTGCTGCGCACACCAGCACCCAGCTTAGATTTCCCCAAAGTCTCAGGGTCACTGGGACACCAGCAAGTGTGCTTTGGAAGGGGCAATCAGCTCCCCAGAAAGGCAGCAGTGGGCTGATGAGGCACTTAGGATCACACACATGCATGCCGCCTTCTGTCTGGAGCCAAACATCCAGCAAGGCCCCTAGGTTTTATTGATATCCTGCCAGTGTTCCCAGATGCAGCAAAATGCCCACAAAACCAATAGCAAGCCTTCTCCTCTTTGCAGCAACAGATTTTAGATCCCATGCACTAACCAGTAAAAAAATAAAAATAAATCCATCAGCCTGTAAGTTTTGTTACGTTTACACTCGGACTCCCAGAAAAGTGCTACTTGGTTTTGTAGACTTTAGCAAAATATCCTGGGCAGCAGCCACGCTGCTCTGATCCCAGGATGCAGCTGACAGAGAGCAATTGTGCCCAGGCACAAGTCCCGATGATTCAGCAGGGCCAGGAACATGCGCAGCGAGGGATGGAGCAGATTGCTGTGTCTGCTGCAGCTCCCCTCCAGCCACAGAGCAGGAAAACAGAGGGGTCCCAGTCTGACTGCACACATCCCCGTAAGAAAACCTCCAGAGAACACCAGAATCACTTTTCCACGCAAACTAGTACAACACCCTCTCAGGGAACTAGATAGGAATGCTGTTTCCTTACTATTTTTGGCCACATTCACACAGCAATAGCTGGTGGACAACAGAGATTCCCCTGATTTTTCAGCAGGGAAAGGAGCAGTGACCGTGTCAGTGTGATCTTGCCAAGACTCACAGTGTGCTCTGACCAGTTGGATTTCTGCCTCAGCCCCCAGAAAACAAAATGCTTGAGCAAAGCATTCGCACCTTTCATAACATCCTCGTGCCTTTGGCACAGTCCTGGGGGTACAGGGTGAGCCACAGAGCTCACAGCCAGCCAACAGCTACTGCTTCCTGACACAGCCAGCTGCTGGCAGCTCAGCAGGCTCCTCAACTTCATGCTCAGCAACAACCCTTCTCCAGAGTTCCCAATGTCCCTAAGTTCCACAACACAAGTTCTACCCCACGGACATGAGAACCCACAGATATTTTCAGAGATTTGTGTCTCTGACCATCAGCCCTCATGGGGTTAACGGCTTTCAAGAGCCACCATCTCCAGCAGAATCCATATAAACAACTTTAAGATGAAAAGCTGATTTGGGCATTTTCAGAAATATCCCAGATTGCATTATGATGAAATCAGGAGTTCCACTGAAAATGCTTGTAACAAGTCAGGCAGGACAGGGATTTGAGCTTAGGCTCCCATCAACAAGATGACTGCACAAAGCATTGCTTATTTTGAAGCCATCTCACACAACCCCTGCCAGGAAAGGCCTGAACAAAGCCTGTCCTAATGAGATAGGCATGTGTTTCGCAGTGAAGTTTGTCTTAACAGCCCATCAAAGAAATGCTTCCCTATCAGCTCATCTGCCCTTTCAAATCACCAAAACCATTCCCTGTCTCCAGCCCACGTATCTGTTAAGGGTTGAACATGCATGTTCTGGTTTTTGCTATTTCAAGTTCCAGTTCCCAGAGCATGGGAAATCAGGAAACGCAGCATGATGGCAACAGCTTTGGCTAGCATGGAGGCTGCCAGGCTGTGGCTATGCCCCAGCCCCAGAGATGAGTTCTGGCTTGACCCAGTACTGTAACAAACATTCGTGTTTCTGGCTTTTGATTTCATCCTGCCACTTCCTCCTCCATGGTCAGCATTCCCCTGCAAACCAGAGACTCCGCAAAATTCAGAATTTCGAGCAGATCCTGTCTGTGAGGTCCCTAGGAAAGCACCCCAACATACACATGCATTTCAGAGCCCTTTGCAAAGCCAAACAGACCTGACCAAAATGAGCCCAGATGTTCACAAGCTCTTGGCTAAGCTTTGGAGAACACAGACATTTTCCAGACACTATGACTGAAACAGTGACTATTAAAGCATTTCAAGAAGTCATAATGAAAGTAAGGTACATCTTGGGTCAGTTCTGCTCTGAGCCCTTCCTGCAATCAAGCAGAGCTCGAGTGAACGTCATCCCAAAACATATATTTTGAGGAAGATGCATTTCACCATCTCCTTGACCAAAAGGATTCATACTGGCATCAATCATTCCACTCTAAACCCTGCTTTGGGAAAGTAATTTCCCAGGCATTCTGCCAAGGCAAGCACATTTCAGAGTATTAACAAAAAATAAAGCTAGTTCTACAGAAAAATCTTACTTGTTCTCACTACGGAAATTGCTTCTGCTTGTCCAGACTTTCCCAGAGTCTCCAAAATGACTGCAGCAGTGCATCTCTGAACAGAGGCACTTCTGGAAAAAGCAGAGATTACTCTGCAGCACCTGATGAGAAGCAGCAGCACAGCCCGACGATTCTGCGGTTATCAGTTTGTTCCTGCTCTAAGCAAAAGAGGCAGTAAAAACCACAAAATCCCTGACATCTAAAATGTCATTGTCAGGGCAAGCCAGGCTGGGCTCTGACAGCAAATAACCTTTCAGGCATAAGCACTGTAACATCATCTCACCCAATTAAAACATCATTTGTATGTCAGGTTCTGTTGTTCAGAGGAGCCCAAGAGTCTCTTGTTGTGCCAATCCTTCAGTCTCCAAGAACATTTGCAGATTTTCAGTCCATAATTCAATAGCCACAGACAAAAAATCCCCAAAGGGCAAGAGGATGTACTGTACAAAAATACATATTTTTCAAAAGGCACCACACAAGAAAGACAGAGCCTATCAACACCAGAAAGCAATTCTGTACAACAATGCTCCTCTGATCAGCAAAGCCTCACAGGGCTCATTATAAAATCCTCTCCACATGCTGTGAAGATCCTTGGAAGTCTGTGTCTTGAATACCAGAACAGAGATGGCGTAACCATTGCACCAATCTGACCAGAACCCACAACAGCTCAACACCTCAGACCTGTGTTGAGGCAAACACACACCCACAACCACGTGCAGACAGCCTCAGCACTGCTGATTCTAGGAATCCCTCCAGAGGTCTGTGGGCAGGACAGTGCCCACCCACGGCCCTGCTGACCACCTCCTCCAAAGCCCTGTCCTGCCTCTGTCATGACCTGCTCGGCTTTCTCTGATACCCACAAGCAGCACTGGCACCACTGCTGGGTCATGTGTGGGATTGTTGGGTGATTGGTCACCCACGTGCAGCCCTGGATCTCATGTGCCCTCCCAAGAGCCAATTTCAGTCACAAACATCAGTGAAATAACGAAATGTTATGCCACTATGCTTTGACAGCAAAGCCAGCTGAGGAGAACCATGGTCCTCACAGTGTATTCCTAAAGCAACCTATAAGATCATATTCAGAAACTGAACAAAAATAAAGTATGGAGCTTAAATTTAAAATGAAATTTAAGAAAGTTAAAGCTCATGGAAGCAAAGTGCTCTTCCCAGGCTCTTCCCCACCCCAAGGTTTTAGAAGCACTGCTAAGTGCCTGGGTCGGGGAAGGGTTACCTCTGCGGAGCAGCTGTCCCCGTCTGCCTGCCGCCGAAAGCCACCGCTCGGTCACCATGTCAGCACGGACAGCCAAGACCTGGAGCAATCTGCAGGAGGACACACAGCAAGTTTCCACGGCTGTGCTGAAGGCCAGATATTTATGCTGCTGGGAGCACTGGGCTGGGTCCAGCAGCAGCTCTGAAATTTAAACACACACTCCCTCTTTCACACGCTGAAACCCTGGGCCAGGGTGACTCCAGGGGGCCGCTGCCACAGGCAGCATCTGTCCCAAGACCAGGAGGTGGAGCAAACCCCGGGGTGTCCCAGCAGAGACAGCCCCATCCCCTCACCACAAATGTCACCTTTGCCATAAGTCACCTGCAGCCAGAGGCTGATGGACCCGAGCTCTTATGACAATGCACAAAATTGATGCTAGAAAAAGCCTATGATGGCCACAAGGCTGCTTGTTTACTCAGCTTGCTTAATCCACCTAAAAGAGGCTGCCAGAAAGTTCCTGCAACTTTAATGAACTTCCTCTTGGGTGGCTGAAACTTAAGGATTCAACAGAGTTCATTCACTCTTCTTGGTTTTCCTGATAACTTTTCCTTGTATGAATTTCAGGCTCAAAAGAGAAGGAAGAGACTAATGCAGGAAAAAAAAGGCTTACGAGGCTTTGAACTAGAGGACTTAGAGAAAATATGTCCTATTTTTAGACAGTTATGCAGACTAACTGGACTAAAACATTAAACAAAGATGTAGTGAGCATGATGCTATTTGCACCCACATACCCTCCTTGACATTACCCAGGCTTAGCTGCTCCTCCCACTGCGACGGAAAAGCCCATTTTGTATTGCTGCCCTTGACATGGGACAACTTGTGAGGCAGCTGAGGCTGAAATAAACCAGCAACAAACCAGCAACAAACCAGCATCACCAGCCTGGGCAGCTCAGCAGCAACCTCTCTTCGCTGTGCTGAGAGTGAACCCCCCCAGATCCTTCAGGTCTGTCATGGCAGTGGCAACTGCAGCTGCCCAGGAGAGATGAAAAAAGAACATGGATCCTAAAAAGCTGAGGATCCCAGAGTGGCCTGAGTGTGGAGGGTGTTCCCTACAGGATCAAGGCACATCCAGAGGACGGCACAGGTGCGAGATCCAAAAATACAATCCAAGTCCCTTGCATTGGAACATCAATCACATCAGGATTTCCCAATCAATGATGTCAAAGTCACAACCCCTTGAAGGCAGTGATTGCCCTTGTTTAGAGGTGGGGGCTGAGGACAGCCCAAAGCTCTGCCAAGTGTAGATCCAGCCCCAGCCTCTGCCTCAGAGGGGCCACAAAACTGCCCCCAGGAGCTTCACTTTCACAGCAGAGCAGGTTTCTCATCCCTTCTGCCCCATCATGGAAGATAGTTTTTCTAAACAATCCTGACAAAGCTTCTCTTTATAATCTCTCTGACAAAGAACAATACTAATGTCATTCCAGCCCCACTGGCACATCAGGAGGTGGCTTTCTCCACCTCCACCAGCAATAAAGCTCATCCCAATTCAGTAACACAGCATTAGCCTTGACACTGTCAAAGAGGGCTGAATCACATGCAGGCAGTGCACAAATCACACCCTGAGCTCTCTCTCACTGCAGACCAGAGTGCTCTGCTGCTGCTGCCAGAGATCTGAGAACTAAAACAAAATGCCTGGCTCACCTTGTCCTGCTCACAGCTAAATGCCAGGACATGCCCGTCACACCACACACAAGGCAACACTTGTACCAGCTCAGCAGGGCATGGAGGGAACCTGCCAGCACATCCCACCTGCATGCTTCCTCTGCTGTCCCTGGCTGACACACGGCAAGTCATCAGGAAAACTCCCACCTCAGCATGGAGCATGTTTGTGCAGAAGAGAATATTCTGCTGAAGGCAACAAGGGTTTGCATGGAGAGGGCAGGAGAGTAGAGGAGAGCAGAAACAAGAAACAGGACACAGGCTGCCTCAACCCACAGGTCACTGTTTTAGAGACCAACACTGCAACCAGCCCTGGGACTGATTCATGGGGCGGCCACCACTCAGACCCCTCTGCAGCACCATGACAGGCATTGTCCAGACCCTACAGCACATTTGATTCCTTCCCACAAGCATGTCCTGCAGCTGGGATCTCAGGGAAGGAGGGAGTGCAATGGGCAGATATGAGGAATGAGAAAGGACTCTCAGATCTTTCCTCCTGGAGTAGCCCCTTACCAGATGCTCTGCTCAACATCCATCATGACTCTCTTCCAGCCCCAGGCTCCTACAGTGCCTGGTATCCCCAATCCCCAGGCCAATTCCCCCTCCACCACCTCACCCTGGCACAGAAGACAGGCACACTGTCCCCCTAAGCATCCTCCCCTCTGGGCCATGTCCCGTCCTCAGCCTCCCCTCATTTCCAAAGAGGAATTACAGCCTAAAGTCACTGATGCCCCTCACACCCATGTCCCCTTTGCACCAAGCCCTGTCCCTCACACCCCCTGCCCTAACCCTGTCACAGCCCCAGCCCCTCACAGCCACAGCCCCTCAGAGCCCCTCTCCCTCACATTCCCCGTCCCTCACGGCCCCTTATCCTCCACATGCCCTGTCCCTCACGGCCCCGGTCCCTCACACACCCCGTACCTCAGAGCCCCTCTCCCTCATACTCTCCGTCCCTCACACTCTCCATCCCCCACAT